>UESW01001925.1:281440-324823 GCA_900491605.1 Calamus simplicifolius | reverse complement strand
CGGTTTCCTTCCGATGATAATGAAACTGATTCGCAATCCGATACGGCATCGGATGTTGAACCAACATTTCACGAAACAAATGACACCGATTAAACATAAAGGTTTTTTAAAATTTAACTTTTTTTTATAAGTGTTAAATTCTTACATAGTCAATCATTAATCGTAATTTAATTGTGTGAATCTTAGTATTTTCAGTATGAGGGGCAGAGGTAGATCTACCGACGACAGTTTGGGTGAGCAGAGACGTAGTTTGGATCCTGCGAGATCAGATCACATGAGCGTCGGAGATGGAGAGTTTGGATCTCCAGCAGAGGCGCAGCCTTCGATCTCTGCACCAGTATTACCATCCAGCCGATCGGCACAGACCTCCGAGAGTTCTTCCGCGATCGGCGGCCGCACTGTACTTAGACTTGATGCTCAGGGGATGTAAGTATATACTAATTAAAAATATTTTATTTATGTTTTTAAGTCATTTACTTATAAACTTGCATTTTTTTAACAGATTCATTGAGCAGCATCATGTCTCCAGCCACATCAGCGCCGTTTTTCAGAGGCGTGCAGATCCCAGTGGCTACGATTGGCGCCACGTATCGCCAGCCACGAGGGAGTTTTATTTTTCTGAGTTTCAGGTAAACTTATTAAATACAATTTATCAGTGATATATAATTCTTTAAAGTTAATAAATTCAGAAACTAACTGTTTATTTTAATGCAGAAAAAGTTTACGTGGGATCCTGCCACCCATGATGCCATTAGGGCAGCATGGGAGGCTCTGACGCGACGCCGATACTCCGACATGCTTCATCGTTGGAGGTCATCGGGTCAGCGTCCTGCGCACGTGCCAGAGGGTATTTGGCACGAGTGGCAGCAGGCCTGGGAGTCCGATGGCTGGCGCAGGAGGTCCGCATCAGCCAGCACGAACCGCCGATCTGAGAAGGGCGGTCCTGGCACGGGTCTCTCCCGTCATACTTCGGGCTCCATTTCGATTCAGGAGCACAGACGGCGTATGGTAAGAAAACATAAATATTTTAATTACTATTTTAGTTATTTACAAATATTTGTATTAATATCATTTTTTTTATTGTTATAGACTGAGCAGGAGGGCGGAGATCCTGGTGAGTTTCGTCTATTCAGGGCGACACACACCAGGAGGGACGGCTCCTGGGTCGACACGCGATCACGGGAGGTTGCGGTAAGAAATTAGATTTATGTAGTATCTGTTTAATTTCTAAAATTTTATTTCGAGAAATTTATTAACTCATTTATTGTTGATTTCATAATTTCAAGACACGAGTCGAGGAGCTTCGCTCCCAGGCATCGCAGGTCGACTCTACTGATGGGGAGACGCCCGTCGAACTCTCAGCAGAGGAGAGTCGACGTGTGTTTTTGGAGGCTGTTGGTGCCCAGCCACGAGACCGCAGGGTCTATGGTATGGGCACTAGAGCTTCTACATTTTTTCCCCATCAGGCCTCCAGCTCGCGAGTTCCTGCTGATCTTCCTCCCGAGCGTTTACAGGAGCTTCGCAGATCTATTGCAGAGGAGATTCGCCAGGAGGTCGAGCAGGATTTTGAGGATCGTATGCGAGGCCGGGATCAGGAGGTTGCAGACATGCGAGATGAGATGCATTATTTGCGGATATGGTTAGCCGCTTGTCGCAGAGTCTTCAGCCTCCACAGCCTCCACGTGATCGTTCAGATTCTTGATGTATTTTTTTTCTTTTTTTATGTTGTAAAAACTTCAAAATTTTAATATATAAATTATTTTTGAAATATTATTGTTTGGATTGAGTGAAAAATGTTTGTATCAATATTTAGATTTAGTGAAATTAAATTAACCGTTTTAATTTTTAATTATTTAAATATTTTTAAAAATAAAATTTGCGATGCATTAGCGACTAATATTGGATCGCTAATATTTTTAAAATATTATTATTAAATATTGCGACGCAATGATCTGGCATCGCAATAATTTAAAAATAAATTTAATAGCGACGCATTAGCGACTACAATTGAGTCGCTATTTTATCTTAAAAATTATTTTAAAATATTGCGATGCAATTACCTTGCGTCGCAATATTTTAAAATAATTTTTATTTGCGACGCATTAGCGACTCAAATTGCGTCGCTATTATACCAAAATTATTATTATTAAATATTGCGATGCATCTGGATGAGTCGCAATTTTGCGACCCAATTTAGTGCGTCGCAATATTTAATAATAATTTTTTTTTAAATTAATTTTAAATATTACGATGTAAATTAATGCGTCGTAATATTTAATAATAATTTTTTTAAAAAATTAATTTTAAATATTGCGACGTAATTTAGTGTGTCGCAATATTTAATAATCATTTTTTTCTAACTATACTTATTTTTAAATTTAGCGACGCATTTGCATGCGTCGCAATATTACGACGCAATGTGGCGTCGCAAGAGCATCGCAGAGAGTCACAAAATTGCGACGCAATTGCGACAAAAGGGTATTGCGACGGACAGTTGAGCGACGCCCTCGTTGCGTCGCTATTGCGTCGCAATATCATGTTTAGCGACGCAATTGCGACGCATTTGGGCGTCGCAATATTTAAAATCTCTTGTAGTGTTCTTTAACCAATCTAGTTTTCTCTCTCTTTCTTTCTCTTTAATAGATATGAAATATTTCAAGTGCTACTTTTTAGTAATTTAAGGCTATCTCAAGTATTAATGTGGATAGATGTTCTAGGATTCAGCTATTATATTTTTAATAATTTTTTTAAAAATCAAACTTCAATTCAATCCATTCAAGATCATCATTCAATGTCTTCGTATTTTCACCCAATGCTCTTATATCTTTAGAGTTTTTATTATTTACTGCATCATCCACAAACAGCCGTCCATGTATAACAAAAAGCATGACAGAATCTATTTATGTTCTAATATTATATATAGTTCGGATAACTTAATTTTAAATATTTAAATTATTTTATTTTTTTATCATCTTTTAGTTAGGTCATTAAATTATTGACGTAATCCCTCCATGTCCCGTTGGTTTCTGATAATTGTGCCACCAATAGATCAGACAAATGAATGTAAACTAATCAAGGATGAAAACAAAAAATGAAATGCTGGTGGTTAATCCAAAGGGAAGACCACAGTTTGTGGCAAATAAAATAGTAAGTTGTCGGGCCATTCTTAAACGGAAGTAGTGCCAAAAATAAAATATAAATTAATTGAAGGATCATAATAAAATTTTCAATTAATAGGAATATGATAAAAAGTGAAGATTAATCCGAGAGGCACACCACACCTCAGATTCCCCAAACAACCAAACAAGATCTTTAGAGAGCTGCATGTCCCACCCATCAATGAGAGAACCCTGCCCAAAAAAGTGTGACCAAATATCACATGGCAGCTCAGCTGTTTGGCCTCATCCCATTGTCCCATGCAAGCACGCAAACCAAGGAAAAATCCAAAACAAATTAAGCATGGCGAGAGTGGAAGAGCATTCCCGCCTTTCTTTGTATGATGCTATGCCGCTTAATATCTTGCATGAACAAATCACAATCGAACACGCATAAAAAGATGCGTAAAATAAATTTAAATTTGATAGAAGAAATTAAGAGAATTATATATATAATTTTTATGTATATATATATTCAATCTAAGATGTGGTTTAAATAGGAGTACAAGATGGCTAAACATAGAAAGAGTATATCTTATGAATATTTACATTCATAAATGAAGAAATATTCAAGGCATAAAATCTGGATATAATTTGTATATTAACATTCCCTCAAGCTGAAAGTGGTGAAGAAGGTACCATTTGAAGTTTGCTAACAAGAACACGAAAGCGTTAGGATGAGTGAGCTTTAGTAAAGATGTCGGCAATTTGTTCAAGAGAGGAGATGGAAATTAGCTTGATCGTGCCTTGAAGAAGATAATGGTGTACAAAATGATAATCATTTTCAATATGTTTAGTGCTTTCATGAAAGACATCATTATGAGCAATTTAAATAGCATTACGATTATCACAATGCAATATAGTAGGAGATGAGTGCTCAACATCCATATCATAAAGAAGTCTTCATAGCCATATTAGTTCAAAAGTAGTGTCAGCAAGAGCTCTGTACTCAGCTTCAATGCTAGACCTAGATACAACAATTTGCTTTTTACTACGTCAAGAGATAAGAGATCACCAAGGAAGAAAAAGTAGCCAGTGGTGGATTGACAATCAGTGGGATCTCCGGCTCAATTAGCATTAGAGTAAGCTGTCGATTTCAGTAAAGTTGAATGAGAAAAGTGAAGACCATGAAATAAAAAATCCTTGACATATCGAAGGATACAGAGTACATCTGCAAAGTGAGTGGTATGAGGAGTAGACATGAACTGACTGATTATATGAACATCATAAGCGATATCTAGATGAGTAATAATAAGATACACAAGACTACTAACCAGCCGTCTATAAAGAGTGCCATCAATGAGAAAAGAACTATCAGTGGCAAAAAAGTGAGCATTGGCTTCAATTGAAGTATTAGCAATTTTCTCATCTATTAGTCCAGCATGAGAAATAACATCTGTAGCATATTTAACTTGGGAGAAATAATATCCAGTAAAATTAGACTAGACTTCAAGATCAAGAAAATAACTTAAATATCCCGGATCCTTCATCTTAAACTTCCTGCTTAGAAATAACTTAAGATCATTGATGCCTTGCAAGTCACGACTAGTGATGATCATATCATCAACATAAAGAAGAAACAAAATGTATCCTTTATTGGTCTGCTGAATGAACAAAGCATGATCATAGGGATCAAATTGAAAACCAATTTGTTTAACAGTGGAACTAAATTTTGTAAATCAGGCTTAAGGAACTTGTTTTAAGCCATAAAAGTGCTTTTCAAAGTCAACAAATTGTATTAAGAGGATGGTCATAACTAGGAGGGGTTGCATATATACTTCATAAAGATCACCATTAAAAAAAAGCATTCTTCATATCCATTTGAATTAATTGCCATTGTTTGATCGCAGCAATGGATAGAAGACTATGGACAGAAGTGATATGAGCCACAGGAGTAAAAATTTCTTCGTAATCAATTTCATATTCCTATTTAAAACCTTTAGCCACAATTCTTGCCTTGTAACATTCTACTGAACCATCTATTCAAGTCTTAATTTTATAGACCCATTTGCAACCAATGATATACTTCTCAAGTGGCAATTCCACCATATCCAATGTATGAGTACTTGTAAGAGCTTGAAGTTCTTCCGTCATAGTTTTCTGGCAAAGAGGTTTAGTGCCTCACGATAAGTTTTAGGTTCATATAAATAAATAAAGATGGAATGGCAATTATAATCATGGAGAGTGACAGGAGGTTGCCTTACACAAGTACTACGATGAGGAGAGGATGGAACAAGTGATGAACTAGATGAGGAGGGATCAACAGATGTAGAAGAACTAGGATCCTGAGGCGATGGCGAATCATCTGAAGTAGGTGTATATGAGCCAATATTGTCTGAGCTCAATGAACCTGCAAAAGAATCATCAGAAAAGATAATAGAGGGATCGATTGGAAAAGAAGACAGAACAATCAAACTCTTAAAGGAAGAAAGACTAGAGAACATTTTATATTCCCATAATGTAACATCACTAGAAATACGAAGTTGCTGAGAGAGAGGATCCCAAAAACGGTAGCCCTTATGCTCAATCCCATATCCTAAAAAGCAACATAATCGAGCTCTAGGTTCTAATTTTGTGTGTTCATGAGGTTGGAGAAGAATAAAACATGCACTGCTAAAGATATGAAGAGACTAATAATTAAGTGTATAACCATATAAACCTTCATAAGGAGAAACATCACTAATGGTAGAAGTGGAAACTTGGTTGATGGTGTAAATAGCAATAAGTGCAGCTTTCCTCCAAAAAAATTGGGACATAAGGAAGAGATAAGAAGGGCTCTAACAATATCCAGGATATGTTGATGTTTGCATTTTGCTCTGCCATTTTGTTGAGATGTGCCTAGACAAGATCAATGTACAATAGTGCCATTTTGAGATAAAAATTAAGATAAGACAAAGTCTTTATTTTTCATAGCATTATCAGTGCGAAGGATTTTTAATAGGACAAGAAAATTGAGTTTTTACCATAGAGGCAAACGAATATAAACCTGAGACAATTCAGACCTGTGTCAAAAGATAAATCCACGTATAACGAGAAAAAATATCCATAAAAATCATAAAATAACGAGAACCACCCATAGTGGGATGAGAAGTGAGTCCCCAAATGTTAGAATAAACTAAATCAAAGAGGCAACGAAATTAGTATCACTTAAACAGAAAGGCAAAGCATGATGTTTGGATAGTTGACAAGAAATACAAACAAATTGTTCATTATTAATATCTCCTAAACAATCATTGGAATTTAAAGAGTGAAGCCTAAAATGAGAAATATGTCCTTAATGAGAATGCCAAATAGTAGAAGAAACAGTAGTAGCTGCAGGACTAGATGATAGATGGAGAGATTCAAGCTCATACAATCGGCCCACTTTATGCCATGTCCCAAGGATTACCTTCGTTCATGGATACTGCACAATACAACCAGTACTCAAAAAGCATAAGCCACCAAGTTCACATAATTAACCAATAGAATAAGATTTAGGGATAGTTTAGCAACAAAGAATGTATCAATTAAAGAGAAATTGGATGTTAAAATAGCACTTATATTCTTAACAGATAAAGTAGAACTATCATTAGTATGAATAATAGGCGGAATAGTAGGAACAAACATAGAAGAAATAAAGAACAATCAAATGTCATATGATTACAACAAGCAAAATCAAAAAACCAAGAGGAAGGTGTACCTATAGTAAAGAGAGAAAGGATGAAGAAGACACATCAGGGGAAGATTGCAACTATTGGATAATAGTCTGAATATCCTGAAGTGTGAATTTTGAAGAGATAGTATTAGAAAGTCCCTCAACAGCAACAACAATGGCGGTAAAAAGTCCAGATTTAGAAGTGCTCATATAGGAATGAGTAGTATTGCTAGACCCAGAAGTTTGTTGATTCTGAGGTCACTTACAATGATTAGATTTCACATGATCAGGTTTTTTTGCAATAATTACAAGTAATAGCACGAGAAAAACCCATAGGAGTAGCCAAAGCAACATGAAACTAAGAAACATGTACAAAAAAATAACTTGAAGGTGTGGCAAGGATGGCATCAGTAGATGGCAAAGAGCATTCTACATGAAGTGTATTAAGACGAGTTTCTTCAGAAAGTAATTCTCGAATGATATTATCCAATTTAGGTAAAGAGCTATGATGAAGAAGTGAAGCACTAACAACTCGAATTCTGAATGAAGAGTCATAAGAAGATGCCAAACACATTGTCAATTCGAAGGTCCAAGTAAAGATTAGTAGAGGCAAAATCAAGCTATTTAGGATCACAGATGGCTAATTGATCCCATATTATCTGAAGTTTAGAAACATAACCATGAATGGTCTGATGTGATTATTGCTGGAGTCGATAAAGGCAACGATAAAGTTGAAATTGATGAACATTGTCAGAAACACAATAACGGTTCTTAAGAAAGAGCCAGACCTTATGTACAGTATTAAAATGATGAAACTCACCCTTAATGCTAGGTAGGCAAGTATTGCGAAACCATGTTAAAATCTGATGGTTTTTGCCATCCTATTGATCCTGTCTTTCAATAAATTTAGAGTCATCTTCATTACCTTCTTTGATAGGGGCAGGAACCTCACCAGTAACATAATGCCAAAGAAGATGACCTTTTAGAAAACTACACATATCTTGTGCCCATAAATTATAATTGCTTTCATAAAAAATAACAATAATTGGTTACAAAATTAAGGGAGTCAGTAGGTTGTAAAAAATCAGAAGTAGCCATTATTGTTCAAAGAGTAGACAGACCGAAGAGAAAAATGGCAAACTATACTAGAAAGGTAATAATAGAGACAGAATTTAGAACAAAAGCCAACAAATTTTCAAAGATGGCTATGATACTATGATAGAAGAAATTGAAAGAATTTATATATAATTTTTGTGTATATATATACAACCTAAGATGTGGTTTAAATAGGAGTATAAGGTAGCTAAATATAGAAAGAGTATCTTATGAATATTTATATGCATAAATGAAGGAATATTCAAGGTATAAAATATGTCTATACATAAATGAAAGAATAATCAAGGCATAAAATCTGCCTATAATTTATATATTAACAAAACTAATATAAAATATAAAAATTACAAATATTATTTATTAAAATCTTTCGATATGAATTTTCTCACTCAAATATTGGAAGATAGCTTTAAAATTGCAAAAAATAATAATTCATAAAATTATTTTTAACATTATTATAGTAGGTCAAACTAATTGTCAGAGTCAACTCTCTTTCAATTCTTACAAATCAAAATTAATAAACTTTTATAAATATCCAATGTTTTAAAATCAGACCGAACAACGAACCGGCTTAATGTTTGAATCGTGGGTCAATCGGTTCGATCAGATGAACCGGTTTGATCGGACCGAATAATATAATTCAAATGAAAAAATTAAAAAAATCTAAAAATTGGATTGCACCGGTTCGAAACTCAGTCAGTTCAATGAATTTTTTCAATTTTTATTGGATCATATAAAAGTTAACTTTAATAATAAAATTGAATTAAAGTGATGACTGATTCCTTGTTGGACCGTTTTCAAAACACTGTGAATATCTAAGTGGTTGAGCCGTATCTTACAGGAAATCTAAAGAACTAGCTGGATGCAGCTGTCAGTCCGAGGATCAGGTGCTCAGGGTGTTTGCCAAAGCAACTCAAGAACCAGCATGAATAACTCTAGGGTTGAGACTTATTTCCATTCCTTTTTCTCTTTAGTTGAACTATTTTGCACCAGACATGAATAACTCTAGGGTTGAGGTTTTCTTTGACCACGTAAAAAGGAATAAAGGTTAATGGCGCTGTCGTTTTTCGATCTCTTTAGTAGAAAGCTGCGAGAAGCAACGATCAACAGTAATATCAGTCCCTTTCGCGTGGAATGCCCGTCCGATGCTGAAAGACTGGAACATTTTGGAGGAGGTAAAATGACAGACACCATTCACTCTGAAGGAATCTATCTGGGGATGGGTGCAATAGTAGCGTTGGAGAGAAAAATGTGCAATAGTAGCGTTGGAGAGAAAAATGCATGGAAGGCAACAAATCTCCCACAAAATGCATCAGCTGCAAACACGTTCAAGGACCACACATAACGTTTTTCACAGATATCGAGTTCTTGATATAGTTTGAAATGTATTCAATTATCATTCACATTCCAGACTGAGGGAGTTTGAAAGCAGAAATGATATGCAAGAAACACAGTCAAAATTTCAAATCCAGGAAGTAAAAGGCACAAAAATTTCTTGTCTTAATTTGAGCTTCAATAGAGTTATATATGTCAAATTAAGCTGATAATTTTGGAATCGCATATCCCAACTACGCTTACTTGCACTGTTTTGCGCTCCCTCTTCTAGAGCTTCTCGAGTGGTGCATTTTGGGATCTTTCGGCGTGATCATTCCTTTTTTTTTCTGAACCTGCTTGAAAGTAGGAACAAGGATTATTCTAAGCCTTATTTCTGCTTGATTGTTGAACTTTGCAGTACCTTATTCGCAGCAAGGTTTCTAGCTTTGTGATTTCAAATCCTTTCTGTTTGCCACGAGTTTGCATGTGAGCGTAGAGAAGTATTTTTCATTCAAAATTTTAATACGAATAACTTTTCCATCCTCCTACTATCTTATTAACGCACAGAAAAGTGCAATAGATCTGAAAAAAGTTGCATGCATGCAGTGCTCTAAGAAAATTGAAGAATAAATGATGAGAACCACACAGTAAAAATGGTCTTCTAGCAATCAAAATACAAGAAGGACAGACGATAAAAATAAACAATGTCACCCCATGGATTCATCTCCCGGGTTGAGCTCGCGATCATGGATGCATATCCTCTAGGACATAATCTATAGATTACTTATTGCTAAGGCGATGAGATATAGCATGGCTAGTACCAACCAAAATGTGGTGAAACGAATAAGTAACTTCACAACCCTTTTCAGGCTAATTTCTGTTCTTGGAGATCTGAATGCCAGTAGCATCCAAATCAGGCTGGGCACAAAAGCCATGGACATGAAGAACATGCAGGCCTTGAGGTGAATGCTATTGCATTCACTGTTGAAGCACATTGCGTAAACCACCATCATTACTGCAAAAATGGATGTTGTAATTGCCGTCGAGGAGTTGTCAAGCTCGTTTTCACCACCTAAGGCATCGTGATCTTGCCATTCATCTTCCTTGAACCAAACCATAAGTGCCAAGAAAATATGGAAGAAAGCCAGCAAAATGAATTCATCCAGAAATTCAGCAGCAACTGCTAGTCCTACAAGCGCTAGCAAACCAAACAAAGCATAACTGAGGACTTCGAGGAAGGTAATCAAGCACGCTCCAGGATCGGAATTGCGGTCATTAGAATTGGAACTGCGAAGTAAGGGTGGTACAGTTGTAAGCAACATTGACAAAAGACCAAATATGACAGTGAAGAAGATGAGGGCCACAGAGAACTTGACAGGAGCCTCGACTTTTTTTTGGAACTTTTGAAGTAAGCAATGATAACACTCAGCATTCCTACGACAGCATCAGTGGTAACCAACGCAGAAAGGTCGAAGAATTGCTTCAGCTTTGATTGATGATTTTTATAAACCTCGTGTGATTGGTCTGTATTAGTTTCTTTGTGAAAGGCAATGCCGACAATTGCTATGACTGGAGACAGAGGTATTGCGAGCATGGCATAACTTATATTCAGGAGAAGCAGAAAACTGGACGAAGTAAGCATAGAAAGAATATTAATGAGATAGACTAAGCTAATCTTGGGACGTCCGATGGTGCCTCCATGATGTAGCGAGTTAGAAGTGAGCAGCAGCAGCAGGAGATCGGCTAAGAAAGTGGCCAACAAAAGGCCGCAGCAGATCTTGAAGTAGAATGGCTTGGCAATATTGGTGGTTATGTATTGCTTTGCCGGATAGGATGCCAATAATATTGTAATCATTTTCATGATGCATTTCGAGTATTCTGAGAGTCGTTTCAATACAGTTTTGTCACGTTCTCCTTCGCCACCCTATTCACATACCAAACATTAATGGAGAATCTTGTTATAATAGTGATAGAAAAGCAATGACGTTTGTACTGAAGGGCTGAAAAGCTGTGCTTGCTAGTTTTATGCAATAAAAGTATCGCTGAAGGAACTTGTAAAAGTGCTAAATTTGAAATAACTTAATTGAAAACTAAGTTTTAAAATCTTTGAAAATGACTAATTCAAACTTTTTAATGCATTAAATCTCATTTGTCTCTTGGTTCAGCTGCATCTTTCCTCCACCATTAAAAGTTTTGAGAGTTTAGATATGAATACAAGAGTTTACTATCACTTACTAGTTTGAAATGTCTCTAATTTGTTCCCCTATTCTCGAAGTCTAGCGATCTAGGAGGGGGGATTTCGATCTGCATGTTTGGTCCCACTGTGGAAGAGAGAGAGGACCAGGAGAAGTGTGCCAATAAAATTTTTCCAAAGCTATGCTTGTTATAAAAGAAATAATATGGTGAAACTATAGGAAAAAATCAGCAAACATATCCATTCTCACAAAAAAATTAGTTCAACGAAAGAACCAGAAACAGCATTAGCATCGGAAGAAGAGAGTGCCATAGAATACTATCAAGTTGTCTCTGGGAAGTTCTTCTCAGAACAGGAAAAGAGTGACTTTAAACAATTCTAACAACAGAAAGCCAGCAGCCAGCAGCCAATTATTGGGCTAGCAAAAAAGTAAAAAATAAACAAAATCTAAAAATTAAACAAAACAAAAGTAAAAAATAAAAAATTGGGCTAGCAAAAAAGACTCTAAACGCAGACGAGATGATACACAAGCAGGCAACGAATTCCAAAGTCCCTTACATGATTTATAGTTGGAGATACAATAACTAAACTCTACGGACTTAATTATTTATCTATCTTTCCTCTATGTGATCATGATGGCATATGTGATTCTTGGGTAAAAATAATGATTATCTGAAGCAAAAATAATCAATTTTTTTTCCTCATATTTGAACTTTCAGTGCAACTTCTCAGAAAAATATTAACATGGAACTCCAAATGAATTGGAGAGATTTCTCATAAGAAGAGAATTCTTGGCTTTTCACCGCCCTATCAAAACTCCAGAAGAATTGAAAAGATATATAATATCTGTGGATAGAAGCTTTGAGTTGGATATCTGCTAGTGCATGCATCAAAACACAAGACCGTCGAACTTGAGTACTATAAATAAAATCAAGAAAAAAAAAAAAGGAAAAAAAAACCCTAAAACTGACGAGAAGAAATTTGAAAGACTATAAGCTGCTGCAAGGATGGTAAGCAGTGACTATGATTTACAGAAGTACATCCGATCAAGACGAGACGGTCTTGCCAGAAAGATTGGAGCCTTCTGTCTTTGAACTTGTTTGTTTGTAGATCCTCAAATTTCTAGCTGGAGGAAGTTAAACTATTAACCCTCCTGCCTATAGATCATATCGAAAGAAAACTATGTATGTGAGGAAGGTTATTTGAGATTATAGATCATATCGAAATAAAAAGAAAACCAAGTATGCGAGGAAGATTATTTGAGATCAGTCTACCTGAGTATCACCCTCAGCCTCTGCCGGTCTATCCATCATCTGGAGAGAGAATTTTCCAAGTGAGTGGATGATGAGGAAGAGGAAAGCAGGAGGAATGGAATAAGAGGGATATAGTTGGGGGGCTTCTCACCACCGGGAGGAGAATTGGTCAAGTCAACCAGGTCGGCCGACACGTACGTCCTTCGAAGCTTCTGCTTAATTTTAATCTAGAGGTGCAAACATGCTCTTCACAAAAAGATTCTACTAGCTTTTAATCTCGCACTTTTTTTTTTTTTGTGGTGAAGTGTAATTTTATTAGTCAATGAGATGGAAGAAATTACAGCAGAAGGTTAAGAAAGACCAATATTCTCTTTGAATGCAACAAATCTTCACCACCAACAGCACAAGAGATTTTACGATCAATTTGAAAATAAAATGCTTTCACGGTAAGTATAATTCGGTCTAATTCATTTTTCTCAACGATTTTTGAAGATAAAAAATAAAAAACAAGAGCAGCACCAGACAAGCTCTTAGTTTGTGTTGACTGCTAACCTAATTGATCAGGTCAAACATTAATCTACAGTAAGATTGTTCCACCTAAAGCTGGGACGTTCGTAAGAGAAGATAAGCAGATTGCTCTCTCCTTTTTACCGCCATTATTCTCTCTCTCTTTACCTTTACGCGTAGGACTCCTAATAGCTTCCTTTTTGCCTGGCGTTCAATCTTTCCTTCCACAATAAACCACCCCGTTTCGTATCTTTATTGAACTGATAGAGGGATCAAGGGACCGGCTACCTATCTAATCTTGTAATTTGTGTTGGTTCAATATATAGTTATCCTTTTGAAGACATTAATCACTCCTGCACGCTATGGTTTAGGCCACACGTATGATGAGGTGTTAAGCCACTTACACATTATTAGCCTATTAAATATTTGGAGCCAATTTGTTATCTATTATTACTAACGTTTTATCGTACAATATATAGCTGTATATATAGGAAATTTTTTTTTTTAATTTGAATGATTAAGATCCTAAAGAAAACTAGTAAGTACCGACTAAATTTTCATTGCTTGATTGCTTCGTTGCAAAAGTAAATCAAAGATCAAATTCCAGCAACTTCTAAGAATTTATCCATTAAAAATTTGAGCGTTGGGACAGATCTGAAATACTAGCTAGGCCTTTCTTAATTCAACTAAGCCACCCATGCATGTGATTAAACCATTTTTATGATTCAAATTCTAAATGACGTGGGACTAATTTTATTGTGTTGGATCTCTCGTCTTCATGTATGGTGGAAACCGCATAACTCTTGAAGCTTTAGGAGGCTCTCTTTTCCTCCGAAGCGATGATGAATCAACCATCGTTCATTCATGTACCCAGCTCCCAGGTGCGTCCATTTCTATTGTTTTCAAGAAGAAATCTGAGACGTCCATGGAAACGTTGGCTTGTATGCTCTCGTTAAACCTACTGTAGAGCTTTGACAAGTCAAAAGGAATCAAAAAATAAGAAAAAAGCTTTCTATGGTATTTTTTTATTATTTTTTAAAAATTTATAAATAAATCAGAACCATTGATATAGCAAAGATTCTTTTGGCCATGTTATAGCCAGTCTTCTTCGTTTCTCCATCGAAGCCACTATCTCTTTCGTCTGCTTTGAAGACGTCGTCTCTTTCATTTTTTCTAGTAGAGTTATCATTTCCACCATTTTTCTATCAGAAATATCATCTTTTCCGTGGCTCCACCGCAATGGTGGCCCTCTGTAATAAAAGCATTGACGGCTATTGCCAATGCTATTGTCTCTTCTATCTTTTTAAGTACCATAATATGATTTAATCGTGGTAGCGGCTTCCACAAGACCAACCACTCCTACCATACACGTGAGGAGAAGAAAGTAGCACCACGGTGCACCGAAGCACTCTTTTATAACATAAAGTTGAACTTTTTTAGTACACCATCACACATATAATATTGGATGAACCGATTGCCAACTAAAATATCTATAACTCTTAAAATAAAATCAAATATATTTTTTTATATTTGAAAAATAAATGACTACAATAACTTAATTCCTCACTTGCAAATGTAGTCTTCCCCGCCCCCCCCCCCCCCCCCCCCCCGGGGCCTGCAATTGCTTCGTTTGACCGTCTTTGTTTAGAGCCAATCTAAGCTTATTTATTCCATGCTAAACTAAAGATATTTAAATTAGGTCTGCATTTAAAAAGAAAATGCCCCAACTTGGATTACTAAATTCCTAATTCATAGCTGATCCAGTAGAAAAAATGATATCTTATATATTTCAAAACCCTCCTTGAATTTAAGCAACTAATTTTGTTTTCACAATAAAATTTATTAAAATTTATGCCATTGATTAGAATTATATATAGCTATCAATCAAATCTTAGTTACGTAGAGTTTTGATAATAATTTCATATTTATTACTATTATTTTTATGATATAATTTGAAAATTAATTTGTATGTATGTATGTATGTATGTATGCATGCATGCATATGCATGCATGCCCATCACGCTTTGTGTTCAAACTAGTTTTAACGACATCTAATGTTAAATCAACTTTGGTCCAATCAAATTATTAGTTTATGTTAAATTTTTTTTTGGCCCATTCAAAAATCTTTCACCCACTCACATTCTATCACCTTTCATCTGATGCCAACCCACCTAATTAAAGACTTTAAGTCAATATATAGATGTTTCCATCAACCATATGCTCAGATGGTATAACCAGCTGCCATTAGAGAACGAGTCAGAATTCGACTGAGTGGCGTTGATCTTTGTGCTGATCCCAAACCCACCTAACTTTAGAAAATAAAAGAAATGAAAAACAAGAAAAAAAAAGAGAAAGGTGGGTATCGTTCTTCTTTTAAAGAAGAAAATTAGTAATTTGACACCACCTAAGTCTTAAATTTTAAGATCAGAAATTGGTAAATGTGTTGTTTCTAAAACAAAATTATGAATTAGATGTGTAAATAAAAATAATGGAATCATGGTCTGTCATGCCCCAGACCCAATATTGGATCTAGGGATGGCAATCCGCCGCATGCCTGGCATGTAAGGCGTTCAGAAATATCATATTTAATACAAGGAGGGGGTAATAACTATATATTATCTAAATTCAAAGTATTCTTAATACAAACCATAATTATATGTTTTAGGCTATATGCCAAAATACATAAATCAATGGGGTTACAACGAAGTATTGAATCTAAGTCATTCTGATAGCTTCTCCAACTACGACATATTCTCATCTTCAGTTCTGTGGCTCTGAAAAACATTGTGAGATTTAAATGAGCTTACGCTCAATAAGTAAGCTAACTATAATATAATGTAATTACTACAAGCTTTTATCAACTCAAATTTTCCATAATAAACATCTGTCAAGCTTCCATGTTTCAACTACATTTTATCATGTTATCAAAACATGCATCATATGCTCAAAATAATTTTGGAAGCAATTGCTATATATACATTTCAAGAATATATAATTTCAGAATAAAATACTGTACCACTGTAAATAGCATGTAAAAATGTATTTTTATACCACCGTCCTACAGCCACACACTATGTACACAGAACACCCCCTCGGGTGTAACATGGTCTATGTATAAATTACTGTTTTGAAAACAACAAAACTGTTCCACCAAGTATCCTCACTCTTTTTTTTCCTCCTTTTAAGGGATGTAAATAAGATATAGAGGTTTCCTACAACTTGGATTGCATACTATGGTTCGCTCAGCACTAATATATTAATTTCCTTGAGGTTAACAAAAAAAGACAAAGTTGTCAAAAATAGCATGGGACATTGAAAAATGGATAGAAATTTTAGAAAAGCCATTGGTAAACTTGTTTTAAATATGTTTCTATTGATTTCTTAAGTTAGAACCAATTTGGTAAAAAGCTATAAATTAGTTCTGAGTATTGTAGAGACTTCTTTTTTGTTTTTGCTTTTGATCTTCTCAAAACATATAAAATTGTTTACTTCCTTATGAAGAAAGTCAATAAGAAACTTTGATTTAGATTTTTCCTCCTTTGCTTCCGCCCATCTTTGCATGCTTTACCATAGTCTTCTCATCATAGCACATCTATTGCGAACCTAATTCATAGAATTTGGATATCAGTGTTAAATTAGTAATTTAATGTAAGATTGTTACAAAGGCGAAGAGTCGATCTTTTTTTGATTTAGCCTAGTATGCGAAAGGTGAAGGGCCAGATCTAGCCTAGTATGCGAAAGGTGAAGGACCAGATCTAGCCTACATGCGAAAGGTAAAGGGTCACCCATTATTTTTTCTGTGTGTGCAGAAGATGGACTACCAAATCGAACGTCAATGGTCCAAAAGTTTAAGCCATTAACATTAAGCCATGATATTAAAAGAAATTAAAGTCATTAATTAGTGTTTGATGGAAATATCAATTGAATGTTATATATATAAATAATTAGTTCTCTCTTTGCCTGAAAAAGTTAGCAAGAATCATCATTATCTGTTATGAAAGGAATGAGGTTAAGGGAGAGAAACTAGTTATTTGTAGAAGAGGCTGTCAAAATCTGAAGAGGTTATCAAATCTAACCAATTCAAGTCTCAAGTCTACAAATTATCATGATGAACTCCGCATCAGGTAAATACTATTATGATGAATTCTGCATAGGAAAGTATTTTATATAATTTTATGTAACATATTATTTATTGAAGATCCTATATAGCTAACAAGTGGTATTAAAGCCAATGTTCTAAAAGAAATAATTTGTTCGTATATTATGATTGATTAATTTTCATCAGAATAAATTGACGATGAATATTTAATCTTTTAAGTTATGATTAGTTGTATTATTGGCCATTAATCTATTTCATAAAAAGGTTTATCGCCAAAAAAATCCAGCTAATCATGTTACGAATTAATGGCATGCATCGATAAGATCATTATGTTATACTAGTATGTATGGCAAAACTGATATTTATAGATTGAAGCATATTGATAATCTATGATGTTGATGTCGGCTAATACATGCAGGAATGTTAACTATATTTGTCATTATCAAAATTAAATGTTAGATTTTTAATAATACTAGTATTATTGTTTTTATATGACATGAAGATAAATTAGTTAGTTAGTCACCAAAGTGGCCAAACTAATTTATATTCAGTCATATAATTTATGAGATTTTTGATATTAGTATTATTTATAGTTATATGACATTAAGATAAATTAGTTAGTTAGTCACCAAAGTGGCCAAACTAATTTATATTCAGTCATATAATTTATAAGATTTTTGATATTAGTATTATTGTATAGTTATATGATTAAGATAAATTAGTTAGTTAGTCACCAAAGTGGCCAAACTAATTTATATTTAGTCATATAATTTATGAAATTTTAATAATATGACATAAGATTAAATTAGTTAGTTAGTCACCAAAGTGGCCAAACTAATTTATATGCAGTCATACAATTTATGAAATTTTATAGAATGTTGTTAAAGATTTGTTGGTTGTTAGAAATTAAGAATTCGCCCAAAGGTGGATCAATATTTTTACTAACAAACCTAAAGAAGAAAATCTAATATTCTCTTATCAGATATAATATGGATATCCAAAGATACTATGTATATATTTGATAAAATTTATTAATTTCTTTAAAAGTTTAAATAGCATTCTAATTATGATGTATATTGTTGTATTTATCCAAAGAAATCTACAATATATTTTATGTTTAATTATCTAAATTTGAGCATTTATTTTTGCAGCTGTTTCTCTACATTCACAATCACATGCTTCTGCTGTTACTATCTTTAATGGCTTAAACTTCTCTGAATGGCGTGAGCAAATTAATTTTCATTTAGGTGTCTTGGATCTTGACTTGGCACTGTTAGAAGAAAAGCCTACTGACATTACGGATATGAGCAGTGAGGCAGAGAAGTTAAAACATAAAGCATGGGACAGATCTAATAGATTATGTCTAAGTTTCATGCGAATGACAATTGCCAACAACATTAAGTTTACTCTTCCAGAAAGTGTAGCAGCTAAGGAATATCTTAAGCTTGTAGAAGAGTGCTTTCGTTTCGCTGATAAGTCACTTGCGGGGACACTAATGGCTGAACTCACGACCATGAAATATGATGGGTCGAAGTATACAGCAACATGTCCTAGATATGACTAATATTGTAGCAAGACTTAAGACCCTAGGAATGGTTATGGATGACTCCTTTTTAGTACAATTCATTATGAACTCATTACCTCAAGAGTATGGGCCTTTTCAAATTAACTATAACACTATTAAAGATAAATGGGATGTTAATGAATTGGCCAGTAAGCTTACTCAAGAGGAAAGGAGATTGAAAGCATAAGGGGATCATTCAATAAACCTAGTAGGTCAGGGAGCTGGTAAAGTTATCAAGCCAAAATCCAAGAAATTTAAGAAGAAAGTACCCACTAAAGTATCACAGGTTGCTGATAATGATAAGAAGAAAAAAAGAAAGATAAATGTCACTTTTGTAAGAAAGAAGGACATTATCAGAAAGATTGTCTGAAACGGAAAGCTTGGTTCGAAAAGAAAGGTATCTTTCATTATGCTTCTCCAATTTATGAATCAAACTTATCTGAAGTTCCTTCTAACACTTGGTGGTTGGATTTGGTGCCACTACTC
The DNA here is from genome assembly GCA_900491605.1 of Calamus simplicifolius. Lineage (NCBI taxonomy): Eukaryota > Viridiplantae > Streptophyta > Magnoliopsida > Arecales > Arecaceae > Calamus > Calamus simplicifolius. The sequence goes on along the minus strand of UESW01001925.1, from coordinate 305,504 downwards.
ATGCTTCTAATGTAATGCAGGGATTCCTTACAATCCAGAGCATAAACCCAAATGAGAACTTCTTGTTCATGGGGAACCGAGAGAAGGCCCCAATTGAAGGCATAGGGACTTATCGTCTTACTTTAGACTGGGCATCACCTGAATCTACTACAAACTCTCTATGTTCCTTCACTTTCTAGAAATTTAGTTTCTGTTTCGAAACTTGATGTTAATGGGTTTAGTTTTAAGATTGGAAAAGGATGTTTTAGTTTATTTAATAAAGATGGTTCCTTTTTTGGTTTTGGAATTCTTATGGATGAATTATATAAATTAAAACTTGATGATAAATTTTCTGCATCCCTGATGTGTGTCCATCAAAATATTGAATTAAGCGTAGTATGGCAAATGACAACTCTGCTTTCTTGTGGCATAAACGTTTGGGTCATATATCCAAAGAACGACTACAAAGATTAGTAAAGAATGAGATTTTACCAAATCTAGATTTTACTGATCTTGGTTTATGTGTGGATTGCATTAAAGGAAAGCAAACCAAACATAACAAGAAAGGAGCTACAAGAAGTACCAGCTTCTTGAAATTATACACACTGATGTATGTGGACCTTTTGATACTCCATCCTTTGATGGAGAAAAGTTTTTTATCACCTTTATAGATGATTTTTCACGTTATGGATATGTCTATTTACTTAAAGAAAATCTCAAGCTGTAAATGCTCTTGAGGTATTTACTAAAAAGGTTGAAAGACAACTAGACAGAAAAGTGAAAATAGTAAGATCTGATAGAGGTGGTGAGTATTATGGAAAGTACAATGAATCAGGCAAAATCCAGGTTCATTTGTAAAATTCTCGAAAGACATGGCATATGTGCACAGTATACTATGTTAGGCACACCTCAAAAATGGTGGCATAAAGGCAAAATAGAACATTAATGGATATGGTTAGAGTATGATAAGTAATTTTTCATTACCAAAATCTTTGTGGATGTATGCTCTTAGAACTGCAGTATATTTACTGAATAGGATTCCTAGTAAGGCAGTTTCTAAAACTCCTTTTGAGTTATGGACTGGAAGGAAACCTAGTTTAAGACATCTGCATGTTTGGAGTTGTCCAGTAGAAGCACGAGTGTATAATCCACATGAAAAAAATTGGATTCTCGAACTGTCAGTGGTTACTTTATAGGTTACCCAGAGAAATCCAAAGGGTACAGGTTTTATTGTCCAAACCATAGTTCTAGAATTATTGAGACAGCAATGCTAAATTTATTGAGAATGGTGAAGTTAGTGGGAGTGCTGACAAACAGATTATGGATATCAATAAAGTAAGGGTTAATGTTTCATTACCCATAAATGTTTCTGAATCTACAATCATTCCATATATTATTCCAGAATTACAAAAAAAAACAACAATGAACAATGTTTGAATGAAGAAGTACCCCATGAAGAGCCTAACCCACCAATAGCTAACAAAATTGAACCATGTGGAATAGCTTTAAGTAAACCTGTAAGATATAAAAATCAGCTATTTCAGATGATTATTTGGTTTATTTGCAAGAGTCAGATTTTGATTGTGGTATTTATGAAGATTCTGTTTCCTTTTCACAAGCCATTAACAGTGATAAGTCTGATAAATGGATTAATGCTATGAAAGATGAATTAAAATCAATGGCTGAAAACAATGTCTGAGATCTTGTCGAATTGCCAGAAGGTTCTAAACAAGTTGGATGTAAATGGGTTTTTAAAACCAAACGTGACTTGAATGGCAATATCGAACGTTTTAAAGCTAGACTTGTTGCCAAGGGTTATACTCAGAAGGATGGCATTGATTATAATGAGACATTTTCACCACTTTCAAAGAAAGATTCATTAAGAATCATTATGGCTTTGGTAGCTCAATATGATTTAGAGTTATATCAAATGGATGTGAAAACAGCCTTTCTTAATGGGGATATAGAGGAAGAAATTTATATGGATCAACCTGAAGGTTTTTCCATGAAAGGAAAGGATCATATGGTGTGTAAACTTAAGAAATCAATATATGGACTTAAACAAACTTCCAGACAATGGTATATTAAGTTCAATGATACTATTATATCTCTTGGTTTTCATGAAAATATCGTTGATCGATGCATTTATCGAAAGATTTGTGGAAGTAAGTTTATATTTTTGGTTCTATATGTTGATGATATTTTGCTTGCTGCTAATGATTTAGGTATCTTGTATGAGGCTAAAAATTTTCTCTCTAAGAATTTTGAGATGAAAGATATGGGAGAGGCATCTTATATGATAGGAATTTTCATATTCAGAAAGTGATCACATGGATTGTTAGGGTTGTCTCAGAAAACTTATATCAAGAAAATTCTGAGAAATTAATATAAACAACTATTCAACATGTTGTTCCAATACAAAAAGGGATAAATTTAGTCTTATGCAATGTTCAAAGAATGATGTGGAAAGTAAGAAAATGGAATCTATTCATATGCTTCTGTTGTGGGTAGCTTGATGTATTTGCAAACTTGCAGAAGACCAGATATCAGCTTCGTGGTTGGGATGTTGGGCCGCTATCAGAGTAACCCTGGTATTGATCATTGAAAAGCTGCAAAGAAAGTGATGAGATATCTTCAAGGAACTAAAAATATATGCTCACATTTAGAAGATTTGATCAGTTGGAAGTGATTGGATATTCAGATTCAAATTTTGCTGGTTGTGTTGATAGTAGAAAGTTAACTTTTGGCTATGTATTTCTATTGGAAGAAGGAGCAATTTCATGGAAAAGTGCCAAACAATCTATCATTGCCTCATCCACTATGGAAGCAGAGTTTGTAGCATGTTATGAAGCTACAATTCATGCATTATGGCTATGGAACTTTATTTCAGACTTGAGATTGTCGACACCATTACCAAGCCGCTGTAAATTTATTGTGATAATTTCGTAGCAGTTTTCTTCTCCAAGAATGATAAATATTTTAGAGGTGCTAAACAGATGGAATTAAAGTACTTTACTGTCAAGGAGAGGTTCAAAAAAAGAGTGTGCATTGAACATATTAGAACGGATCTTATGATAGCAGATCCTTTGACTAAAGGTTTACAATCAAAAACATTTAAAGAACATGTATATAGAATGTGTCTTGGTTGCATTGAAGATTGATTATGATGATGTTATGTATTAAAGATTGATTATGATGATATTATGAATTGAAGATTGATTATGATGATGTTGTGCCACTCTTGAGCTCATTAATAGGATATGTTTCTGGTTTTATTTATTATTTTTTGTTTCTTATGCTTGTATACACTTACTGTTTTGAATAAGAAATTTACTGCATTTTTTAGATAATTAAGTGACATTAAGTTATTTATATAAATTACATGACCTAACATGATAAGTTGCTAATACAGTAGTATATGGAAAGGAGTATGCAAATTGGATGTGTATGACTGCCATAACTCTTATTATGTAATTTATTATGTTAAAGTCAATTATGATGAAAGAATGACATTATGAAATTTAATTTTGCGTGCCTAATGTTTACACTATTAAATATTAATGTCATAAACTTTCGGCCCAAGTGGAAGAATGTTAGATTAGCAATTTAATATAAGATTGTTACAAAGGAGAATAGTCGATCTTTTCTCGATCTAGCCTAGTATGCGAAGGTGAAGAGCCAGATCTAGCCTAGTATACGAAAGGTGAAGGGCCAGATCTAACCTAGAATGTGAAAGGTGAAGGGCCACCCATTATTTCTTCTGCATGTACAGAACTACCAAACTGAATGTTAATGGTTCAAAAGTTTAAGCCATGGTATTAAAAGAAATTAAAGTCATTAATTGGTGTTTGATGAAAATACCAATTGAATGTTGTATATATAAATAATTAGTCCTCTCTCTGCCTAAAAAAGTTAGCAAGAATCCATCATTATCTGCTATGAAAGGAATGAGGTTAAGGGAGAGAAACTAGTTATTTTGTAGAAGAGGCTATCAAAATCTGAAAGGTTATCAAATCTAACTAGATTCAAGTCTCAAGTCTACAAATTATCATGATGAACTTCGCATCAGGTAAATATTATTATGATGAATTCCATATCAGGTAAGTATTTTATATGTAATTTTATATAACATATTATTTAATGAAGATCCTATATAGCTAACAGTCTGCACATGCATTATTGAAAGAATCACATGATTTTTAGTTTGGCTTTTAGTTATTTATGGCAATCTAAAGTTTTGAGCTTGGACCGACTTCGGATCGAGGAGGATTGGATTAGTTGTTTGGAGCAGCAGTGTATAATATAGGTATGTTTTCTGAGTTTCTTTTTTTTTGGGGGGGGGGGGGGGGGGGGGGTGATTGAGAATTCTAATGGCTTTCTTTGTTGGCTGGCAAGAGTGTTAATGAGTAGTCCTCTGGTAATAAAATCAAGTACTCATATTGTTCGTCTCCAATGAATAAAGCTATGATGTTATTACCATATATAATAATCTATGATGATGCATGATCACTTCGAGTTGATGTTCTTGAGCGTCGTAAGTTTGTCAAGGGCACTTTACCTTCATGCTGAGATCTGCAAAAAGTTTCGGGATCAGATATTTCAATGGGGACCCTCTGACGCTCAAGTTAGTGATCAGAATCATAGCCGTGAGCATGTTTAGGCTCGATAGAGAAAGCTTAGAATCCCCAAACTCTCTAAGTGTCTCAGTGTTCATACCTTGGCCAGGGTCCCTCTTACCCATTTTATTGATACTCAAACTCTATGAGACTTGCTTGGAAAGCTTGGAATCTTATGATGAGCCATGACTTTATGAACGAAATGTTAGAATTAGTGGGATTTATCCCATTTGAACTTGGTGATTGGTACTTTGTGGCAGATAATAACTTTTTGGGCTCATCTGATCAGGATCATTAAAGCTTCATGATGGACGATGACTTTTTAGGCTCATCTGATCCGGGTCATTAAAGCTTCATGATGGATGACGACTTTTTAGACCTGGGCTAGAACTAGTGAAGCTTGTCTTATTAGACATATATGAGTCAAAGATGGCTGGTGGGCCCAGCCTTGTTAGTAGTGAAGGCTTGCCTAGGAAGCTGAAGCTAAGCTCGGAGATGAGGGAAGATGAGGCCACCTTAGAACCGGGGCCATCCAGAAGCTGGGGCTATTTAGGAGCTAGGGCCGCCTGAGAACTGAGGCCATCTAGGAGCTGGGATCGCTTGAGAACTGGGGCTGCCTAGTAGCTGGGACCGCTTGAGAACTGGGGCCACTTGAGAACTAGGGCCGCCTAGGAGCTGGGGCCATCGACGTCCTATCAACTTCCGTCGTCAGGTAATTTTGGCCATTATCTTACATGTGGCTTTTACCAGCCACATCATATGCCCCTTCACTCCTGAGTCTTGGCGCTCATATGCGTAGCACTTGCCAAGAGAAAGAAGCATAAAATCTCTCACTTTTGTTGGGCCTTGCGCGCCATCAATTAGCGAGGGCGGGCATGTGCCCTCGAGAAGGTAAAGTCTCCATGAAATCTTCTTATTATTTAAGGAATGGCACCAGAAGTAATATGATCTGTGAGGAGATTGAGGAAAATACCCCTCGATTGATGAAAAAGATGGGGCACCATTATTGAATTGTTCTTATCCATGTCCCATCATTACGAGCGGATCACGCTCCTCAAATGTCACCGAGGTGTTGTATCTCATATAACGAAGAGTTTTTGGATAGCTAAATGCTGCCTCCACTTATGAGTCTCCACGTGGCACTGTAGTGGGCGGGACGTTTCAAAAATTATGTATAAAGATCATCCCGCCTGTCCTTTTGAGCCTTTCACATCTCCAATACTTTCTCTGTGCCTTCTTCGCATTATGAGTCTCGATTTCTTGCTTCTATCCTTCTGATCTTCATGTCAGTCCTTTTTACCCTCTTCGTTCCTCTCTTTCTTTCCATGGATCCTAGTTCTAGTAGAAAAGGTAAGAGTCCTATGGTTGAACCCTCCGAGGATGAGATTCTTCGGGTACAGTGCCAGGCTCCTAGTAGCATTTCCATCCGCGATCGTCCAGCGATCGTAGCCCAAACACCATCTAGGGTTTCTCCTCCACCAAGCCATTCGGCACCTCCTTCGGCTACCATTTCTGTGTCTGCCGATCTAGAGGGGATGGCCTCCACCATGTCCCCTCAAGATATAAATAACATTAGGGCCCAATATGGAGTACTCGATAGTGTCCGTCTTTATGTCTCCCGTTCCGATGACAGGATAACCTTCAGCCAATCTGGTGGAGTTGCCTTGTATGAGAAATTTTTTAGGAGTGGGTTTTGTCTTCCCTTCCATCCTTTCTTCCTCAACCTCTTAGATAGGTATAACATTGTCTCGGCACAGTTAACTCCAAACTCCATTTGGATTATCTGTGCCTTCATCGTGCTCTGCCATTTTCATGGCATTTCTACCCAAGTTTTCTTGTTCTGAGCTTTGTACAAACTCCGTAATCTCAATAAGGCTAGATGGTGGAGCTTTGCCTCCAGACCCAAAAGAACACTCAAGCTTGATTTTCCTTTCAAGATTAAGGAATGGAAATTCCAATTTTTCTATGCCCATATGGACGGAGTGAGGATGGGTTGGGGGAGTCCGGACATTAGCCTCAATAAGAAACCAATTATAAATGATAAAGATTGAGAAATTTTTGATTCATTGATGTCCTCTAACATTCCTTCCTGCCAAGAACATTTATTGGAGAGCAACCTCCGTGAGGCCAGTGTAGCGCTGGCGTCGCCATCACCGGCGCCCAGTGAGCATCATACCCTTTAGTCATGTTTCTTTTTTTTACTCTGATTTTTGATCCTTTGTGCAGCGATGAAGTTCTCTCCCGAAGACTTGATGGCGGGCATCCGAAGGAGGAGAGAGGCTGTCGGCAACACGGCGAGGACAGCATCCAAGAGGCCTTACCAAAAAGAACAAGGTGGGTCATCCCGGCCCCCCATGGCTCCCTTCGAGGCTGCACCAATAGGAGAGCCTTGCCGGGAAGAACGAGGCGGGTCATCCCAGCCCCTCATAGCTCCCTCTGAGGCTGCACCAATGGGAGAGCCGAGAAGGGAGAGTCCCTCCGCCAAGGTGCCAATAACGGGCCTTCTCCTGTTGAAGTTGAGGCGGGGCCATTGAGGGACGAGCCCCCAGCCACCGCTGAGCCTAGAGGTGAAGTTGCACTAGAGGCAAGGGTTGGGGTGCCTTCGATTGTGGAAGTTGAAGATGATGTCTCACCGGCCGCCCAACCGATGCCAGAGGAAAGAGGGACACCTCCCACTAGTGTCCCAAGGAGCCATCTGTCTCGGGTGATGGCACCGTGATCGGCTGGCGGAGCATGTATTGAGCCGCTTCAGCCTCCAAAATTTTTAGGCCAAGCTCCATCAATCAATTGCCAATGCCCTCAACACTCTCTTGAATGTTACCTTTCAGGTAAGTTCGTCGGCTTTATTTCCCTTTATGTTGGATTTAATCTAAGGTTTAATCGATTGTCTCATGCAGATGTCCAACAGCCTTTTTGTCCTCTGGAATGCCTACTTCGGGGCTGCTAACAACTGCGGACATGCTCGAAAGGGCTGACTGCCGCCAATACTTAGGATGACTGGCCAAGAAGTTGGCCGAGGTCAAGACCCGAGAGACAAAGGTGGCCAGCGAGCTTTGAGCCGCTCATAAGGAAAGTCGCTTTTCGAAGACCTGAGTCGAGGAGGTCGAAAGGAAGGCCAGAGTCACCGAGGCCAAATTGATGAAGGTCATGACGAGGCTTAGGACGATGAGGAGAAGTTGGAAGATGTTCTTCTCAAGTTGGATCATATCGAGGAGAGGGCTGATAAGGTCAAATCTGAGGCTCGGGCTACCACAAAGAAGCTAGCTCTTGCGAAGGCGAATGCCCGAACCGCCTAGGAGAGGATGACCGCCACTAAGGCCCAAGCCCGAGAGGCTACGAAGAAGTTGGCTACCACTAAAGCCCAAGCTACGGAGAAGGTGGCCGCCGTTGAAATCCAAGCTCGGGAAGCCATGGAGCACTACAAAGGCTCCACCAATTTTTTCACGGAGTTGAGTAAGGTGGCCATCGATGCCTTCCTCCAGGGCTTCGAGAAGTGTAAGGAGAAGGTCTTTTGGATCTTCAAAATAAGCGACCTTGAACGCATTTAGCTCGAGGCTGAAGAAAAAGATCCGAAGAGTGACAACGTCGAAGACAGGCCAAAACGCGCCGAGCCCTATAGTTCATTTTCTTTTTCTTTTTGATACTTTTGTAATCCAACTAGAGTCGGTCTTTTTGTATGATACTAAAATTAGATTAATGAAAGAAATATTTTGTTCAAGCATAATGGACTTAGCTTTTCGTAGCGCTTTAGTCTCTTGGTGATCATGTCTTGGCTTTGGCATTTAGACTTGACTAAGTACGCCTTCAATCTCTTTGGCATACTTTGAGAGTTAGCAACTTGATATACAGACTTTATAGGGACACTTAGGCCCACCTCCACCTCTTAAGCATTTGCTGGAGTGCTCCTCGAATGCTAATGTCGGTCACAGGTCCTTTAAAGGCCTTTTGAAACTACCTCGAGGTTTCTTGGCCGGCCCGAGAGTTGACTTAGGGCCACCAGAACCATAGGTCTTGAACTGCCTCAATGGTTTCTTGGCCGATCTGGGGGTGACCTTTTGATCGCAGGATCGCCGAGAGCCTTTTGAAACTACCTCGAGAATTTCTCGATCGACCCAGGAGTTGACTTGGGGCCACCAAAATCATAGGTTTTGAACCGCCTTAGGGGTTTCTCGATCGGCCTGAGGGTGACCTTATGATCGTAGGGCCATCGAGAGCCTTTTGAAACTACCTTGGGGGTTTCTCGACCGATCCGAGAGTTGACTCGGAGCCACCGAAATCATAGGTCTTGAACCATCTCAGGGGTTTCTCGGCTGGCCCGGGGGTGACCTTATGATCATGGGGCTACCAAGAGCTTTTTGAAACTACCTCGAGGGTTTCTTGGCCGGCCCGAAAGTTGACTCGAGGCTGCCGAAACCATAGGTCTTGAACTGCCTTAACAGTTTCTCGACCGACCCAGGGGTGACCTTATGATCGTGGGGTCACCGAGAGCCTTTTGAAACTATCTCAGGGGTTTTTTGGCCTGAGAGTTGACTCGGGGCTACCGGAACCATAGGTCTTGAACTACCTTGGGGGTTTCTCGGCCGGCCCGGGGGTGACCTTATGATCGCGGAGCCGCCGAGAGCCTTTTAAAACTATCTCGGGGCTTTCTCGGTCGGCCTGGGGGTGACCTTATGATCGTGGGGCCACCGAAAGCCTTTTGAAACTATCTTGGAGGTTTCTCGGTCAGCCCGGGAGTTGACTCAGGGCCACCAAAACCATAGTCTTGAACCACCTCTGGGGTTTCTCGGTCGGCCCGGGAGTGACCTTATGATCGCGGGGCCACCGAGAGCCTTTTGAAACTATGAAATTTTTCAAGCCGGATAGGAAGATAAAATTTGAGGCTCTTCTTATATTTATCGGCTGAATATACTCACTACAGATAATATCGACGAGGGTTATCCATGTTCCAAGTGCATGGGATTGACTGCCCATCAAGCTCCTCGATTCGATACGCTCCTTAGTGAAGTACTTCGGTGACCCGATAGGGCCTCTCCCAATTTGGAGATAGCTTGTCCCCTTCGGTTGGTTTAGATATCTTGGCCCTTCTAAGAATTAGATCTCCAAGGCGAAATGTCCTAAGGCAGACCCGAGAATTATAATATTTTGCTACTCTCTGGCAAAAGACGGCCATCTTGAGCCGCGCCTGGTCCCGTGTCTCATCGATGAGGTCAAGGCTGGTGCTTAGTTGATGAGGATTGTCTTCTTCATTGTATGACTTCACTCAAGGACTTAGAAGGCCGATCTCCACTGAGATGACCCCTTCAGATCCAAAGAGAAGACTGAAAGGAGTTTTCCCTATGGGGATCCTTGGAGTTATATGATACGCCCATCGTACACTTAGGAGTTTCTCCACCCATTTGCCTTTAAACTCATCCAATTGGGCTCTAAGTCCCCGAAGGATAGTCCAATTCATAACTTCTGCTTCTCCATTGGTTTGTGGATATCTGACATAAGTGAATCAGTGGCGGATACCCAACTCAGTGCAAAAAGTCTTGAATGCAGCATTATCGAATTGTCGACCGTTGTCGGTGATGATAGTGTGAGGTAGCCTAAAATGATAGATAATAGACTTCCAAAAAAATATCCTCACCTTCCTCTCGGTGATTTTGGCTAACGCTTTGACTCCAACCCATTTGGTGAAGTAATCGACGGCGATAAGTAAGAACCTCTGTTGACCTAAAGCTAGGGGGAATGGTATAAGGATATCCATCCCCCATTGAGCGAAGGGCCACGGGGTAGAAAGAGGGCTCAGCTGAGAGGCTAGCTATCATTGGACATTAGAATATCACTGACGGTTGTCGCACTTCTGGACTAGCTCAGCAGCATCCTTTCGCATAGTGAGCCAATAATATCCCTGGTGAAGAGCCTTGTACGCCAGTGATCTGCCCCCAGATGGTTCCCATATATGCCTTCAAGGATCTCTCTGAGGATATAATTGGCATCTACAAGACCAATACATTTGAGAAGGAGATAAGAGAAGGACTTCTTATATAATTGCCCATTCGGCAGTACGAACTTGGAAGCCCTCCACTTGAGTAGCCTAGCCTTTACGTGATCAGCAAAAAGAGTATCGTTAGTAAGGTAATGGATGTAGGCATCCATCCATGTTTACTCCTGTGTGATTGGTAGAACTTCTTTCACTGCATCAATACTTGGAGTTTTCAGGTGCTCAACATATGTTCTTCCCAATATGTTGTCCACTAAAGTGGCTAGCCGCAACAAGGTGTTGGCTCTAACATTTTTGCCTCTAAAAATATAACTAATAGTGAAATAAGTCAATGAGGAGGTCAATGACTTGACCTTATTCAGATATAGAGACATAATGGGGTCTTAAGCTTCATACTCTCCAGTGATTTATCCAGAGATGAGCTGGGAGTCGATGAAGGCCCTGAGATGCTTTACCCCGAACTCCTGTATGAGCTTAATTCTGGCCAATAAGGCCTCATACTCGGCTTGGTTATTTGTAGCTTTGAAGAGAAATCGAAGAGCATACTCCAGAACTATGCCCTCCGGATTTGCAAGAATAAGACCAGCTCGCTTCCTTGAGAATTGAAGGCACCATCAACATGGAGGATCCAGGTCTTTGACCCACCCTCACTAGCATCTGAACATGCCATTGAAAATCTTTAGGTTGCTCCTCAGTCTAGGTGCATTCCATTAGGAAGTCCGCCAACACCTGGGACTTCAGGACAGATCGAGACTGAAATGAAAGATCAAATTCTTTCAATTTGATTGCCCATTTAGCCAGTCGACCAAAAGTGTTAGGACAAGCCAAAATAGCTCTAAGAGGCTGGTCCATGAGCACTACGATCAGATGGGCTTGAAAGTATGGCCTGAGACGCTGAGCAGAAATGATTAGAGCAAAAATAATTTTTTCAGTTCTGGAGTACCTGACCTCCGTATCATGGAGCACTTTACTAGTGTAGTAGACAGGTTTTTATGCTCCATCGGGGTCGAGGCATATTAGAACGAAGTTGACTGCCTCTAAAGAGACAGCAAGATAAAGAAAGAGCTTTTCTCCCTCTTTTGGCTTTGATAATAATGGTGGTGTGGACAGAAACTCCTTCATCTCCTCAAAGGCTTTCTGGCAGCTCTTCGTCCACTCGAAGCCATTCGCCTTGTGTAGAGCTTTAAAGAAATGTAGGCATCTTTCAGCTGATCTCGACAGGAGCTGGCTTAGAGCGGCCACTCTTTCGGTGAGCCGTTGCACCTTCTTTTATTAACTGATTGCCTCATGTCAATAATGGCTTAAATCTTCTTCAAGTTTGCTTCAATCCCCCGTTGGATCACTAGAAAGCCTAGGAATTTTCTAGCAGTGACCTCAAATGTGCACTTGCGAGGGTTGAGCTTTATTTGATGGCACCAGAGGTTATTGAATATTTCTTCTAAGTCAGCAACATGGTTAGCGATGCAGGTGTTCTTGGTTAGTATATCATCCACATACACCTCCATGTTGCACCAATCTGGTCCTTAAAGACCTTATTCATCAATCTATGGTAAGTGGCTCCTGCATTTTTTAACCCAAAGGGCATTACCTTCTAGCAGTAGATGCCCTTCTCGGTGATGAAAGAGGCATTTTCTTCATCCGTTGTGTTCATCTTTATTTGGTTGTATCTGAAGAAGGCATCCATAAAGCTTAGAAGCTCATGGCCAGATGTGAAGTCCACCAATTGGTCAAATCGCGGTATGAAAAGCTATCCTTAGGACATGCTTTATTAAGATCAGTGAAGTCGATGCAGATTCTTCAGCTTTCGCTCGCCTTTCAAACATCACCACATTATCTTGCAAATCTGGATATTGTGCTTTCCGAATATGGCCGGCAGTAAGCAGCTTACTGACATCCTCATCAATGGCCCTTTATTGCTCGGGAGTGAAACTTCTCTTCTTTTGATGGATAGGCCGATACTTTGGGTCAATATTAAGTTTATGAGCAATTATCTTCAAAGGGATGTCGGGCATGTCTGATGCTGATCAGTCAAAGACGTTTGAGTTTGCCGGCAAGAAGGTAAGGAGTTGATTCTTCATCTCCAAGGAAAGAAGCTCACCAATCTGTATAGTCCTCACATGATCATCTCCCAACGGATAGGTTAGCAAGTGCTCAACTGGCTCTCCCCTTCTTTTAGATTCTCTGGGATCGAGCAGCAGGGATCATCATCTCCTGAGGGCTGGGAGCCATATGATAACATAATTGCACTGGATTTTGCTCCCCACACATCTCGCCGATTCCTCCACTGGTAGAAAATCTCATGAGCAAGCATTTAGTGGATATCACCGCATCCAACAGGTTTAGACCAGGCCAACCGAGTATGGCGTTGTAAGCCAAAGGCACTCGGGACATTAAAAAACTTATTAGGACCGTGCTTTGATACGACGGCGATCCAGCCGTGACCGGCAGGGTGATTTTACCTTCAACCCTTACTGAATCCCCTATGAAACCAACCAGAGGCATTGTCATCGATTGGAGAGAGCTGGGAGATAAATGCATCCGAACAAAAGCATCATAAGTGAGGACATTGACAGAGCTTTCACTATCCACCAAAATTCTTTTTATAGGATGCTTAGCGATTATCATAGAGATGACAACGCTATCATCATTCAGATTGTCCCCCTGCTAATTCCCCTTCAGAAAAGAGGTTTGTATTTTTTATTCCCTCCCCCCCCCCCCCCCCCCTCTCGATCTATTAGAAGGCGAAGTCGTTCCCAGGAAAACATGCCTACCATCCTTTCCATCAGAGTGTTATTGATGTTGGCCTGAACAGGCGAAGGCCCCATAGAGTTCGGACGGCCAGAGACCCTCCCTTCTGGATAAACTTCCCAAGGTAGCCCCTCTGGATGAGCTCCTTGATGGCACAGTTTAGGTTATGACAGTCTTTAGTATCATGGCCATAGTCTCTATGAAAATGGTAATAATGACTTTGATCGTGAGTGGCATCCTTCTTCAATGGGGGAGGGCACCGGAAGTATGGCTCGCTTTTAATCTCCATGAGGATGTGAGACCTGGGGGTAAGAGAGCTGTGAAGTTGTCTTCTCCAGGGTGAAGCTCTAGCACTGGCTATCTGGTTAGCGCAGGGGCTCAGACTTCTTAGGGGGAGGTCCGCTTGGCTCCACGTGGATCAGTATCTTACTAGACCTTCCTTCAGTGTTCCTCCGAGGGAAATCGGCTTTATCGGCATGAATGTATTTCTACGCATGACTTAGAAGCTCAGCATAAGAATCGGAAGGCCTTTTGTCTAATGAATAGGTGAAGCGGGAGGGACGAAGTCCCCACTTTAGGGCCAAAGTGGCCATAGCATCGTCGAGATGGTAAATCTTGAGGGCCGCCATCTTAAACCGGGCCACAAAATCCTTCAAAAGATCTCCTTCCTTCTGTTAAACGGAAAACAGGCTATCCGCTACCCAAAAAATCTTTTGATAGGCATTGAAATGCGCTAAGAATGTTTTCTCCAACTATCAAAAGGAGTCGATGCTACGTGGGAGTAGACGAGAATATCAGGCACGCGTAGCCTTCCAGAGGGTAGCAGGAAAAGCAATACAAAGAGGGCATCGGTCACCCCCTGAACTTGTATGAGGGCTTTATAACTCTCCAGGTGATCAAATAGATCCATGGTGCCATCATAGGGATCCAGCTAGAAAAGATGGAAACTTGAAGAGATAGGCTCCTCCATAATGCGGCGAGTGAGCATTGTTAAGCCTCTAACTAAGCTCTTTCAGCCGCCGGTGTTGTTCTTCCAAGCGCCTCTCCATCTGGCAGTTGATGTCCTCACTCGTTGACTCAAAAAATGAGCAGGAAGAGTGATTGCGCTAGTGGCGGCGTGTCTGCCTGGGCTCCTTCCCCATCATCGTCTGAAAGAAGGGCTGCTCGAGTGGCAGATAGGAGACCATGACCTTTTAGAGGCTTCATGGTGGTGGTGCTTGGTCGGAGCATAATGGTGGTGATGCTCTTTCGAAGAGGGTCTTTTGTATGTAGATTATTGACTGGCTGGGGTGACTATCGCAGGCAATGTGGGAGGCCCAGGTTGCTGTAGAACAACGGCCAGTCGATGCTCTTACAACTCACGAACTACCCCAAAAAGAGCTTGGACTTGCTGAGTAAGGGTGGCCAGTTGTTCTTGCGGACTGGCTAAGACCGATGGCAAGGAAAGAGCAGGGAGGTTGGCCTCTAGTTGCTCAGCACGATGAGGATGCCTCCCAGTATAACTAGTAGAAGCCTCCTGAGTACGTATCACCATCATTGTTATTCAAGAAAGGGCGAGCTTATAACTCAGAATTACAGAGCTATCCTTCCTTCGGTGTGATCACGCCCCCCCTTCTTGGCGCAACAATCTGATGATGTATGATCACCTCGAGCTGACATCCTTGAGCGTCGTGAGTTTGTCAAGGGAGCTTCACCTCCGTGCCGAGATCTGCAAGAAGTTTCGGAGACCGGATATTCCAACGAAAACCCTCCAACGCTCAAGTTAGTGATCAAAATCACAGCCATGAGCTTGCTTAGGCTCAATAAAGAAAGCTTAGGATCCCAAACTCTCTAAGTGTCTCAATGTTCATCCTTGGCCAAGGGTCCCTCTTACCCATTTTATTGATACTCGGAGTCTATGAGACTTGCTTGAAAAGCTTGGAATCTTATGATAAGCCATGACTTTGTGAACGAAATGTCAGAATTAGTGGGATTTATCCCATCTGAACTGGGTGATTGATACTTTGGGGCAGATGATGACTTTTTGGGCTCATCTGATAGGGTCATTAAAGCTTCATGATGGATGATGACTTTTTAGCTCATCTGATCCAGGTCATTAAAGCTGCATGATGGACGATGACTTTTTAGCCTCATCTGATCCAGGTCATTAAAGCTGCATGATGGACGATGACTTTTTAGCCTAGGCCAAAACTAGTGGAGCTTATTTTATTAGACATATATGAGTCAAAGGTGGCTGGTGGGCCCGGCCTTGTCAGAAGCGAAGGCTTGCCTGGAAAGCTAAAGCTGAGCCCAGAGATAAGGGGAGATGAGGCCACCATAGAACCGGGGCTACCCAGGAGCTGGGGTCATTTAGGAGCTGGGGCCGCCTGAGAACTGGGGCCGCCTAGGAGCTGGGGCCGCTTAAGAGCTGGGGCCGCCTAGAAGTTGGGGCAGCCTGAGAACTGGAGCCATCTAGGAGCTGGGGCCGCTTGAGAACTGTGGCCACCTAGGAGCTGGGACCACCTAGGAGCTGGGCCGTCGGCATCCTATCGACTTCCGTCAGATAATTTTGGTCGTTAACTTACATGTGGCTTTTACCAGCTACATCAATCTATATGTAGTTCATTAATTTAATATATTGAAGGAGTTGCCCTAAAGGAAAGACGGGCCAACCAACAACATTGATAGTTTATTCATGTTTTTAGTTTAACTGTACAAGCCTGATTTAGTCTACATGACTTTATACCATAATCCTCTTCAAAGAGAAAGGATCACTCTTTTCTAGTGCCTACATTTTTAACTTCTTACAACTAAGGATGGCAATTTTTTTCATTTGATCATTTACCCGACTAGTACAATTTCTAAAAGGTCAAAAAAATTCCAATCTAAACAGCTTAATAGGAACAAAAATTACCCATTTAATGGCTAAATGGGTAAACGATCAGGGACAGTATCCTTTGCCCCATCTTGTTTACACATCCTCATTCCTGTTAGCTTTAATATAATATATTTAAATTTTAAATATATATATTAAATATTAATTTTTAAAATAAATAAAATATATATACTAAAAAACTCTAGTAAAACATGCCTGAATCTTTCGTCTCTTCTCTTCTTTCACGCAGCCGCCCTGAATATATATCAAAGCCAGAATCCTAGCGAACCGATTTCTCTTCCCGTTAGTATTTTTTAATCTTTCAGTAAATTATAAGTTTAATAGAATAATTTTATTTTTTTATGTAAACAATAAAAAATGAGTACCCATTTACTCGGTCGGGTATTCCCGTCGTGTCCCATTAATTATAACAACTTAACGGGACAGAAATGGGGAGGTTTTCTCCAATAGGAATGGAGATCGGTAAAGGCCATCTCGAGCTATCCCTGGGCCATTGCCATCCTTACTCACAGCATGTTTGATACCGTGGTTTTGTTGGGGTTAGGTTAATTGGTCCAAAAATCCAATCCCATGTGGAAGACCAAAAATGAGACTCAATTTTATAGGGCCTACCATCTTAATCGATATGGAATACTAGCACCGATGGGATTGAGACATCTAACTCCTTCCATGGAAAAGTCTTTGTACACTGCCCCCGGTGCAGCAAGGCCTACGTGGGCTGCACCGCCTCTTCTGATTGATCCACGTGAAGCCTACGTGGATGATGGTGTCGAACGGTATGGCCCTGCTACGATGTACGTTCTGAACGTGACGGGCATTTAAAGCAGTTCGCTTTTTTTTAAAATTAGCATGCGGACGAAAATGCCCTTTCCCTCCATCCTAGCGCCATTTTACGTTGGATTTCATCTATGCAAGAAGAACTCTTTCTTCCCCTTTCTTTCCCCTCGCTTTGGATTTCGGAAGCATCACCAGAATCAGTTGAGCACAAACCGTCGCCCTCGCTCTGAGACTCCGATCGAAAGAAAATATTTCAGCTTCGAGGCTGAAATACCTGGCTACTGGAGTCTTTGTACAAAAACTTCTGAAGAAAATATCATCCGCAGCACGAAGTAAAAAGTCCTTCTTCCCACTTCTTTGTAAAGCTCCTTTATTACACCAACTATTTTTTCTGGTTAGAGTTAGTTAATATGTCACCAAACAATTTAATGCGCGGGTAACTTCCTTAGAACAAAATAGTTATGACATTCTGAGAGTCATAACTATTTAGAGTTTACTGTTTTGTAAGCATGAATGTCATAACTGTTTTAACTAGGATGTTATACCTCGTGAACTGGGGTGTCGTCAGAGTGGTTCGGCCTATATTCCCCATTATTTCCTGTCCATATAGCTCTAGTGTCGTCATTAAAGCTACGATACCCCTGATGTACTGTTAAGACACTGTAGTTACAAGCCTAGGACACCCGTGCTCTAAACGAATGCTGGAGAAAAACCTCGCGACACCTTAGTTACAACGCTACGACACCCATGCTTATAACCTTCGCGATCTTCGTATGTTGCTTTCCGGGGTGTCGTAGCTTGTTCTATGGGGTATCTTTAACTGCTATAAAGGGTATGTCATGCTTAAAAATGATGCTGGATAGCAGGCCCGCGACATCCTGTATGGAGAACAATCCCCGCGACACCCCGCTTTAACAGTCACGTCATCGGTGTCGTCGCCTTAAAGCTAGGGTATCGTCAGATGAGAACTGGGATGTCGTTAATAGCCTAAGTCGGTGCTGTCATCGTTCGCAATACCCCAGTTGAAACTTCACGACACCCTAGCTCTCATCTGACGACACCCATGGTTATAACTGACCACGGCGAGAAGGCCCGCGACACCCCGTATGGAGAACAATCCCCACGACACCCCGCTTTAACAGTCATGTCATCGGTGTCGTCGTCTTAAAGCTAGGGTGTCATCAGATGAGAACTGGGGTGTCGTTAATAGCCTGAGTCGGTGCTGTCATCGTTCACGACACCCCAGTTGAAACTTTACGACACCTAGCTCTCATCTGATGACACCCATGGTTATAACTGACCACGGCGAGAAGGCCCGCGACACCCAAGTTACGAATATTTATTTTTATTCATCACAAAAATAAAGAGAAGACGGAAAGAAAAGAAAAAAGTACATGAGCCCTCACTGGGGCTTGTCATCTGCTTCGGTCGCTGCCAAGCTCCCCCCATGCTGTGGGCTAACTCGGTGATCTGGCGCTGGAGGGACTCTACTTGCCCCTCCAGCCGGCTGTTGGCCTGACGCAGGACCTCGATCTGTCTCGTTGAAACGGCCATGTATTGCTCGGCCGCCCTGTAGAGTCGCTCGCTGTTTGCAAGCGACTCTGCAAAGACCTCCAAATCGATGCTTACTGTTCTGCGGCGGCTCCCAGGGGGGCAGTCGATCGCCCCTTGCCTCTAGAAGCCATATCAGTATACAAAAATTTTGGAAGATCAACTGAAAAATGAACGATGGCATTCCCCCATCCATATTTAAGGTACTCCTGGTGGGTGTTTCGATTGCCACGTGCCACCATCTCAGTGGGCGGTTCGAAGGAATCAAGTGTTGCGCCCCCCCACCCCCCCCCCCCCCCCCCCCTCGATGAGTTTCGGGGGATGGAGAACAGAAGAGAGTTTCGGAAAGCCAAATACCGGTTACCGTAATAAGTTTTACGATGTCCCAAGAGGAAACCTCACGACACCCAAGGATGATTTGGATTTTGGTCAAAAATCCTTCGTGACACCCCACTTGAAACCTCACAATACCGTAGCACCAATGCCATGACACCCGTGCTTAGAACTGACTGCGCAGAGAATCCTCGCGACACCCCAGAAGAATTGGATTTCGGCCGAAACTCCTTCGAGACACCCTAGTTGAAAGCTCACGACACCCTAGCTTTAAGGCGATGACACCCGTGCTTAGAACTGATAACGGAGAGAACCCCACGACACCCCTTGTTGAATTTGGCCAAAACTCCTTCGCGACACCCCAGTTAAAATCTCACGACACCCTAGCACCAATGCCATGACACCCATGCTTAGAACTGACCGCGCAGAGAATCCCCGCGACACCCCAGGAGAATTGAATTTCGACCGAAACTCCTTCGAGACACCCTAGTTGAAAGCTCACGACACCATAGCTTTAAGGTGACGACACCCGTGCTTAGAACTGATCACGGAGAGAACCCCCGCGACACCCCTTATCGAATTCGGCCGAAACTCCTTCGCGACACCCCAGTTGAAATCTCATGACACCCTAGCACCAATGCCTCGACACCCGTACTTAAAACTGACCGCGCAGAGAATCCCCATGACACCCTAGGACAATTGGATTTCGACCGAAACTCCTTCGAGATACCCCATTTGAAAGCTCACAACACCCTAGCTTTAAGGCGACGACACCCGTGCTTAGAACTGATCACGGAGAGAACCCCCGCGACACCCCTTGTCGAATTTGGCCGAAACTCCTTCGCAACACCCCAGTTGAAATCTTACGACACCCTAGCACCAATGCCACGACACTTGTGCTTAGAACTGACCGCGCAGAGAATTCCCGCGACACCCTAGGATAATTGGATTTCGGCCGAAACTCCTTCGAGATACCCCAGTTGAAAGCTCACGACACCCTAGCTTTAAGGCGATGACACCCATGCTTAGAACTGATCACGGAAAGAACCCCCGCGATACCCCAGGAGAATTGGATTTCGGCCGAAACTCCTTCACGACACCCCAGTTGAAATCTTACGACACCCTAGCACCAATGCCACGACACCCGTGCTTAGAACTGACCGCGCAGAGAATCCCCACGACACCCCAGAAGAATTGGATTTCGACCGAAACTCCTTCGAGACACCCCAGTTGAAAGCTCACGATACCCTAGCTTTAAGGCGACGACACTCATGCTTAGAACTGATCACGGAGAGAACCCCCATGATACCCCTTGTTGAATTCGGCTGAAACTCCTTCGCGACACCCCAGTTAAAATCTCACGACACCCTAGCACCAATGCTACGACACACGTGCATTAACAGTGAACCCACGGGTGTTGTCGCCTTAAAGCTAGGGTGTCGTCAGATGATAACTGGGGTGTCGTATTATTTTAACCTTCATGTCCTAAATCCTAATCCTTTGTCAGCATATATTGACAACTAAATCTATGGATATCATTGTTCATGACTGCGTGCCTATATTTTCACAGTTGATGCTGAAATTGTAGATCGGAAAGAAATCGATAACACTCCCGGCCGTGCACCTTCACCCGTCGCTCCAAATGCATGGATGATACTGTAGTTCCTCAAACTGGAATGGAATTCAATTCAGCAGATGATGTATATACGTTCTACAATGGATATGCGAACGAGTTGGTTTTGGAATCACAACAGTGTGTAGCAGGGCCAACAACAAAAAACAACTTTGCTTCAAGCACCTGGCGTGTTGGAGGCAAGGAAAATCTAGAAAAACAGAGAAGAGTATGAATCATAGGGATACTGGGAAAGTTGATTGTATGGCATCCATAAAAGCAAGACTGAATGCTACAAGTGGTAAGTGGATATTGGATGAGGTTTCTCTAGAACATAACCATGGGATGTCCATAACATCAACTGGTTATCTACGGTCGCATAGGAGGATCAGCACACCAGAGAAGGCAGAGATCAGCAATTTACATGCCGTGAATGTTCCGACGACTCAGATATACTCTGCCATAGCAAGGAGAAAAGGGGGCAGAAGACAATTGGATTTCACCGAGAAGGATGCTCGTAACTTCATTTGTCGCGAACGTCAGTCTAAGCTGAAAGAAGGAGATGCTCAGTCGATGGTAATTCATTTCGCCGAAATGCAACTCAGAAATCCCAATTTCTTCTATACCTTAGACCTCAATGATAATGGTCATCTGAGGTCTGTCTTCTGGATTCATCCAAGGTCAAGATTGGCATGCACATACTTCGGTGATGTTCTAAGCTTTGACTCAACGTACTTGACAAACAGATATCAAATGCCTTTTTGTCCATTCGTGGGGTCAACCATCATGGACAGTCCACCTTGCTTGGATGCGCATTGTTGTCTGATGAGAGTACTGAGACATATAAATGGGTTTTTCAGACATGGCTGGATGCAAATGGTGGTCAAGCACCTATTGCCATAATAACTGACCAAGATAAGGCAATCGAGGCTGCTGTCAAAGAAGTTTTTCCTAACACACGACATCGATTTTGTCTTTGGCATATATTGAAGAAGATACCTGAAAAGATTGGCCACATTTGCACGGCAAATCCCAAGTTTATGGTTGATTTCGATGAGGCGATATATGATTCATTGACCATACAGTCATTCGAGGAAAGGTGGGCACATGTTATGGAGAAATATAAAGAATGCAAGTCTATAGATTGGTTCAATGTCCTTTACGAATGTCGGGATAAATGGGTCCCAGTTTACCTAAAGGATACATTCTTCGCAGGTTTGTATGTCATTGTCTTTGGTTCATGTTCGCGTTAAACGCTTTTTTTTTGTTGACAAATTTTGAACAGGGATGTCATCTTCACAAAGGAGCGAGGGCATTAATCACTTCTTCGATGGGTTTATAAATTCGAAGACAACACTAACGGAGTTCATAAGTAAGTACGAAGATGCCTTGGAAAAAAGATACGAGGCCGAAAATGAGGAAGATAATAGGACGTTGCAAACGATTGCTTTCCTAAAGACATCATCACCTTTTGAGAGACAAGCTGCAGGAAGGTATACAAGGCGCATTTTCAAAAAATTTCAGAATGAGATCCTTGAAATGGCTGCATCAAATACAAAATTGATCAAGGAAGCTGGCAACTGTTGTGTATATTCCGTAAAGTCGTATGAAAGGATTGAAGTCGATGGAATCGGCAAGGAGATGATCAAAGATTATATCGTGTCATACGATAGAAATATTGAGGATGTCCAATGCCAGTGCCGATCCTTTCAGTTCAAGGGGTACCTGTGTAGGCATGCCTGTTGGTTCTTCATCAAAGTGACGTATTTCGTTTACCAGATAAATACTTCTTGAAGAGATGGTGCAAGGACATGAAATACCAATTCGACGAATTCGACTGCAATACTGAAGGTTATGATAAAAGCACACGAAAATCACGGTACGCAGTGATAATTTTTTAATTGAAATGTCTTAATATTTGTTTTCGTTAATATTATGTTAATGATTGTAGATATAGTTTGCTGAGTCATCGGATGATGAAGCTCGCAGAGATAGCCTCCATGTCTGAAGATGCATTTAATGTAGTGATGGATGGTCTAACACCTATATTCAAAATTGCCGTGGATGCCAACTGCGCAGCTAAACCACGTACAGAGCTTGTAATTCAAGATCCTGAACAAATTAGGACGAAAGGTCGCCCGAGAGAGAACAGATTAAAGAGTGGAGTCGAGAAGAAGTCAAAAAGATCAAGGAAAAATCAGGTCAAGGAAAGAGCTGCTTCAAGCATCAGGCAGACTTGTTTGCAGTCTATTAATACTGAAGAGGACCTGGAGAGAATTGTACCGCCTTCCGAACTTTGATGGACGAATTTGATGCTTATGTATTGAGTCAACTTACACAGAGCATATATAAAACACGGGTGTCGTAACTTTTGAATTAGGGTGGCTTGGTCGCAAATGAAGTGCTTTCAAAATAGGGTGTCTATTTCAGTAAAATGAAGTGCTTTTAGCACGACGACACCCCAGCTCTTGGCTAACGACTCCTAGCTCTTGCGCGGCGACACCCGAAAGGCGAAAACCTAGACATCCCAGTACTCGCGACGACACCGAAGATTTTAGCGCGACGACACCCCAGCTCTTGGGTAACGACTCCCTAGCTCTTGCGCGGCGACACCCGAAAGGCGGAAACCTACGACATCCCAGTACTCGCGAACGACACCGAAGATTTTAGCGCGACGACACCCCAGCTCTTGGCTAACGACTCCCTAGCTCTTGCGCGGCGACACCCGAAAGGCGGAAACCTACGACATCCCAGTACTCGCGAACCGACACCGAAGATTTTAGCGCGACGACACCCCAGCTCTTGGCTAACGACCCTAGCTCTTGCGCGGCGACACCCGAAAGGCGAAACCTACGACATCCCAGTACTCGCGAACGACACCGAAGATTTTAGCGCGACGACACCCCAGCTCTTGGCTAACGACTCCCTAGCTCTTGCGCGGCGACACCCGAAAGGCGAAACCTACGACATCCCAGTACTCGCGAACGACACCGAAGATTTTAGCGCGACGACACCCCAGCTCTTGGCTAACGACTCCCTAGCTCTTGCGCGGCGACACCCGAAAGGCGGAAACCTACGACATCCCAGTACTCGCGAACGACACCGAAGATTTTAGCGCGACGACACCCCAGCTCTTGGCTAACGACACCCTAGCTCTTGCGCGGCGACACCCGAAAGGCGGAAACCTACGACATCCCAGTACTCGCGAACCGACACCGAAGATTTTAGCGCGACGACACCCCAGCTCTTGGCTAACGACTCCCTAGCTCTTGCGCGGCGACACCCGAAAGGCGGAAACCTACGACATCCCAGTACTCGCGAACGACACCGAAGATTTTAGCGCGACGACACCCCAGCTCTTGGCTAACGACTCCCTAGCTCTTGCGCGGCGACACCCGAAAGGCGGAAACCTACGACATCCCAGTACTCGCGAACGACACCGAAGATTTTAGCGCGACGACACCCCAGCTCTTGGCTAACGACTCCCTAGCTCTTGCGCGGCGACACCCGAAAGGCGGAAACCTACGACATCCCAGTACTCGCGAACCGACACCGAAGATTTTAGCGCGATGACACCCAGCTCTTGG
>UESW01001925.1:260170-281263 GCA_900491605.1 Calamus simplicifolius | reverse complement strand
GTCGATAGCAACCAAATGCCAGTGCGAGTTATCAGAGTTTATTATGGTGAAAAGAAACTGGAATTGGGCCTTATCTTCATCCGATACATTGTCAAATATCGAGGCCCCTGAGATTCCAGCAAGTTCATGAGCAGGTGATGAGGAAGTCAGACACAGAGCGGATACAAAAACTGATGCAAATATGCACTTATGGTATCGGTCCGGATGCTCTGTCCAGTTGCGCATCAGAAACTCCTGGCCGACATCAATTATCTGCCAATGCAATGTAAACCGATTAATATAATTCTAAAATCAACAACTAGAACAGGTTTCTTGATATACTTACATCATCTATTATCATTTCATTATTAATGAGATCTTGAAGATTTTTCCTTGTTACAACGCCAGAAAACATATTGGTGTAGACGATCTCGTCGGTTAGTCGTTCGCTCAAAAAATTTTGAATAATTATTTGGTCATCTTCGACCGTTGTGTTGGGCTTTGACATGCCCACTGTCTTCGCCGACTTTTTAGGACGGTTGTCTCATAACATTCTTCGACGACCGTGGATGCCTTATGCTTCCTCGGCTCTTTTTTAACCCTCCTAACAAGCGAAGGCACTCCAACGATTTCTATGTCCATATTATCACCCTTTGGTGCAGGGGTGCCAAGTTTATTATCGGATATGGACTCATCTTTATTTCCATTCCTCATGCTCTATTTTATCATCCAATGAATCCCCCTCCAATCTTCTCCTCTGCTTTTGCATTCCCCGCCTCAATTGGACACTCGGATGAATGGTCCTCCTCCATCTTCTTCTCCTCACTATTTCCATTACCAGGCTCGCAGAGGACCAACTCCAGGGAATGCACCTTCTCTGTTTTCCTCTCTCCCTTGTCCTCCTCATTTATTGCAGTACTTTCCTTTCTGAGCAGTGATTGAGAGGCTCTCAGCAATGGACAGCCTGTGCCTGACATCGTCGAGTTGATCCTTAATGCACTCCAATTCAGTCCTCAACTCGGCA
This sequence comes from Calamus simplicifolius, assembly GCA_900491605.1. Lineage (NCBI taxonomy): Eukaryota > Viridiplantae > Streptophyta > Magnoliopsida > Arecales > Arecaceae > Calamus > Calamus simplicifolius. The sequence goes on along the minus strand of UESW01001925.1, from coordinate 280,260 downwards.
CATCCTACGCAGCTATCCGTTGGTTGAGGGGCGCATATATCTGTTGGTTGAGGGGATGCTACATTCTGCTGAGTGAGAAGCCAGCGCTCTTCTGACAGTGGTACAGTAGCTCCCTCCATCTGCAACGCAAGTTAATAACAAATTAATATTAAGTGAACATATTGACGCATGAAGTTGAAAATTATTGTCAGAGCAATGGAGCAATGTACTAGCTTACCAAGTCGTGAGGCTGCAAGTCGGCAACCCGAACCGACTGGATCTTCATTTGGTGGTCATACCACTTCAACAGCTGGGGCAGTTTATCAGGATATGCTGGTTCTCGCATTGATGTATGCTCGAGGAACCACGCCTGAACATGATTTTTTTGGATATTAAATAATGTAATATTAAAAAAATTATAGTAAGAACACTACTTATGCGTCTCAATAATCCTTACCACCAGTGCTGCCGAGCATCCGAACAGGGTAGGCTGCCTCCTAACTTTTTTTGCATTCTTTGAGTGGACCGGCTCCTCGGAACGCAAGCAAGCAGCTATTTCTGGGAGAGCCAGAACAATCAACTCCTTCAATGCCGAAGCCCAGTCGATGCTATCCAGTTGACTTAAGTCATCCAAGTGCTGGATGAGATACCGTGGACATCTCTGATTAGACTTTGGAGCCAAAACATGGCCAACATGTATGCGATCCAAAGTCGGACGGTGTCCTCGACATCCTCCATGTTCCTTAGATGATCGGAGTTGAAATATTAACTTCTCCAAACCTTCTTGGCAAAGATCTAAACCCTGGCCAAACCGTCTGAACAACCTTCCGTTGAACAATAGGCTGGACGTGTCGATCTTCTTCCCATGAGTTGGAAGTCCAAGAATGAGTGCGACTTCATCGGCACTGAATAGAACTGACTTTCCACAGAAAATGAACTCGTCGCCTCCATTGTGACATCTTATGATGTCTGCTAGCAGTCGCCCGTCGAGTGTGAATGTCTGCATGTCGACGAAGGCACCAAATGGGGTCCTTCGAATAAGTTTTGTATGTCGTCTAGTGAACCCCATCTTCCAAACCTTCTGAACGTATACGGCCGGCCTGCAACTATTCTTAAACAGCTGGGAAGCCTTCACTGGGGGGACTGGAACAATTTTATTGTCAACTGAAACAGGGGGTAAGACAGAAGACATACTTGTCATGAAATTTTAAGAGAGGATGTCATAATATTTTAACATAGTGATAAACATACCTGAAGGAGCCGCATCCTCATTCGAACGAAGAACCATGTCCTTGCATTGTTCCGCCATTTTCTCTGTCTGCTTCTTTTTTGTTCGCAGTCTTCGTCCACAAACAAAAGCACTCATCTCCATGAATAAAGTATACTGAGGAATGAACTATGGAAGAAATTTAGGAGGGAAAAGGAGACCAGAGGCTTCTCGAGCAAGAGACGAAGGATGGCTTCTCGAGCAAAAGGATAGCTTCTCGAGCAACAGACGAATGAGTGCTTTTTCTAGGGTTTATGCCGACCTCAGAGAAATATGAAAGGACACCCGGATCGCCACGATCACATCACAGTGACCCGCAAACCCATAGAAACTGCCCACATTTTGCAACTTTCTCAAAAAGATGGCATGGCTGAGTTACTAGGGTATCGTCGAATTAGTACTAGGGTGACATCAAATTCCCGCCTTGTTCAAGCATGGGTGTCGTCGCCTTAAAGCTAGGGTGTCGTGAGATTTCAACTGGGGTGTCGCGAAGGATTTATGGCTGATTTTGAACTAGGGTGTCGCGGGGATTCTCTATGTGTCAGTTTTAAGTAAGGGTGTCGTTTCCTTAAAGCTAGGGTGTCGTGATATTTCAACTGGGGTGTCACGAAGGATTTACGGCCAAATTCGAACTAGGGTATCGCCGGAGACTCTCTATGTGGTCAGTTTTAAGTAAGGGTATTGTTTCCTTAAAGCTAGGGTGTCGTGAGATTTCAACTGGGGTATCGCGAAGGATTTACGGCCGAATTCGAACTAGGGTATCGCTGGGATTCTCTCCGTGGTCAGTTTTAAGCATGGGTATCGTGAGATTTCAACTAGGGTGTCACGAATGATTTTCGGCCGAATTCCACTGGGTGTCGCTGGGATTCTCTCCGTGGTCATTTGTAAGCACGGGTGTCATCGCCCTAAAGCTAGGGTGTCGTGAGATTTCAACTGGGGTGTCGCGAAGGATTTATGGCCGAATTTGAACTAGGGTATCGCGGGGACTCTCTATGTGGTCAGTTTTAAGTAAGGGTGTCGTTTCCTTAAAGCTAGGGTGTCGTGATATTTCAACTGGGGTGTCGCAAAGGATTTACGGCCGAATTCAAACTAGGGTGTCGCCGGGGACTCTCTATGTGGTCAGTTTTAAGTAAGGGTGTCGTTTCATTAAAGCTAGGGTGTCGTAAGATTTCAACTAGGGTGTCGCGAAGGATTTACGGCCGAATTCGAACTAGGGTGTCGCTGGGATTCTCTCCATGGTCAGTTTTAAGCACGGGTGTCAACTCCTTAGAGCTAGGGTGTCATGAGATTTTAACTGGGGTGTCGCGAATAATTTTCGGCCGAATTCCACTGGGGTGTCGCTGGGATTCTCTCCGTGGTCATTTGTAAGCATGGGTGTCGTCGCCCTAAAGCTAGGGTGTCGTGAGATTTCAACTGGGGTATCGCGAAGGATTTATGGCCGAATTCGAACTAGGGTGTCGCGGGGACTCTCTATGTGGTCAGTTTTAAGTAAGGGTATCGTTTCCTTAAAGCTAGGGTGTCATGATATTTCAACTGGGGTGTCGCGAAGGATTTATGGCTGAATTCGAACTAGGGTGTCGCCAGGGACTCTCTATGTGGTCAGTTTTAAGTAAGGGTGTCGTTTCCTTAAAGCTAGGATGTCGTGAGATTTCAACTGGGGTGTCTCAAAGGATTTACGGCCAAATTCGAACTAGGGTGTCGCGGGGATTCTCTATGTGGTCAGTTTTAAGTAAGGATGTTGTTTCCTTAAAGCTAGGGTGTCGTAATATTTCAACTGGGGTGTTGCAAGGATTTTCGGCCGAATTTGAACTAGGGTGTCGCTGGGATTCTCTCCGTGGTCAGTTTTAAGCATGGGTGTCATCTCCTTAGAGCTAGGGTATCATGAGATTTCAACTGGGGTGTCACGAAGGATTTTCGGCCGAATTCCACTGGGGTGTCGCTGGATTCTCTCCGTGGTCATTTGTAAGCACGGGTGTCGTCTCCCTAAAGCTAGGGTGTCGTGAGATTTCAACTGGGGTGTCACGAAGGATTTACAGCCGAATTCGAACTAGGGTATCGCGGGGACTCTCTATGTGGTCAGTTTTAAGTAAGGGTGTCGTTTTCTTAAAGCTAGGGTGTCGTGAGATTTCAATTGGGGTGTCGCGAAGGATTTACGGCCGAATTCAAACTAGGGTGTCACTGGGATTCTCTCCGTGGTCAGTTTTAAGCACGGGTGTCGTCTCCTTAGAGCTATGGTGTCGTGAGATTTCAACTGGGGTGTCGCAAATGATTTTCGGCCGAATTCAACTGGGATGTCGCTGGGATTCTCTCCATGGTCATTTGTAAGCACGGGTGTCGTCACCCTAAAGCTAGGGTGTCGTGAGATTTCAACTAGGGTGTCGCAAAGGATTTACGGCCGAATTCGAACTAGGGTGTCGCTGGGATTCTCTCTGTGGTCAATTTTAAGCACGGGTGTCGTCTCCTTAGAGCTAGGGTATCGTGAGATTTCAACTGGGGTGTCGCGAATGATTTTCGGCCGAATTCCACTGGGGTGTTGCTGGGATTCTCTCCGTGGTCATTTGTAAGCACGGGTGTCGTCGCCCTAAAGCTAGGATGTCGTGAGATTTCAACTGGGGTGTCGCGAATGATTTTTGGCCGAATTCCACAGGGGTGTCGCAGGGATTCTCTCCGTGGTCAATTTAAGCACGGGTATCGCAGCATTGGTACTAGGGTGTCGCAGTATTTGGCTTCCCCATCTCTTCATTGATGGTTTTTGTTCATGAGGGGGGCGAGGTACTCCTGGGGTGTTTGCTGTCATTCGCTCTTATCTTGTTGAAACCCACGACACCCTAGTTCAAAATGTTAAGACAAAGCATTAATTGAAAACCTACGACACCCTAGTAGAAAACCCTATCGTCAAGATCATAAACCATAACAACCTCATAACGAAAGAATATTTTATGCTGCGGACAATATTTCCTCCAGAAGTTTTTGTACAAAGACTCCAGTAGCCAGGTATTCCAGCCTCGAAGCTGAAATATTTTCTTTCGACCGGAGTCTCAGAGCGAGGGCGATGGTTCGTGCTCAACTTATTCCAGTGATGCTTCCGAAATTCAGAGCGAGAGGGAAGAAAGGGGAAGAAAGAGTTCTTCTTGCACAGATAAATCCAACGTAAAATGGCGCTAGGATGGAGGAAAAGGACATTTTTGTCCACATGCTAATTTAAAAAAAAAAGCGAACTGCTTTAAATGCCTGTCACGTTTAGAACGTTACATCGTAGCAGGGCCATACCGCCCGGCACCGTCATCCATGTAGGCTCCACGTGGACCAATCAGAAGAGGCGGTACAGCCCACGTAGGCCTTGCTGCACCAGGGGCGGTGTACAAAGACTTTTCCCTCCTTCCATATATTTTCAAACCCATAAGACGGGATTAAGAATGAATTTACCAAATTGCCCTCTCTCCTGGTGTCTCTCTCCCAATCCATCACGTTGAGCTTCTTTATTGAAAAACAAGTTTGTTTTCGGACGAGTCATATCCCATATCTTATTCTTTTAACTGAAGAAATAGGAGGAAGTAATCAATGCCTTAACTACTAACTACATTTTAACTTATAATTATGCATATATTTAAATATATCATAAACTATAATATATAATTAGGAACATTTCTCTATTATAGACTTTCAAATTAATAGAAATAATATTAAAAAATTAAATTATCAAAAACAATCAAAATAGGTTTAAGTGCAAGAAATTTTCTTAAGAAATATAAATAAATTTGAGTTTTAGTTGTGTAGATAATAACAAATTAATTGTGTTAATTATTATTAAAAGTAAAAAAAGATATTTTGAAAAAACTAAAATCAACCAAATCCAATTTAATCCTGCATGTATGTGTCCCAAATACTATTGATTGGATTACATGGGAATCATTTTCATCATCAATCCCACATCCTAAACACCTTATTTCAATCCAATCCTATGGTTATGAAATACCATAGATTTGGCAATTGCATGTCACTTCAATCCTACTAGAGAGAGCATTATGACCATAACTTTTTAAAGGGAGAGAAAGGTCATTTTTCACTCTACTAAAATTAGCAAAGTGTTATACGTTTTTTAATTAAAGAAAAGGAGTATTTGATGGATGACCATGATATCGTCAATCAAGATTTTATGGAGTAGATTTAGTAATTATATTCTGTCTCATCAAAATCTCATTAAATCAATGGTCTTGTAACCAAATAAGAGAAAAGGATTAAAAAGATGATTACTATTTACATGTACTTGTATCTGTAGTTTAATAATTACTATAGTAAAGGATTATGTAGGAGGCATTAATTTGGAGGGTTAACAAAGCAGAAATAGTTTAAATTCTTTTGCTTTTACTTGCTTGACAAATGGTCACATTTAATTAAAGAAGGATGTTTCAACCTATGTAACGAAGCTCAAGCAAGATCGTACAAACAAAGACTGATTCAAAGCAACAATGCATGCATCTTCTAATTGTTTAAAAGTTTCTGTTTAATCAAATAATTTTCTATTTTTAGATAATTAAACTAATCAAATCCATTCACCACTGGATACTTGATCAATGAATTATTTTATGATTTACAGAATTCATGATGGTGTATAATTTTCTTGGTGGCATAGTGCTGCTATTGTTCGCTATGATCGAGGTATATTGATGGCCTGACTTTACTTTTCCTTTAATTTTTATATCTAATTTCTTTTTGAACTTTTCTGGGACGACTAGAATTTTTTTCCTCGCTCTGTACCTGTATCCCTATCCAAACTTGGATGCTCAAATGGTCAACTAATTGTTAGCTCAGCTAACCTACTTAGCAGAGGCATCACAAACAATAATAGAGAGACTTACTGATAATTATGCTATCTGGATGAAATAACTCCGCCAAGGTTAGTTTTAAACCCGGTATAAAAGAAGAGAATTGCGTTAGATTGCTAACAGCTAGCGTAAAATTTTATCATATTTTTTAAAATATGAATTTACTAAATCAAACTATGCGAAGGACTAGCTAGAATATCCCCGTTAAGAGACGTATTGCATCTGTTTCTGAATGTTTCAAAAAATGGGCAAGAGGTGTCGCACCGGTGCCCGAATGCAGTGATAAGTGAGCAAGGGTTCCTGCACTACGGACGAGTATAGGTAAAAAAGTTAGTCCATAATAGTCAACTTAGAGTAACAATTTGAAACATAGAAACACTAACAGGTAAAGCTATGGAAATAATGGACACTATAATTAGGAGAAAAGTAAATATAATATACTTACAAAAGACTAAATGGATAGATGAAAGATCTAAAAAAAATAGAGAATACATGATTTAAATTATATTACACTGAAAAATATAAAATAGAAATGAAGTAGGAATAATTGTAGACAAAAATTTTAAAGAATATATTGTTAAGATAAATAGGAAAGAAGATCAGATTATATCACTAAAACTTATAATTTAAAATAATATAATTTACATAATTAGTGTATATCCATCACAAGTAGGATTAGACCAACAAACTAAGACACAATTTTGGGAAGACATAAATAAAGTAATGCAAGAAATACCATAAGGAGAAAATATATATTTGAAAGGAAATTTTAATGGACATGTAGGTAAATAAAGGGATGGATATGAAACGGTACATAAAAAATATGGATTTGAAGATAAGAATGAAGCCGGTGTGAGCTTATTAGATTTTGCAGCGACGTATGATCTAACAATAGCAAACACTTATTTCAAAAAGAAAGATAAATATTTAATAACATTTAAAAGTGGATCTAATAAAAGCCAAATAAACTTTTTCTTAACTAGAAAGATAGATAAAATACATGCAAAAACTGTAAAGTTATTTCAGAAGAAAGTTTAACTTCACAATATAGGATAATGGTAGCAGACATATGGATAAAAAAAAATTTAGAGTAAAACGTAAAACTATTAATCTGAAATTTAAATGATGAATTTGAAAGGATAAAAATTAGAATTATTAAAGAAAAGTTAGTAAGAGAATAACTATGAATATAAATAGTGATCCCAACTTAATATGAAAAAAGGCAACTAAATGCATAACAAACATAGCAAAAGAAGTTCTAGGAGAATCAAAAGGAGTAGAACTAGTAGGAAAGAAAATTTGGTGATGGAACGAGGAAGTTTAAGCTGCCATCAAGCTTAAAAGGATAAACTATAAAATTTGGTAAGAGATCAGGGATGAAGAAAGTCTTAAAAAGTATATGGATGCAAAGAAAGAAGCTAAAAATAGTAAATAATGCCAAACTTAAAGCCTATGATGATTTATATAATAGACTAGATACGAAAGAATGTGAAAAAGCTATATATAAACTAGCAAAACTAAGAAAAAAAAAAAACAAAAGATCTTGACTATATTAAATGTATTAAGGATGAGGATGAAAGAGTCTTAGTAAAAGAAGAAGAGATAAAAGAACGATGAAAAAAGTTATTTTAAAAAATTATTAAATAAAAATAATTTAGTAAATTTAAGGGTAGAAGAATGTGATAACTTAGAAGTAACAAATGAACATAAATTTTTTTATCGATTTAACATGCTTGAAATTAAAAAGGCTTTGAGTAAAATAAAAAATACAAAGGCATTAAGATTATATGCGACTCCCTTAGGAGAAATTGGTGTTATATGGTTAACTAATTTATTTAGATTGTAGCAACTAAAAGAATATCGAATAATTGAAGAAAAAGTATATTAATATCCATATACTTAGGAGCAGCCCTAATTAAAGAGAAAATCGATTTGGTTTAGTTGGACATATACAACGTAGACCTTTAGATGCTACAGTTAAAAAGAGTTATCTTTTAACAATCCATAGTAAAAATAGAGGTGTAGAACAAAAATAATTAAAAATAATATAACTATATATAAAATGTTGACTTGATCGAATAATGTAGAAGAAAGTTGGAGTCAGATATTAATAATTTCAACATATACAACAGATAATAGGAATATGATTACGTCGTGTAGCAGCTCTGCTAATTATATGATAATTCAAATAAACTCACGAAAATCGTTGATTGCGGTGGCTTTCAGATAATATAGGATCATATACTAACCTACGTATTTGATTTTCCATCGAATTATTTGTCATTAAAGTTATATTCTAATTTCAAATGTAATATATGTAAAGTAGTTATCTATTAATAACACAAATTATATAATAAAACACTAAATAAAAGTAATATAATTAAGCAATTGTTGATAAATATATTTTTAAAATTAATAAATATTAATATCTAATTATTAATAGAATTAATAGATTAAAAGGAATAAATATTAAAATTTGCTTAATCCTATAGATAAAAAAATATATGCTTAATTTTTTTTACATTTTCTCATAAAAGATGTTTAAAGCTATTAATGCTTGCGCAACATGAAGAAGTCCATTTTAATCATATCATAATAGCATCGATTATATATATATCAAAAATATAAAATATTAAAATATTAATCATACAAATAACCTAATTAATAATTTATAAAATTATATAATTTTCTTTAAATAAAATTTTAACTCCATTTTTTTTCTGATAGGTTTGGATCGTTCCGTGGATTAGGATTCCACCATCCCTATTTTTTTTTTGGGTGATTGAGATTTCTAATGGCTTTCTTTGTTGGCTGGCAAGAGTGTTAATGAGTAGGTCCTCTGATAATAAATTGTTCGTCTTCAATGAATAAAGCTATGACGTTATTACCATATATAATGATCTATATGTAGTCCATTAATTTAATATATTGAAGGGGTTACCCTTAGGGATGGCGGACCAATCAACCACGTTGATAGTTTATTCATGTTTTTAGTTTAATTGTACGAGTCTGATTTAGTCTACGTGACTTTATGCCAGAATCCTCTTTAAAGAGAAAGGACAAGTCTTTTCTAATGTCCACATCTTTAGCTTCTCACAGCGTATTTGATACGTTCGTTTTGATGGGATTAGATTGGTTTGAAAATCCAATCCCACCTGTGGAAGACCAAAAATGAGATTCAATTTTATAGGGCCCACCATCTTAATCGATATGGAATACGAGAGCTGATGGGATTGTGAAATTCAACTCTTGAAAAAAAAAAAAAAAAAAAAAACTTATTGCATTATCCTTCGATGCAGCAAGCATATACTGTATAGCCTATGCCATCATGATGCATGCCATGGTTCATTGGGCCACAACATATGTATCATCGGACTTTCAATTGGCACGTGCAAGCACTTTCTATGGCCCCTAAGTCCTTGCATCTACCGATGACGGCGTTAAAAGATCCCTCTCTTAACCAACCTAAACCCCACAATAATAAAATAAAACCCCAAGCCAAGTCCCACAAACACAACGATATACGGAAAGCAACGCCTTCCTAACCAAAAAACTTTTCACTAAGTAACTTTGGATACAATGAGGTTGCCTATATGCCAAACACTTCTATCTGTCCCTTACAAAGATCACTTAAAGTACCTGCCCCAACCTCACTTAAAAAATACGAAACTAACCTTAGCGCCTCGCACCCGCGCACCTCCTATACGTACCGACCTAGTCTCATCCACGTCCATGCTGATCAAGCCGTATGATCAAGACTGCATGCTAGGTGCTCCCTGAATTTATTAAATTGATTGATTTCCTCCTTGAAGACCCCTGCCCCTTTCTTTTATAACTTGGCCACTTCCTTGCTTGCGTGTTGCATCCATGTAGCCCACCACCTCAAATCACCACCTAAGGAGCTTTATCAAATGTGATTCTTCCTTAGCTGTTGGATGATGAAATGAAGGGCCAAGATTGCCCAAAGCCACCGCCTCAAAGACTCCTCCAAAAATATGGTTGTGCAAGGTTGGATGGGACGGACAGCCTAGGTGCTGCCAGGATAGCAAACAGCCTGGGCACGCGCCTGGCATGCTGGACTGGGCCGCGCGCCCAGCTAGGCAGCTCGGCCACCTAGGTCGTGTGCCCAGCTAGGCCGCACGCCCAGATGGGCCGCACGCGCGTCCCCCGCCTGAGCCGGGCGATGACAATCCTCTTCTCGCTGAAGTCTCGACGCCCTCGTCGAGCCATGCCGGGCTCAAAACTGTCGCGCAGTGGTCTTTCTAACGCACCTCATCAAGTATCAACTCAAAACTGTTGATACTTCTTTTTCATTTCCTCCTCAAGTTCCTAATAGCCTCCCTCTCAGAATGATTACTCCATTGTACCTTGACATATGGAATGATACGCCGTCTCAGAACCTGATCTTTGTGGTCAACAATACGCACAGGATGCTCCTCATATGATAAATTTCCTCAACTGTATAGGCTCATACGTTATGACATGGCTGGGTCAGAAATATACTTCCTCAACATAGAGACATGAAAAACATTGTGTACCCCAGATAGAATCGGAGGCAGTGCCAGGCTATAAGCAACCTCCTTGACTCTACTCAAGATCTCAAAAGGTCCAATATAACATGGACTCAGCTTTCCTCTAATCCCAAATCTCATCACATCTTTGGTTGGTGATACCCTTAAGAAAACATGGTCCCCAACCTGGAATTCCAATTCCCTTCTTCTGACATTAGCATAGCTCTTTTGCCTGCTCTGAGCTATACGAAGACGCTCCCTGATCAAATGCACCTTATCTACTGTCTGCTGAATCAGCTCAGGGCCTAGCAATTTTCTCTCTCCCACATCATCCCAATATAAAGGAGATCTGCACCTCCTACCATACAGAGCTTCAAACGGAGCCATCTGGATACTGGCCTGGTAACTGTTATTATATGCAAACTCCACCAAAGGTAAATGGTTATCCCAAGCTCCACCCAAGTCCATCACACAGGCTCGCAACATATCTTCCAGAATCTGTATGGTCCTCTCTGATTGCCCATATGACTGAGGATGATAGGTAGTACTAAAGTTTAATTTGGTTCCCATGGCCTTATGAAGACTCTCCAAAACTGGGACACAAACCTGGTATCCCTATCTGATACAATAGATACAGGAACACCATGGAGTCTCACGATCTGCTCAATATACAAATTAGCCAATCTTTCACTAGAGACCCCAACTCTGAAAGGTAGGAAATGAGCTGATTTTGTTAGTCTGTCCACAATAACCCAAACTGCATCGTTACTCCTGGGAGTTTTGGGCAGACCAGTCACAAAGTCCATTGTAATCTTTTCCCATTTCACTGTGGAATCATCAGAGACTGAAGAGGTCCCGCAGGCCTTTGATGCTCGGCCTTCACTCGCTGACACACCAAGCACTTGGCCACATACTGAGCAATCTCCCTCTTCATATCTTTCCACCAAAAATTTTCTTTTAAGTCTATGTACATCTTAGTGCCACCTGGATGCACAGTATAAGGAGAGTAGTGAGCCTCCTTCAAATTTTAGCCTTTAGTTCCTCAATGTTTGGCACACAAAGTCTTCCTTTAAATTTCAGGGATCCATCCTCCATTACATAAAATTCATTCTGAACTCCTGATAGCACACTTCTTTAATCCTTTGTAGATATGGAATCTTCCATCTGGGAGGACTTGATTCTGTCAACTAGGGTCGGCTGGAGTACAAATGCTGCAACTAGCCCATCAGACTGCTGTACTCTCAAATCAACCTCCCACTTCTCCAGATCTCTCAATACGTGAGGCTGGGAAGTAATCATAGCAGCTAACTCAGAAGAGGATTTTCTGCTCAAAGCATCAGCTACTACATTGGCCTTCCCAGGATGATACTGTAGATTCAGGTCATAATCCTTCAATAGTTCCAACCACCTCCTCTGCCTTAAATTCAGCTCCTTCTGTGTGAAGATGTATTTTAGACTCTTATGATCTGTATACACATCACACGACACTCCATATAGATAATGCCGCCAAATCTTCAGAGCAAAAACCACAGCAGCCAATTCCAGATCATGAGTAGGATAATTCTGCTCATAAGGTTTCAGTTGTCTGGAGGCATAGGCTATCACCCTTTCATTCTGCATCAAAACACATCCAATCCTTTCCGAGATGCATCAGTATATATAGTAAAACCTTCAGATCCTGTCGAAAGAACAAGAATGGGAACTGACACCAGGCGCTGCTTTAACTCCTAGAAACTTTTCTCACACTCCACTGTCCAGTCAAACTTCACTCGCTTTTGGGTTAAGCGAGTTAGGGGTAGAGCAATGCAAAGAAATTCTCCATAAATTTACGGTAATACCCGGCTAACCCTAAGAAGCTTCTGACTTCCGCACATTGGAAGGTCGGCTCCAGCTAATGATAGCTTCAATCTTTTTTGGGTCCACAAATACACCATCTTTAGAGATTATATGACCCAAGAAAGATACTTGATCCAACCAAAATTCATACTTCTACAGCTTGCATAAAGCTTCTTCTCTCGAAGAATCTGCAACACAATCCTCATGTGGTCCTCATGCTCCTTATGGCTCTTGGAATATATCAGAATATCATCAATGAAAAAACCACAAACTGATCTAGATATGGCTTAAAAATTCTGTTCATTAAGTCCATGAATGCTGCTGGGGCATTAGTTAACCAAACAGCATCACCAAGAACTCATAGTGGCCATATCTGGTTTTGAATGTTGTCTTTGGTACATCCCCCTCCTTGATTTTGAGTTGATGGTACCCTGACCAGAAATCAATCTTTGAGAATATCCGGGCTCCTTGGAGTTGATCAAACAAGTCATCAATCCTCGGCAGAGGGTACTTATTCCGCACTGTTACCTTATTGATTTCTCGGTAATCAATGCAAAGTCGAAGACGGCCATCCTTCTTCTTGACAAATAGAACTGGAGCACCCCAAGGAGAACACTGGGTCTAATAAATCCCCGATCTAGGAGCTCCTACAACTGATCCTTCAGTTCCTTTAACTCAACCGGGGCCATGCGATAAGGGGCCTTAGATATAGGTCCAATCCTAGGAACTAGATCAATGGAGAACTCGACTTCCCGGTCTAGGGGTAAATCAGACAATTCATCCGGAAAGACGTCAGGGAATTCTCGAGCTATAGGAATATCCTCCAACTTGGTCTCTTCCTGCTGAAGGTCCTTGACTACAGCAAGAAATCCTTGACCACCACTCATCAGATACTTTCCAGCCTGCATCGCTGATATGAACACTGAGGCTATTTCTGACCACCAATAAAACTGAATTCAGGCTGACTTGGAGTTTTGAAGTTGACAATCTTCCTGAAGCAATCTACTGAAGCATGATAGGAGGCCAACCAATCCATTCCAAGGATAACATCGAAAAACTTCAGTGGAAGGACAATGAGATCAACATTCAACCTCCTATTCTCCAAGACAATTGGGCAAGATTTGCATACTGTGTCAACTTTTATAACATCTCCATTTGCAAGTGCAATATGCAACTCTTGCTCTAGAGGAATAGGTGTCAATGATGCATTCTTATCAAGATAGATGTCATATATGAAAGAATGCGTGGCACCCGGGTCAATTAAAGTTTGAGCATAAGCAGTACCTACTTTAATCATTCCTGGACATAAGTGTAATTTGTTTTAACATTAAGGATTGAACCTAACTTTTAATTAACTATCAATGCATTGCACTAGATAAGAATGTAATACTAGATATAATATTAAAGGGTATACCTGTCACCATAGAATTAGAGGCGGCAACGTCCTGCTGAGTGAGGTTTAAGACCCGTCCCTAGGTCCTTGGTGGCTGCTGCTGCTATTGCTGGCTCATCCCTTGACTTGAAGAAGGCTGCTGATCCTTCCGAAAGGGACAGGTGGCAATCTTGTAATCAGTTTTCCCACAGACAAAGCAGGCACCAGTCATTCTGCGGCAAGGCTTTCCAGGGTGGGAGTTACCACAATGAATGCAACGAGTCTCCTTATTCTGTGGTTCGACTGAGGCCTGTTGTGCACCCTTCTTCTTGGCCTGAGCAGAGGATTGGCCAGAAGTAGGCCCTTTTCTCTTCTTCCACTGCTCCTAATCCTTTTGAACAGCATTCATATCCCTCTCAATCACCAAAGCCTTATTCACCACCGCACTGTAAGTGAGAAGCTCAAATGCATTGACTGCTTGCCTCAGTCAGGGTCGCAGTCCCTCAGTGAATTGGTGACCTTGGCCATCTCATTGGTCACAATATTTGGAAAAAAATGAGCCAACCTGGTGAATTCAGCTTCATACTGGGCCACAGAAAGATCCTTTTGCTCCAATTTGATAAACTTGATTCCATCTATCTCTGTACACTCCTGGGGAAGTATTTTCAAAGAATATATCTCTAAACTCTCCCCAAGAAATAATCTGTCCATCCCGACGCTGCTCCTCAACTAACCACCAATCATAAGCTTCTCCCTGGAGATGGTAGGTGGAAATCTGATCCGCTCCATCTCCTGACTACCATGAGCTGTAAAAGCCTTCTCCATATCTCGCATCCATCGCTCAGCATCAACAGGGTTGGTGGATCCAGAGAAAGGGGCAAGGGCAAACTTCTTGAAATCTGCAAAGCTGCGGCCAACCCCTATCCAGGATTGAGATGGAGCAGGCTAGGTTTGTGGAGCAATAGAGTCAGGCTAAGTCTGTGGAACAGGAGGGGCAGACTGAGAGGACAAAGCCTGTAGAATCTGATGCTGCATGTCCCGCATCGACTGTGCCATAACCGAGAAAACCTGAAGCATCTCGGTCTGAAGTCGCTGTTGATCAGTCCCAACTGAATTGGCAGAGGCAGCACCTCCGGTGGCTTCCAACCTCCCGGTTGGCCAGCATTACCAACTTGGGAACCCTCATCATTTTGTTGACTTCTAGTGCGACGTGCCATTCCTATCTCCTGATAAATTAGTTATAATCAATATCATGGTAAACTTTAAATGTCAGGCTTTCATAATATCTGAAATTTATAATTGTCTCAATGTCAT
Source organism: Calamus simplicifolius (assembly GCA_900491605.1). Taxonomy (NCBI): domain Eukaryota; kingdom Viridiplantae; phylum Streptophyta; class Magnoliopsida; order Arecales; family Arecaceae; genus Calamus; species Calamus simplicifolius. The sequence continues at coordinate 265,155 of UESW01001925.1, read as the reverse complement.
CTTAGTATTTTGCCTAAAGTGACATCATGTATGTGTCCCTAATGTCGTAACCAGGCTCTGATACCACTAAAGCTGTCACGCCCCAGTTCCAAAATTCGAGCTAGGGTGACAACCCGCCGCATGCCAGGCATGCAAGGTGTCTTGAACTTCATCACATAAATCAATATAAAACAAAATTCCAAATTCATGATTTATTACAAACCATAATTATCAGTCTTGGGCTACCAGCCCTACACGCAAGCAACACTGAACTATATCAATATAATGGAACTAAATTTATTTAATAAAAGCTCCGTCTATCCCAAATATCCTTCTTCATTCCTGAGGCTCTGAAAAATATTGAGAGAATTCTATGAGCTCACACTCAATAAGTAAGCCTAATACAATTTTAAATTACATTTATTATACTATCAGCATATTCATATTATCAGATCAAAATAATTGGAAGCTTAATTAAATAATAAATACTAGAATATGCGATGTAAATAAAACACTGTTTATGCTGTCATTGTTTTCCTTTATGTGTCCCACGGCCCTACGGCACTCATCTTGTGTATCACTCTTAAATGTCCCCTAAAAGGAAGGTGTTGGCCCAGATGGCAACCCAAGAGGGGGGGGTGAATTGGGTTCTTTAAAAAATTAGCCCTTTTTAAAATAGTTTGCTTGAGATTAATGAGGGCAAATGCAAGATAACTATAAAGTGCAGTGAGTAAGATAGAGATAGATAAAGAGACAATGAGACACTGCAAACACAAAAGATTTTATAGTGGTTCGGTGTATCCAACACCTACGTCCACTCCCAAGATTCACTTGGGTCCACACTATAATCTCTAGATTACAGCCGAGTTGTTTTACAAGCTCACAACTCAAACTTGTTGTTTTACCGGGTGCACAACGAACCCAGCTGGTTTTACAAGGGCTCACCAGCACAAAACCCTACAACACGGGCTCACAACTAACCCAAGCTTAAACAAGCTTAAACCGAGGTAAAACTACCTCCTCTAGTTCAATCCCCCAGATTGAACTAGGCAAACAAGATAAGTATTGTGTGTGAATACAAAGCTCCTCAATGAGCAAATATACAAATTAATAACAAGGTTTAGAAAAGCCTGATTTGAAGATTGGTTGGCTTTTGAGCTTTTCTTCTTTTCTTCTTTTCTTCTTCTCCTTGCTGGATTGAATCAAGCCTCAGCTCCGATTCTTCACAGTTGAAGCAGTTGAGAAGAGTTGAAAAGCAAGAAATGAATCTCCTTTCTCCAAGTTGGGAAATCCGCCAAGACTTTGATTTGAACGCTTTGGATTCCTCTTGAGCTTTTGGAGTGGAGTGGATTTGAGCTAGAAGGTTTCCTTTCAAGATTCAAGCTCTCGGATTTTTGAAATGGGATTTGTCTATCTCAGATTTTCTCTTTGTTTTTCTTTTTTTCTCTTTTTTTTGAACAATAGACTTCCCTTTTTATAGATTTCTTTTACACCATTTTTGGAATAAAACTATCCGTTGGAGTGTACCTTGTATCAAAATATATCCGTTAGAAATGAGTAAAAATAGAAATATTACCGTTAGAGCTGATCTGGCAACTTTATTTTTCGTTCCAGGTGGGTTGGAGTCGACTCTAACTTTTCTGGAGTCGGCTCTAGCTCGAGGCGTTTTAAAATGATATTTCCGGAGTCGTCTCTGGCTTTTCTGGGGTCGACAAGAACTTTTCCGGAGTCGACTCTAACTTACCCGGAGTCGACTCTAGGTTGGGCCAGAAAAATCGACTTTCTGCTTCGTCTGTGAGAGTCGACTCTAACAGTCTCGGAGTCGACTCTAATGTCCGTGCCAGTTCCGGAGTCGGCTCTGTGATTCTCGGAGTCGACTCTAATGTCTGCAATTCTTACCTAGACATTAGATTCGATCCAGAACACATTGTAACTCCTGATTTTGATCTTTCAATAGTCTTATAGGCTGAAACACTAAATCAAAATCATCAGAGCCTTCAAAAATTATACTCAATAGTTTTGTTAATCATCAAAATCATCAATTGGGTCAACAATCTCCCCCTTTTTGATGATAACAAAAACTTTGAGTATATGCATTCAAAAATTCAATCAAACTAAGGATTATAGTCATTTTAACTTTAAACCATTGAAATTAAGGTTTTGATGCCAATGTAAACTTTAAAATTGTACATGAGTTCAATATAATCCATCAATATTGAATTTTAAACTTAATGTGCATAAGATTGTAAATGAGCTTTTTGTTAAGCTCCCCCTGCATTGAGTAGCTCCTCTATATATAAACATCAAATTGTAACTGATTAATCATTTCAATTCATTTTGCATAAACAATTAATTCTCCCCCTTTCTTTCTTTCTTTATGCATATATTATTCAATATTCCTATTCAATCTTTCTTTGCATATACACAACTATCTCTCCCCCTTTTTTGTTATTAGCAATAAGGAGAGTAAAAAAAAATTTATAATCTCAATAAAGCATAGGAATCCAATCAATCAAAATTTGAAAAGTGAAATTGTATTTCATAAGCAAGAACCATTACATCAGTTGATTCATTACATTTCAAAATGAAATACATTAGATATTCAAAAACTTCCTAAGTACAAACTATCAAACTCAAAAACAAGATCAGATGTGCTTGAATACAATTTTCTTTAGATGACCTATTATCTCCATTACATCATCCTTTTGTGATTTCTTAAAATTTTCAAGGCAGCTTCGATTTGAGAGACTGCAAGGTCAATATCCTTCTTCAATTGACCCGTTGCATGAACATACGATCCTGATCCATCGGCAATGCCTTCCATCCTTTCGAAGATCTTGTGAAGCTCAGCTCCAAAGGATTCTACAGAATTGCCTAAGGTAAAGGATAGCATGTCCAGTCTCGAATTTAAGTTCTTCTTTCAACTGATTAAAGTCTTCTTTCAATTGATTAATTTCATTTGACCTGTGACTGTCATACTCAGCAAGTAAGCTTCTTAACTGATCAAGTTGTTCATTAGAAAATCCTCCAGAATTTGTTATAGGCTGATGTGGAGGTGATGGAATAGAACTCGGTCCGGCCTCCGAAGGTCCAGCTGAAGAAGGTCCCGCAAAAGATGAATCAGGGACTGATGGTCCCGCAGTAGATGGTCCCGGGATTTCTTCTACTCTGGTTTCCTCTGCTCCATCCCTATCTGTTCTTTCCTCTCTCTCCTCATCCAAACACCATTAACTTTCTTGAATCCCATTCTATGAATAGTAGAATGCTGTAATAATCAGTGTGTCTCAGTTTTCTTAAAGGTTCATTTTCCATTATGAGCACACCCTGGCTTCTAAAGACTAGTGTCAGAATCATACCGTATGGCAGTGTTGATCTTTTCTTTGTAGCTGCCTCTGCCATGTATCCAATCATCATGCCAGCTAAATTGACTGGCCTTCCAGTTATAATGCAGTCCATTCAAACGTCTCGCTCCGAGACATACTCGAATCTCCCTATTTTTGGAAATAAGATTCTACCACATATATTATGCAATAATCTGAGTTCTATTCAACTGATTTGCAAAGATTTCTTCGAACTCAGTCACATCTCTTCCTAGCATCCTTGACAGTGCACCACTTCTGTCATTAAGTTGACATTCCATTAAACCAACAGTGGGCATTTCTAATAGGGTTCCAAGAATCTCAGTTGTTACCGTAACCCTAGTTCCTCTTACTGTGCTTATCAATCCTCCTTCTCCTCTGCTTAATCCATTATAAAACTCTCTTACCAATGCTGGATAAGTGGGTAAATCTAGTGAGCACACTTTCTCCCATCCCATATCCCTTAAATTTCTTCCAATAGAGAAACCTTCCGATTCAAATAAATCAAATTAACTTTTCTCCCAGTGGTAATGGTCTTACCAGCTAATGATCAACCTTAGGAGATGAGGGTGAAGGTGGAGAATCCTCTTGAGTGGCCGAAGAGGAAGAAGGCGATGGTTGCCTCCGAACCGTGCGTCTCTTCGTTGGAACGGATGCTCCAGCGACGAATCCGCGCCTCTTTGGTGCCATTGAGAGATTGGAAGGTTAATCAAGGGTTTTGAGTAGATTTGGGGAAGTTGGAAAGGTTTTGGAGTTCTTGGAAGGTTTAGGAGACGATTGGAATGATTGGGGGTCGACTCCGCCTTTTTATTTTTGACCTAGCTCGACTTAGAGTCGACTCCCGAAAACTGGGTGTCGGCTCCGAACCAGAAAATCTGTCAGCGCTCGTATTAGAGTCGGCTCCACAAAAGCCAGAGTCGGCTCTAATCACTTAGACAGAACATCAAAAACTCAGGTGTCGACTCCGCAAACTGTCAGAGTCGACTCTAACAGTTTCAGAGATAAAAAATTAAGTTTCAAGATTTGAAACTATTCAAATTAATCATCAAATTATAGATTAAAGTTCTTTAGCAATTGGGGAAACAATGAATCAAGATCTAGATAGATTTCCTTATTGAAATATCAAGATTTTTCAAGAAAATGATGAAATCTAGATAGATGTCCTTAAGAGTTTCAGAAAACTATTCCAAAGGATCACAAACTCCTAATTCTCCTCTAAGATAACAAAATCTTTCTTCACTTAAGGGTTTTGTTAATATATCTGCAAGTTGTTCTTCAGTATTCACATAATCAAGACAAATTTCATTATTGGCTACATGTTCTCTTATAAAGTGATATCTTATTTCAATATGCTTTGTTCTTGAATGTTGAATTGGATTTTTAGTAGATTTATTGCACTTGTATTATCACATCTTATAGGTGTCTTATCAAGTGTGATACCATAGTCTTCAAGTTGTCTCTTAATCCATAGGATTTGAGCACAGCAACTTCCAGCTGCAACATATTCTGCTTCCGCAGTAGATAATGCAACCGAATTTTGCTTTTTGCTAAACCATGAGATTAAGTTACTTCCTAAAAATTGGCATGCACCACTTGTGCTTTTTCTATCTAACTTGCATCCGGCATAATCAGAATCTGAGTATGCAA
>UESW01001925.1:0-256048 GCA_900491605.1 Calamus simplicifolius | reverse complement strand
TGAGCAATCTCCCTCTTCATACCTTTCCACCAAAAATTTTCCTTTAAGTCTCTGTACATCTTAGTGCCACCTGGATGCACAGTATAGGAGAGTAGTGAGCCTCCTTCAAAATTTCAGCCTTTAGCTCCTCAATGTTTGGCACACAAAGTCTTCCTTCAAATTTCAGGGATCCATCCTCCATTACATAAAATTCATTCTGAACTCCTGACTGCACAACTTCTTTAATCCTTTGTAGATCTGGATCTTCCATCTGGGAGGACTTGATTCTGTCAACTAGGGTCGGCTGGAGTACAAGTGCTGCAACAAGCCCATCAGACTGCTGTACTCTCAACCAACCTCCCACTTCTCCAGATCTCTCAATACGTGAGGCTGGGAAGTAATCATAGCAGCTAACTCAGAAGAGGATTTCTGCTCAAAGCATCAGCTACTACATTGGCCTTCCCAGGATGATACTGTAGATTCAGGTCATAATCCTTCAATAGTTCCAACCACCTCCTCTGCCTTAAATTCAGCTCCTTCTGTGTGAAGATGTATTTTAGACTCTTATGATCTGTATACACATCACACGACACTCCATATAGATAATGCCGCCAAATCTTCAGAGCAAAAACCACAGCAGCCAATTCCAGATCATGAGTAGGATAATTCTGCTCATAAGGTTTCAGTTGTCTGGAGGCATAAGCTATCACCCTTTCATTCTGCATCAAAACACATCCCAATCCTTTCCGAGAGGCATCAGTATATAGTAAAACCTTCAGATCCTGGAAAGAACAAGAATGGGAGCTGACACCAGGCGCTGCTTTAACTCCTGGAAACTTTTCTCACACTCCACTGTCCAGTCAAACTTCACTCGCTTTTGGGTTAAGCGAGTTAGGGGTAGAGCAATGCGAGAGAAATTCTCCACAAATTTACGGTAATACCCGGCTAACCCCAAGAAGCTTCTGACTTCTGCCACATTGGAAGGTCGGCTCCAGCTAATGATAGCTTCAATCTTTTTCGGGTCCACAGATACACCATCTTTAGAGATTATATGACCCAAGAAAGATACTTGATCCAACCAAAACACACTTCTGCAGCTTGGCATAAAGCTTCTTCTCTCGAAGAATCTGCAACACAATCCTCAGGTGGTCCTCATGCTCCTTATGGCTCTTGGAATATATCAGAATATCATCAATGAAAACCACCACAAACTGATCCAGATATGGCTTAAAAATTCTGTTCATTAAGTCCATGAATGCTGCTGGGCATTAGTTAACCCAAACGGCATCACCAAGAACTCATAGTGGCCATATCTGGTTCTGAATGCTGTCTTTGGCACATCCCCCTCCTTGATTTTGAGTTGATGGTACCCTGACCTGAGATCAATCTTTGAGAATATCCGGGCTCCTTGGAGTTGATCAAACAAGTCGTCAATCCTCGGCAGAGGGTACTTATTCCGCACTGTTACCTTATTGATTTCCCGGTAATCAATGCAAAGTCGAAGACTGCCATCCTTCTTCTTGACAAATAGAACTGGAGCACCCCAAGGAGAAACACTGGGTCTAATAAATCCCGATCTAGGAGCTCCTGCAACTGATCCTTCAGTTCCTTTAACTCAGCCGGGGCCATGCGATAAGGGGCCTTGATATAGGTCCAGTCCCAGGAACTAGATCAATGGAGAACTCGACTTCCCGGTCTGGGGGTAAATCAGACAATTCATCCAGAAAGACATCAGGGAATTCTCGAGCTATAGGAATATCCTCCAACTTGGTCTCTTCCTGCTGAAGGTCCTTGACTACAGCAAGAAATCCTTGACCACCACTCATCAGATACTTTCCAGCCTGCATCGCTGATATGAACACTGAGGCTAGGTGTTTCTGACCACCAATAAAACTGAATTCAGGCTGACTTGGAGTTTTGAAGTTGACAATCTTCCTGAAGCAGTCTACTGAAGCATGATAGGAGGCCAACCAATCCATTCCAAGGATAACATCAAAAAACTTCAGTGGAAGGACAATGAGATCAGCATTCAACCTCCTATTCTCCAAGACAATTGGGCAAGATTTGCATACTGTGTCAACTTTCATAACATCTCCATTTGGAAGCGCAATATGCAACTCTTGCTCCAGAGGAATAGGTGTCAATGATGCATTCTTGTCAAGATAGATGTCAGATATGAAAGAATGCGTGGCACCCGGTCAATTAAAGTTTGAGCATAAGCAGTACCTACTTTAATCATTCCTGGACATAAGTGTAATTTGTTTTAACATTAAGGATTGAACCTAACTTTTAATTAACTATCAATGCATTGCACTAGATAAGAATGTAATACTAGATATAACATTAAAGGGTATACCTGTCACCACAGAATTAGAGGCGGCAGCGTCCTGCTGAGTGAGGTTGAAGACCCTCCCTGGGTCCTCGGTGGCTGCTGCTGCTATTGCTGGCTCATCCCTTGACTTGAAGAAGGCTGCTGATCCTTCCGAAAGGGACAGGTGGCAATCTTGTGATCAGTTTTCCCACAGACAAAGCAGGCACCAGTCAATCTGCGGCAAGGCTTTCCAGGGTGGGAGTTACCACAATGAATGCAACGAGTCTCCTTATTCTGTGGTTCGACTGGGGCCTGTTGTGCACCCTTCTTCTTGGCCTGAGCAGAGGATTGGCCAGAAGTAGGCCCTTTTCTCTTCTTCCTGCTCCCAATCCTTTTGAACAGCATTCATATCCCTCTCAATCACCAAGGCCTTATTCACCACCGCACTGTAAGTGAGAAGCTCAAATGCATTGACTGCTTGCCTCAGTCGGGTCGCAGTCCCTCAGTGAATCTGGTGACCTTGGCCATTTCATTGGTCACAATATTTGGAGCAAAACGCCAACCTGGTGAATTCAGCTTCATACTGGGCCACAGAAAGATCCTTTTGCTCCAATTTGATAAACTCTGATTCCATCTGTCTCTGTACACTCCTGGGGAAGTATTTGTCGAAGAATATCTCTCTAAACTCTCCCCAAGAAATAATCTGTCCATCCCGACGCTGCTCCTCAACTAACCACCAATCATAAGCTTCTCCCTGGAGAAGGTAGGTGGCAAATCTGATCCGCTCCATCTCCTGACTACCATGAGCTGTAAAAGCCTTCTCCATATCTCGCATCCACCGCTCAGCATCAACAGGGTTGGTGGATCCAGAGAAAGGGGCAGGGGCAAACTTCTTGAAATCTGCAAAGCTGCGGCCAACCCCTATCCAGGATTGAGATGGAGCAGGCTGGGTCTGTGGAGCAGTAGAGTCAGGCTGAGTCTGTGGAACAGGAGGGGCAGACTGAGTGGACAAAGCCTGCAGAATCTGATGCTGCATGTCCCGCATCGACTGCGCCATACCGAGAGAACCTGAAGCATCTCGGTCTGGAGTCGCTGCTGATCAGTCCCAACTGAATTGGCAGGGGCAGCACCTCCGGTGGCTTCCAAACCTCCCGGTTGGCCAGCATTACCAACTTGGGAACCCTCATCATTTGTTGACTTCTAGTGCGACGTGCCATTCCTATCTCCTGATAAATTAGTTGTAATCAATATCATGGTAAACTTTAAATGTCAGGCTTTCATAATATCTAAATTTATAATTGTCTCAATGTCATCTAGTATTTTGCCTAAAGTGTCATCATGTATGTGTCCCTAATGTCGTAACCAGGCTCTGATACCACTAAAGCTGTCACGCCCCAGTTCCAAAATTCGAGCTAGGGTGACAACCCGCCGCATGCCAGGCATGCAAGGCATCTCGAACTTCATCACATAAATCAATATAAAACAAAAATCCAAATTCATGATTTATTACAAACCATAATTATCAGTCTTGGGCTACCAGCCCTACACACAAGCAACACTGAACTATATCAATATAATGGAACTAAATTTATTTAATAAAAGCTCCTCTATCCCAAATCCTTCTTCATTCCTGAGGCTCTGAAAAACATTGAGAATTCTATGAGCTCACACTCAATAAGTAAGCCTAATACAATTTCAAATTACATTTATTATACTATCAGCATATTCATGTCATCAGATCAAAATAATTTGGAAGCTTAATTAAATAATAAATACTAGAATATGCGATGTAAACAAAACACTGTTTATACTGTCATTGTTTTCCTTTATGTGTCCCACGGCCCTACGGCACTCATCTTGTGTATCACTCTTAAATGTCCCCTAAGAGGAAGGGTCCTGGTACCAGTATTATACCATATCATAATCTGTCATATCATAATCTATCATATCATAATCTGTCATATGAGAACCGTGGCGACACATAAATTTTTACTGTCATTATCATAATTGCATATTATCATCTCGATAGTAACAACATAATTTTGCAAGATTAACATAATTACATTTAACTGTAAGTTCACATTTATAAATTAAATAATTTATAAAATTATAATACTTGGCTTACTTACCTCAATATGCAAATTTCAATTGATAACCCAGCTATTTGGACACCTGGGTACCTACAGTATCATTTTACATTATTAAATTTCTAAAATCTGAATAATAAAATGATTCTTAAAACTCTACCCAGACCACTTCACGGGCCCGACTTTGGGCTCGAATATCTCTCAATATATTTGTCCAAATGGGGATTTAAAAATATCCCAAGAAACTAGATTCAATCATGATTCGGGCCATATATTTACTTTGCCATTCTCGGCCCACTACAGGGCCCAAAAAGTGGCTCAAAAATGGCTCACGATCGGCCCAACAAGGCCCAAATCAAGGCAGCCCAACACAAGATGTACAGGGTAAACTATACCCCAACCTCTTTGATTAATAACAATCCCAAGAAGAAGACAAGATGAATCTGTGTTGTAGCACTGCAAGAAATTCACACCGATCTCTCCCTCACCTTGCCTTAGGTTACAAGATCACTCATCGTAACCCGTAGATGATCGCCCGTAGGAAGCTCCTCAACGGCTCCGGCTCCGATCGTCTCTTCTCTTTCTCCTCCTTCTCGCCCAAGGTGGAGAATAGAAGATGCCTTCAATTTGATGTCCGGTTGGATTGGATTCTCCTTGATTCCTCTCCGTTCAATGCTCTTTCCAAATACCTCTGCCCTCTTATTTATAGTGCAGTCGTTGCCTTATCCAAAGCTTCACCCGTTCTTATCTTATCCTCATGCACCGCCTCCTTTAATGCACTGCCCAAACTCTTGTAAATCTTATCCTTTGATGGGCGTTGGATAGGCTGATGAAGGACTCCTAGTTGCAGCTGGTTTGACGCCTGAAAACTTCATCCAAAAAGCTCCATCGGTAATTTTGGATAAAGGCCAACTTATCCATAACTAACTCCCCCAAAGATCTTATCCAAATCTTCTTGTTTGTTGCTTGTGGATCCCGGGGATTACACCACCGCTACCTAAAGTTGTACTACTATGAAAGTCCACCAATGCCTCTGCTGCTACGAAGGCTGAAGGAATATCCCTCACCTCCTTCCTGCGATGCTCGGCCTGTGCCCACCCCTGTAGGCCCGCGAAGAAATTAAAGAGCTTATCCTACTCGAACATGTTAGACACCTCCAGAAGCAGCGTGCTGAACTGCGCCACGTACTCCCGAATGCTCCTTGTCTACCGCAACCTCAACAAGTTCTCTCGAACAACCCAACTCGTGTTGCTCGGCAGGAAGTGGCCCTTTAGCTCCCTCTTGAAGATATCCCATACCTCGATCCTGGGATGCCCTACATGGTCATCCTCGACCGTCCTGGTCCTCCACTAGAGCTTGGCGTTGCCCTCCAAATATGTCGAGGCCTGATCCACCTGATTGGCCACTGGGAACTTCGCCGCACGGAAGTAGACTTCCATATCCGATATGAAGTTCCCCACCTCCGTCGTGCTCCTGACTCCTCCGAAGGCCTTAGGCTTCCGAACCTTCGCTTCGTTTGCCGAAGCGCCGATCATGTTAACTGGACTCTGCACCTCCTACTTTTATCGGTTCAACTCCTCCTCCAAAGCATGGATCCGAAGCTCCAATCTCTCCTCCATGGCCAGATATGATCGTTGTTGTTGTAGATTTTGATGCTCGAGGTCACGAATCAGCCTCTCGTGCGCCTCCATCAGCTGATTGAATGAAGTTCGTAACTCGGTCAACTGCATGCTCAACTCCATGCATATAGCTACCAAATTCATGGTTGATCCATCTCCTGGATCTCCCACAATCCTCTTCAAATAGATTACACGATCAGTAGTCGTCACCATATCTTGTGCTTGGAACTTGCTTAAACTGGGCTCTGATACCAATTGTCACCGGACTTTCAATCGGATGTGCAAGCGCTCCCTAACAATAATAAAATAAAACCCCAAGCCAAGTCCCACAAACACAACGATATACGGGAAGCAAAGCCTTCCCAACCAAAAAACTTTTCACTAAGTAACTTTGCATACAATGAGGTTGCACGTAGGCTAAACACTTCTATCTATCCTGTTGACCCAACTATTGATTTGATGATTAATAAAGGAATTGAGTATATTTATTTGATTACTAATGGATTTGACAAGTATTTCAGGACTCAAAAATATTTGATCAATTTAAATAAATTAAGAAACGTGTTTTAAATCAATTTTAAATAAATCAATTTTAAATCAATTGCAAAACATCAATTTCAAAGTTTCAGAACCTGGAGTCGACACCTAGAATTCCTGGAGCTGACCCCATGGCCATTCAAATTTTCTTCTGATTTTTGATACGGTCCGGAGCCGACACCTAGAGTTTCGGAGCCGACACCCAGAGTTTCGGAGTTGACACTTACAGTGTCTGGAGCCGACTCCGATGCGAGGACAGAACGTTGATTTTTTGAGCATCTTGGAGCCGACACCTACAGTATTCGGGAGCCGACACTGACGATGGCGAGCCGACGCCTAACTTTTTCGGAGCCGACTCCTTGACAAACTCATAACTTTCTATTTTTGGAAAAATGACTTGGAGCCGACACCTGAAAGTTGGAGCCGACTCCAACCTGTCTGGGACGAAAATTTAAATTGCCAAATCAGCTCTAACGGCAATATTTCCTTTTTATCTAATTTCAAATGGATATATTTTGTTTCCAGGTACATTCCAATGGCTAGTTTTCTTTCCAAAACGGATTAAAAGAAATCTATAAAAGGGAAAAACACCCGTTTGAAAAGTGACAGAAAATAGAAAAATTTCAAATCAAAAATCAAGAAAGCCTGAGCCTGAATCTCAAGAGAAAAGCACTCAAATTCAAATCCTTCCACTCCACAAAGCTCAAAGAAGAATCCAAGGCATTCAATCTTGAAAAAATCGAAGGATTCTCAAAGGGGAAGAAGAAACTCTGTTTTGAAGATTTTCCAACTTCTCATCAGCAACATTTGCAACGAATCAAAGCTGAGGCCTGATTCAACATCTCCAAAGAGAAGAGGAAAAGAAGAAAAGAAGAAAAGCTCAACTCCAATCTACTTCAAACAGGCTTTCTAAACTTATTTGTTCATTCATTTGAATATCTGCTCATTTGAGGAGCTTTGTATTATTGAAAAATTCTTTTCATTCTTGTTTGTGCTGGTTCAATCTGGGGGATTGAACTAGTGGAGGTTGTATACCTCGGGTCAAGCTAGATAAGCTTGAGTTTAGGGTTTTGTGCTGGTGAGCCCAAAAAACCGGCTGGGTTCGTTGTGATCCCGGGGAAAAACAATAAGTTTTGAGTTGTGATCTTGTTAAAACAACTCGGCTGTAATCTAGTCGATTATAGTGTGGACCCAAGTGAATCTTAGGAGTGAACGTAGATGTTGGATACACCGAACCACTATAAAATCATTGTGTTTGCCGTGCTTCCATTATCTCTATCTCTATCTCCTTGTTTGTGCTTTATATTTGCCTTGCATTTAATTTCATTTAACTTAAAGCTAATAGTTTTCAAAAGGTTTAAATTTTTAAAGAACCCAATTCACCCCCTCCCCCTCTTGGGTTGCCATCTGGGCCAACATATCCCTTACAAGATCACTTAAAGTGGCCGCCCCAACCTCACTTAAAAAATATGAAACTGACCTTAACGCCTCTCATCCGTGCACCTCCTCTGCGTACCGACCTAGTCTCATCCGCGTCTATGCTGATCAAGCCGTATGATCAAGACTGCATGCTAGGTGCTTCCTGAATTTATTAAATTGATTGATTACCTCCATGACGACCCCTGCCCCTTTCTTTTATAGCTTGGCCATTGCCTTGCTTTGCGTGTAGCCCACCGCCTCAAATCACCACCCAAGGAGCTTTATCAAATGTGATTCTCTCTTGGCTGTTAGATGATGAAATGAAATGCCATGATTGCCCAAAGCCACCGCCTCAAAGACTCCTCCAAAAATACGGCTGAGCAAGGTTGGATGGGACGGACCGCCTAGGCGCTACCAGACTGGCAGCTAGCCTAAGCACGCGCCTGGCATGCCTGGTCTAGGCCGCGTGCCCAGCTAGGCAGCGCGTGCGCACGTCCCCCACCTAGGTCGAACGGTGATACATACGGTAGCATAAATATGCGATCAATCCATATGTTCAATGCATATTTACTGTATCGAAGAACGGTGCAGCAAGGTTTTTTCATTCAACTCCTTCCACATATTTTTATGATTAAGAATGAATTTATCAAATTGCCCTCTCTCCTAGTGTCTCTTTCCCAGTCTATCACATCGAGCCGTGCTCGAGCCACATGTTACCTATACGCTAAAAAACAGGGATTCGAGCTTCTTTATTGAACATTTTGTCTGAGCCATATATATAAACTATAATATAATAGGAACATTTCTCTATAATGGACTTTCAAATTAATAGAAAAAATATATTAAAAAATTTAAATTATCAAAAACATTTGATTCAAGTGCAAGAAAGTTCCTCAAGTAATATAAATAAATTTATATTTATTTGTATAGATAATAGCTAATTAATTATGTTAATTATTATTAAAAGTAAAAAAAAAAGTATTTTTGAAAAACTAAAATCAATCCAATCCAATTTAACCCTGCATGCACGTGTCCCAAATTGATTGGATTACATGGGAATCATTCCCATCTCTAATTCCACGTCCTAAACACCTTAACCCAATCCAATCCTATGGTTATGAAATATCATAGATTTAGCAATCGCATGCCACTTTAATCTTACGCAGTAAACCAAATGCAGCCTTAAAGAGAGCATTATGACCATAACTTTTCAAAGGCAGAGAAAGGTCATTTTTCACTCTACTAAAATTAGCAGTGTTATACAGAGTATTTGATGGATAACCATGATACCGTCAATCAAGATTTTATGGAGTAGATTTAGTAATTATATTCTTTCTCATCAAATTCTCACTAAATCAATGGTCTTGTAACCAAATAAGAGAAAAGGATAAAAAATATGATTACATTTTACATATACTTTTATATGTAGTTTAATAATTACTATAGTAAAGGATTATGTAGGAAGCATTAATTTGGAGAGAAACAATAATTACTATAGTATTACATTTTACATATACTTGCATGACAAATGGTCACATTTAATTAGAGAAGGATGTTTCAACCTATGTAACGAAGCTCAAGCAAGATCGTACAAACAAAGACCGATTCAAAGCAAACATATATCTTTTAAAATTTTCTGTTTAATCGAATAATTTTTTATTTTTTAGATAATTAAACTAATCAAATCCATAGCTTGACGTTACTTTTCCTTCAATTTTTATTATCTAATTTTTTTTTGAACTTTTATGACTCCATGTCTATATCCCCGTCCAAACTTACATGTTCAAATGGTTAACTAATTGTTAGATCAGCTAACCTAATTAACAGAGACCATCACAATAGCAAGAAGACTTTCTGATAATTATGTCATCTGGATGAAATAAATTTCAGATCATTGTGGCTAGTTCTTATAGTGATTACTAATAATAAAAGGGTCAACATCTTATCCTGTCAGAGGGTTTGACAGTCTTGCAGCATGACAGCAGAGCTTTAAGAAAACTTTCTTATTGGTAACCTTTGGCGTCAAGGAGGGCAGGTGGACCTCTGCGGTAATTTCGAAACACTTAACGTTAAAGGTAGCAACCAACCGTAGCTGGCTGGACTTGAATCATTTGTTTTTTTTTACATCGAATTATTTCTGAATTAAATTCTAATCCTATCGAATTAAAATTAATTATCAATCATTTTATATTGATTTTTAAAAAATTATATATAAAAAAGTAATTTATTGATGATCCATTTTATTTTTTTTCTTTTCTTTTTTATTCATTTGTTATTTTCAATAGTAAAAATAAATAGACATAAAATTATTATATAATTTTGCACTAAATAAAATAACAATTATATACTTATAAAATATTAAAATAATATATTTAAGCAATTGTTTATAAAAATGTATTTTTAAAATTAAATAAATATTGATGTCAAATTATTATAAATTTATAAATTAAAAGAAATAAATATTAAAAATATGTTTAATTCTATAAATAACAAAATTATGCATAAATTTACTTTTTTACCTTCTTATTAAGGATATTTGAATATGTTAATGTCAACCTTTCAATAACATGCAACGCAAAAAATACACTTTTAATCCTATCATAACAGCATCTGCTATATTATATATTAAAATATAAAATATTAATTATATAAATAATTTAATTAATAATTTATAACATTATCTAATGTTCTTTAGATAAAATTTTTACTCCATTTTTTTTTTTCTGATAGGTTTGGATCGTTCCGTGGGTTGGATTAGGATTCCACAATCCCTATTTTACATCCTATTAAGAATTTTACATCCTACTAATTAAGAACTATGAATACAAGCTATGAATAAAAGCTGAAATAGGCCACTTAACAATTTCTATGCCGCTGCAAAAAACCAACACTGAACCAGAGAAAAAGAATAAATATCACCTTTTGATTCATTGTACACTGTAATGAAAAGCATATTACAAGGGAGACTAATCAAGCATGATGTGTAATGATCGGCTACATTGATTATTAGATTCTTATCGTCCCGCACAAAAATAACAAATGAACTGTGGTCATACCTCTGAAATGCTCATACAAGGCCTCTCCTATGTGTCTGAATCCATTTCGATTGCTGCTGAAATAATTCTTCTAAAAATCAAGCTGTCAATGCTAGCAAAGGGCTTCCAAATCAAAGCCCACATTTCAATCCAGGCATATCAACGATTAAAAAACCAGAATCAAGCAACCATTACTGAGGGTGATCCATAGCCATTCCGATGTGATTTTTGCCATCTCCATGCAATGGAAAGGCTCTCCTGAAGATCAGTGTACCGTGCAGTCCAGTTGAGTTCATCATTAATCTTTGAAGGGTTGCTGTAGACTTCGGCATAGTCACCTGGTCTGCGATCAAGGTATTCAACTTTAATGTCGGCCCCAGTTGCTTTCTTGCAGGCTTCCACAAACTCCTTAACTGATCTACCTGGTAAGTAACATGACAATGCTTTAGAAAATTATGACGATAATAAAACCCAGACAAACTATGTTACAGCTACTGTTTATATCCATTGATCAGGGAAATGGACTAGTAAATACAATAAGGTTTATTATTTATATTAATCTACAGGCTCCTGTCTACGTAATATTAAGAATGTTGCAGAGAAATAATGGCAGCAAAGGAAGGAACGCCATAACATTTATGATTTATATTAGTTGCCTACAAGCTCCTGCCTATGTAACATTAAGAATGTTAAGAAGAAATGATGGCAGGAAAGGAAGGAATGCCATAACATTTATGATTTACATTAGTTGTCAAGAGCTCCTGCCGATGTAACATTAAGAATGTTGAGAAGAAATGATTGCAGGAAAGGAAGGAACGCCAGGAGAAGTTGTAGTTACCTTTTCCAGTACCAACATTATAGATACCAACTTTGTTAGGCCGTGCCTTGCCGAGGGCTTTAACATGGGCATCAACCAGATCGGTGACATCAATATAATCTCTTATACAAGTTCCATCGGATGTGGTATAGTCTGTCCTTTAACCTATCATCAATGAGGCCAACAGAAAAATTAACATTCTATCTGAAGAGGTATTTCTTAGCTGATTGAAGCATTATTTGTGGTTTCATAGCAATGTACCTTCAGCCCTGGAATGATTCCTAATGCTGCATCAAAGCATGCACCAGATATACGTCCATGCTCTCGTAATTCAGGTCGGGGAGCCTCACCTAACCTTCCCTCTGGATCTGACCCGATAACATTGAAATATCTAATGTCGAGGATGATGATTATTATTATTATCTGCCCACCATTCAAATCAAGAATTTTGTTTATACAAGGAACAACATACCTTAAGATCATCACAGCCATGTCTGAATTCTTTGAGAAATCCAAAATCATGTCTTCTGCCATTTTCTTTGCCTTCCCATATGGGTTGATGGGAAACTACATTTGTAAAAGAAAGTTAGTTTTAATAACATAATTCCAAATTTCACAGCCTAAAATAGATTTTCTCCAAAGTTCATTTAGGAAAAATATTGCAATCCATTAGAATACTAGGAAGCAAACAGGTTTTTTTCTAGTATATGCATGTTTATAGGTCTAATGGTTACAAACCAACAAAGCTAATGCAATAAATCATTATTCCAATCAAACACTCAGATGCTACCATCTTCTAACCTGAGGAGTTTCTTCTGTAATGGGCATTTTTTCAGGCTCCCCGTAAGTAGCACATGTACTTGAGTAAATAAGAGTTCTGACACCATGTGCTGCCATAGCCTCCAGAATGACCAACGTGTTTGCAGTGATGTTGTGATAGTATCTGTTGCAGAATGGAAGCTATTTAAATAAGCAATAATAAACCTGAAACGCTAAATTTCTGAAATAATAGCATTCCATCACAGAACAATTTGGAAATGGTAGCTCATTTAAATCAGAGTAAATACTCAAGAAATTGGCATTTCAGTGAATCAAAATGCTAAATGCAGGAAAAGTATTGATGTTTAAAAATGAAGTAATATAACTACCAAAAAAATTGAAGTAATATAGCAATAAACACAAAGAAGAAAATAATGGAGTCTCCACATTGCAAATGAATTAAGCCTAATTAATTTGATATAATTCTCCATCAATATCTCAATATCCAAAGAAACTGGTCTAACATAAAATCTTTATTTCATCTGAGGAGTTAAAAATATATCGTAAAGAACTACCCAGTTCCCATCTATGGTCCAGCTTCTAGCCAAATCCTAACAGAACTGCAAGGCCACTTCCAATCAAAATAGCAACAGGATCTGAGTATCAAGACTTTTTATCGATTGTGTATTTGCTAATTAAATTGTAGGATGATGCACAAGCCATCTTCTGTTTAAGTCATTTTACTAGGAAGCATGGATACCGACAGGAGGAACCAATAGGATACAATACTAATACCACGATACAACTAATCTTGAAAAGTAGGATATAATACAGCAAGAAAACATTAGCAAATATATATATTTTGTAACATAGTATAATATTTCAAAGTAATAGTCAATATTTATGTTAGCATTAACTTCTACAAACTCATAATTTAGACATCATTCAAACCAGTATACTACAATCTATGGTCCATTGATTCAAGCCCCAGTTCACAGAACCAAGACAGTCGAGATATCTCATCCAAAAAGATTCCGAGACCGATCTCGATCATTCCGTCCCATCCTATCTTGGTCATATTATATTATAGTGATAATTTTAAATATAATTAATTCATAATAGAGATATAACTTTGAAAGTTTCAATATATTAAAAAATCGAATAAAATAATAAAGCTTCATAAATATTTTTTTAAGACAAAAGCATCCCAAGCGATCGGAGATCAAGATAGGATAATAAGATGCGGATATAAAAAAATCAGGACACCTCTATCAAGACAAAATGAGACACGAACGTGAAAAAATCAAGATATCTTTATCCCATGAGATTTAAAACCTTCCTATCCATACCTTAATATTACAAATTCCAAAATCAACAATTTATTATAAAAAGGTTAGCATCCATAAAATTAGAAAAGAAAGAGACCCCCCCCCCCAAAAAAAAAAAAAAATACACTGCTGGAGGTATTCCAGAAGTGTCTTGAGTGCATCTATGGAGTATACAGAGCACTATTTTATTTTTTCAAAAATATGATATTTCATGTAAGTATTGGAAACATATGTTGGAAGTATCTTTGGAGTATCATTATCTAAAAACTATCCGATATGGATTTCTGATTTGAAGTATCTGTGCTCCCTTGATGATTTACATCTGCCATAAGCTTATTGGTGCCAACCAACAAAGCACAGCCACAACATATTTGACAAGTTAACAACAGAAAAAGAACAAAGCTTTTGATGAACCCAATCATATTTATAATATAAACAAATATGAATTTGGGATGGATGAGAGAAAATATGGCCTTAGTTTAATTGTCATAGTCAAGGTTCACAACCTTCACACCGAACCCCATGCTGGTACTATGCTGATGTAGTGTTGTTACACTTGATAGAAGGATAGGGCCAATGTATGAAGACTGAGAACATGCCCTGCACTGAGTTATGGTTCAGTGCCCAATATGGGGGTAGATTCGGTGTATGAAGATGCAGGATATTCCCTGCACCAAGTTATGGTTCAATGCCGATATGATAAAACTATGCCCAGTATAAGGGGGCATAAACTAGTACTGTGAAACTGCGTCATGGTTGACATAGGACCATATCAGCAAAATAACAAAATTATCACCTAAGTGCATGGAGAGGTTGGTGACTTTCTATGAAGTCACTCTAAAATCGTGGAAATTCAGTAGATGATTTTGTTCTCACATGATAGAAATGTTGCCACAAATTTTTCATTTATAAGCCTACAAAATCCGTTTTAATGCACCAGCCACTAACTCGGAAATTTTCTCTCATTTTTCCTTGAGAATTGGGATGGGTTGAAGCTTGGCTTAAAATCGAAGTGAGGGTAGGATATAACCTGTGTCTCTTGCATATCAACACAAGAGACTTTAACAAGTCAACCAGTCAGCATCCTCCAACTATGAAGAAATTTGTGCATAGAATGAAAGTAAAACATTAGAAGTAACTGTTGCATACAGGGCAGGCTGTTAGTTTAGGCCTAGTTTCAGAAAATATAAATCGAATTACAAATTCTTGTCTATAAAGTTATGGCCTGTCAAAAAAAATGCCAGCATTGTAGGAATACATTTTTCCAGAAACTTTAATTCATGTGGAAATAAAGATGATGCTGCAGCAATCGAGCAAAACAAACAAGCAACGACAACTTTGCCCAGACAAGATATTTAGAAAAGATCAACATACCTAAGAGGTTCAAGTGTACTTTCGCCCACATAAGCAACAGCTGCAAAGTGCATTACAGCATCAAATGCATTTTGTGCAAATATTTGGTTAACCTAATATTTGGTTAAAGAATGAACCTCAAAGTCCTTAACACAAAAAGCTCAACAACAAAGAAGTGTCAATTGTAATTTAAAAAAGGTGACAAGGATACAGCTTTTGCATCACCCAAATCAGCATAAATGAACTGAAGTCTCCCAGGCTCAGGGAATAGCTCCTGGAGAACCTTAACTGCTCCAATATTCCCCTAGAAAGATTATCCTGTAAAAATTATACAAAAAACTTAATTATTTCCACAACACTTTAAATTGCCAGTGTTGATGGTCATTAGAGTACAAAAAGATATGCGTCTATGCGGAGAAACAGTGAATTACCACAATTGTTACTCGATATGAATCCTTCAAGAGCCGAAGTGCAGCATGTGAACCAATATAGCCAGCACCTCCTGTTACTAAGACATGGGTTACCCCAGGTTCATGACGAGAAAACTGTATAATGCAAGATATATCATAGTCAATAAAAGGAAATCCAGAAGAGCAATGCAGCACCCCAGAATTGTAGCAGTCAGAACAAAGCAATTGTATTAAGTTACACATCTTGCAAGAAGTATATATGAGTACCAGTTCATAGAGGGAAGAAGACAGAGAAGTTCAATATTAGGAATGTAAAACTAAAACGTGGTTCATATGAGCTGCTGCTGAAGAGACATTTGATATGCATATGCCACATTTTGTTATAAATACATAAGCCATGAATTACCAATCATGAGAACAACACTGCTTCAAAAAAGAAAAATGACAAAATAAAGCGCTGCAATATTCATCAATATATTCAACAAATCACTAATTCATAAGAGAAGAATTATAAGTATCATTTTGTTTAGCCAATGTCATAGATTACTAAAGGGGAAAAAAATAATAATAATCCCATGACATGTAGATTGCTGATCCAGTTGAAATGTAAAGACATAAACCCAACAGCAAGAAAAAAGTGCCTTTTTTTTGGCTTCTGCTGAAAATGTACATTTTACATCTCCCATACAGTCCTGTTTTCTTCATCTATCCACTTAGCAACGAGCTCTTTCTAATGTGAGTTATGCTAAAGAACATCAATAACTGTATTTTCTCATCCGAACAGTATAGGAGGGCTTCTGCAGTTAACCTGCTGGTTGCCAGCTTTTATGGCTGATTACAAATCACATAATAGTGTTATCAAAAGAAAACATCCTGGTCCCATGGTAATACAAAAAAAAAAAAAAACAACAACAACAACAAAAGAAAAAAAAACTTTATGCACATCCACATTTATCTCGAGTTGTTCGTTCCAATTCTGAAGTATATGTCTACAACCAATTTTAATCAAACAATCCCTAAACTCTGCTTACGTTCTCAGCTATGTCTTAAAATATTTTGGGGACCTTGACAATCAATTTTTAAAGCAGCATATTACCCTACTTGAATCTTATCAGATGTCATCAAATTCATTTATAGCACCTTATTCTGATATTAAAAAAAAAAAAAAGAATAGAAAGATATAACAAAAATCAAAATGCCTTTTCGCAAGAAAGAGATGAGTAGGGTGAAGATGAACTTAAAATAAGCCTGTGGTCTGCTTACCACCAACTTCTATCTATCCTACACAAGACAAGTATTAAGTTCCAATGTTAATGAGAAAAGGGTAATCAGAATTTCCATGGGTAGGAATAATTCTTAGCCTAAACTAATATGAACAGAAATAATTAAGAGAGATATAACTATTTGTAATTTGAGTATCAACTTAGTCCTGAATAGAGTAGAGTGGAGGAAGTAGATTCATGTAGCCAACCCCATATAGTTGGAAAAGGCTTAGATGAGTTGAGTATTAACTAATACTAAATCATATGCTATCTTCAAATCCATAACCTTCATATACTCTTTCAAAACCTATGTTATACTTTCTTACATGTCCAATCAAATCTCCTTTAATAAATATTTTTCTCCGTAGGAACCTCTTAATTAGTCCATCCACATCCTCCTAAAAAATTTATTTTGTCACACTATCTAAACCTACTTAAGGTGTATAAGCACTAATAATATTTATTGACTCCTCATCTATCATAATTTAATTAAAATTATTCTATCTTTCATTCTTTAATGTCTACAACTTCATCTTTTAGGCTTTTATTTACAATAATTTCTACTTCATTTTTATTTCTATCTTTATCTATATATCAAAGTTTAAAACCATCAACCTCTTTTGCTTTTTCATTTATCCACTTGATCTTCTACAAGCAAACTGTGTTAATTCTCCTTCTAATCATTGTATTTATTAGTTCTATTAACTTTCCTATTAATATCCTATATTTCAAATTGCTAAATATATTTTATTTTTTTCATTTTCACTTTCTTGGCTAACTTCTCTATCCACTCCTGCCCATAAAGGAGTAGAAACCCTTACTTATTTTCCATCACACCTGAGCGCCAATGTGACACGTCACTTTCAGGAACCGCTTCAGCTACCCTTGTTATTTTCACTATATTTGGGGTTCGATGCAGAGAAAAAAAAAAAATGTCTGAACAAATTTAAAACAAAAATGAATATAAATACACGCAAGAAATTATTGGTTATCATCCATGAGTAAATTATAGTGTTGGGAACCTCTAGGATAACTATGTAACAAACTAACTAAAAAAGTAAAATCTCAAAAGAGCAAACCAATAAAAAGAAGCTAGAGGATTGGATCCAGATATCATTTTAAATCATAATATGTCATTTAAGTAGAATTATATACACATCATACAAATTTATGTCAAAACAAAAAATAATGCAATAATACATTTTATTAAATTACATCAGTTATTTAAAGTTCATTAATATATTTCATAGCACCTATTCCATGAAAGGTTGATTAACATATTAGTTAGTATAAGTTTTGACTTCTGATCATTTATATTCTAACATCCAGATGCCTTAGACAGTATGTGCTTCTTACCATGTTCAAGTTCATAAATATGCTTCTTTGGTGTTTTGTTCAAGATCCAAAAGTATATAAAGAAAAATGAAGTTCCTGATCTCATATATGCTGGATTTCTCCAAAACTCCAAAACTGGCTGAAAGCGGACTGAGAGGAGTCAGTTTTAATTCAACTGGCTGACGATAACAAAACTTGGGCAATTTCATATTGATTTCAACAAAAACCAAATGATTTCAGCCAAATATTTCAATTTTGGCCAAAATGCAAAGCTTTCTTGCCAATTAAATTTCTTAGGAAAGCAATCCAAGACACCAATGGATTAGTCCCTTTTCTTTTGAGACGAGACACTGATGGATTAGTCAAACGGCAGATTCAATCACATAAGCATCGCTCGGAATCAACTAAACCTTTATACCTAAATTCCATGACACATTAGGAATCCACACCATACAGAAAAGCTTAAGCTGGAGGGCAAAATCTAACAAAGAAAGAGAAAAAACATTGATTGAGAAAACAAAAACATTGATTGAGAACAATAAAAGCTTATTCAACCAAATGTTTTCATAAAAGAACTGAGCTAACCAAAAAAATGGTTTGAAAACTTACTGCACTATCACCACTGAAACCAGGGGACTGCTTCAAAATGAATATGCACAAGGCTGTAAGAATAGCAGCCATAACAACTTTTCCAAGAAAATGAGGCTTGCGTCTCAAATCTGAGTGATCCATTGCTGTAAAATGGGAACCTTCAGATCCACGTAGAAATAATGAAATTAAAGAAATAGTGGGAACCATATATCTTAGAGATGTTAGGAAATATGTGCGCATTGACATAATCATAAAATTCAGCATTTCCACATCGCAACATTATCAGCACATATTATATACATAAACAAGACACCAGAAAAATTCTGACATGAAAAACAAAATAGAAATATGAACAACTACCAGAAAAACAAAATAGGAATATGAGCATCAATACATGAGTACAAATTTCAACTGAGTAATTTTATAAAGTTGTACCCAACAAACCGAATTTGGTAAGCTATAATTCTGGTTATAACTACAAAATACGAGCTAAATATGTGTTAACTAATAACAGAAACCTGAAAAAGACCAAGATCTACCAGCCCTCGGCTGATTTCTAGTCCTGTTGACAGGCAGCATGGGAGAAAGAACTTTGGGATCACAACACAGGAATCAAATGAACACCTCTGTCGCATTTAAGGGATGAAGATCCCTCTTCTTCTGTAATACACGCCCGCCAGAACAAGATTGCTGCACCAACAAAACCCCACGAGAGATCACTCACAAAAATTCAAATTTCATCATAGCAATAGAGATGGCAAAACACAGCCAATGTTGACAAACATTCACAGGTCTATATCTGAGAAGTCAAATTTCAATAGAAAAATCGAAATAAAACTCTACCAATGCCAGTGAATGACAAATGCAAACTAGTATTCGAAAGAAAGCATAAAAACCAAAAACAACGATTAAAATTAACGGGAAAAAAAAAAAGGATTCAGGGCATCAAAATTCTGAGTCTCCATACAGAGAGTAATAAAAAAGCAAATTTGGAACCCGAAATCGAAATCCTAAGAAAACCAATTAGAAAATATTCCGACGTGTGACCACATGAAAGATTAGTGAAACGAGTTCACCATTGATGAACCTGAAAAAGAGAAAACGATCCCACTTCCATGTCCAATTTCCATACTTAAAAAGAAAAAAAACCACCGTAATTCACTAAATTCCAAAGGGAAAACGAGAAGAAAAAAAAAAAAAAAAACCGTCCAATCGACCTAGAAGACGTGATCCTATGATCAGAGAAAAATCTAAAAAGTAGGCCGATACATCATCAACAAGTCACAAATTTCCAACATCCAAGAAGGACGAGAAAGCCAAAGACCGCTCCAAACGCCACCTTCCCAATCTCCACAGCTCCCAAACAAGTAGCAATTAATCTCCACAAACCTCCAACCAGAAGAAAAAGACAAAAAAAGCCACGCAAACATTAATGAGAAAAAAGAAAAAAAAAAAAAAGCCACGCAAAGATTAATGGAACAAAAAATGGCCACAACACAGCCCAGAACAAAACAAAACGGAGCCAAATCCCAATACCAGCACCGAAATCAACAAGCTCACATCAAAATCACTCAAAAAACCGAAACGAAAGCCAGAAAGCCGACCAGAAACGAGCGTTGGGGGATACCTGGGATCAGCAGAGCAGCAAGAGCGAAGAGGAAGAGGGAAAAGGAGGGGTGGAGAAGAAGAGAGAGCGTTCGTCGCTTGGACCGAGTCGTGGCCCCTCACGAGGGGTTGGAAGGCAGGGAGAGAGAGAGAGAGAGAGGAAGAGAGCGGAGGCGAGAAATCGGAGGAAAAAGAAGAGATTTTTTAAGATCTGACTCTTCGCCCCCCATGGTCTTCGCATGAGGCTCTCGGAATCACGAGACTTTTTTATAATATCGCTGGATCTCACCATCCTTTCGTGAAATTTAGCGGGCAAAAACAAAATTAAAAAAATTAAAAAAAACACCCAACGATCACTATTTATATTTAAATTAAAAATATATTGAAATATAAACTTCTTTATCATGCTAATATTTATTCTTCAATGCTGTCATCTTTACCTTGTGATATAAATGTTATTCTCATTATTATTATTATTATTATAAAACTTTTTATTTCTTCATTTTGCTTTCAAACATAAGCTGAAGAAAACAATACTAATTGATAATCATGTGACATAGTAATATCTTATGATGATTTACATCTTTAGCATTATGATCACATGAAATCAAAAGATGGCTAGCATAAGCCTGTTACAAGAATCTACTTTAAAAAATTTGAAGAATGTACTCATCATATAGCAAGTGTTTTTACATATATTTCTGCATAAATATGTAGGATGATAGGAATGGTGATGAACAATTATTTTTCTCTAAAAAAATAATTATAAAATATTTTGGAATTTTTGTCCAATAAATTAAAATTAATATAAATTGATGGTTTCATGTTATAGCTCTAGACATTAGTGTTACAAATCTTGTGCAATGTCTATAACATCTATCTCAGAACATTCAAAATATACTTACATTTGAAATCAATTCCTAGCAAGCAAAAAAGCTAAGATCATCTATTAGATCTCCATTTGATTTATTGGTCTAATTTGAAAGATACTAATCAACTGAATGGTAGCAAAGTTTGTACTCTTTATGTGCCAGTTGTTTATTGCTAGTTGTGCAGTAATCTATTATACGATTGATAGCAATGCTTTTATTCAAGGATGAGAATGACCTACTTTATGATGTTCATAGCCCATTTTAAACTCAACTCAATTTATCTAAGCTTTTTCCCAACTACATGGGCCGGCTACATAAATCTATTTCCTCCATTCTGCTTTATTTTGGACTAAGTCAATACTCAAATTATAAATAATTATATATTTTTTTAATTATTTATATTCATATTAATTTGATCTATCTCTACCTTTATTATTACCATGGATTATTAAAATATCGCTCTTTCTAACCGGAAAGAGACCTATCTATACTATAGTTATCCAAATTTAAACTTTTGAAAATGCACCATCTAAGAATCAAACATAAAACCTCTTGCTTAAAAATTAAAAAGATGTGAAGCTCTGATGCTCTAATGCACATATTACTATTCTTAATAACATGTGCTGGTTTACATTGCTTTAGTTTGTATACTATAAGCCCAAAAAAAGCATTAAAAAAAAAAAAATTTGATTCCTAACTTTTTATTTTGACCACTTCTTATTGACCAGTTCTCTCCTCCTTCTTCTTTACCTTGCACCATACACGATCACCCTTATCCATCATCTTCTCTCACCTCCTCTACCAAATGCTCCTCTTTCTGAATCTCTCTCCCTCATCCAAGTCTAATCAAACCTATCCCCAACTTCCTCTTAAAATAAATCATTGCATTATTCTTATATTTTTTTATTTTAATAATTATATTTTTATTTTTTAATTATTCTATCTTATATTTTATATTGATCTTATATGTGTGTCTATATATATATATATATATATATATATATATATATATATATATATATATATATATCCTCGTCTTTTGCTTGGTTATATTTGAAATCCTATATATTTTCATATTTTTTATAAATTATATTTTTATAAATTTATATTTTTATAATTTGTATTTTTAAAATTATTGTTTATTAACATGGAATTAAATGTCTCTATACTTTCTTGGTTGAAAGTAAAGCATTATTTATATAAAAATTCATCTTGAATTTAAAATTTCATTTATTTTTTTATAAAAAAATAGTTAATTTATGTACAACCATGAACTATTATGTTTTTAGCAATTAAAAAGAGGTTAAACTTTTAACATGAATGGCAAAACTTGCCGATCCAATATTATCTCAACCAATTTGAAAAAAGTTATACTCGACCTCAACCTAACCTAAATAATTTATTAAAAATAAAGCCTTTTTAGGGGCGCAACCTTATTTAATTTGCTAATAAATTGAATGTAGGCCTAAAATCAAGACCTAAAATATTATTTGGATTAAATTAGGATCAAGCATATCTCAATCTAACTTAACTCATTTGCAAGCTTGAACAATTATTTTCTTCTGGATTGGATCAACATTAAGAATATATTTTGTTGTCGCCAAATCATGCGCTTCGAATGTCGGGTAATGGCGAAGATCGGAAGGATAGCAAAGTCGATCTAGGAATCTTCCAACTCCTCCTCTTCAAGTCGGAATCCTGTAAGGAAATCCTCGAGAACCGATTGCTTTGATGGGAACCCTTCGATGGTCAAGTGAGTAATCCGAAAAACAGCGATGAACAGTAAACTAAAAGGCTTAGCCTAAGAGCTTGAGGTTCAGTCTTCCCCCGCCATGAGCGAGGAGTTTTTATATCTGCTCAGGGGTCCCTCTTATCCCTTCTGAAAGGTTACTGAATTGAAGGTGTCACCGTTGGTAGAGGACAGATGGTAGGGCTAGTGGGGAGCATGCCATGATCGTCCTTGAAGTTGTCAGAGATACCCTGGCATGTCATTCCTTTACCAGGTGCAGCGTCACAGATGGTAGATGGGCCTGGTCGTGTCAGGCGGACACCGTAACCGGTAGTGACTATGCAGGGCCATAGGAGATTGGTGGGCCACGTGGTAGCTGCAAAAGTCTGCCTGGCCATGTGGGGCCCCTGGAGGCTGAGGCCGAAGAGAACTCAGGAGTACCTCTGTGCCGGGTTCAAGGCTGAGGTCAGGGCCAAGGTTGAGACTGAGGCCGAGATCAGGGGGAGCTCCTGACTTAGTCTTATTAGTCCAATGCAATGTATACCAGTTCAAATGCAAAGAAAAATAAGTTGTCTATTTCAAAACGTAACTTGACCCACAAGTAGACAACCGGTGGGACAAAAGGTGTTTGGTTTCTATTAATAAAATGGTCCATAGATATTAACTTAGGTCTCTTTCCATTATTGCCTTTCAATTTGAAATGGTCGCACCAAAAAGTACATAGATTTATTTAAATTTGTAAATGAGTTTTTCTTTTCCAATTAAGTATATCAATTTAAAAAATTTATCCAATCAAATATATTTTTGTTGATGATCAATGGTGATTTGGTAGATAGTATTAGCTGACATATTGGATGAAAAAATGCTAATACGATGGTATGTGATGTTGAGATCGGAGCAATAAAAGGATCCATATAGATATTGGGAGTAGGAGATTAAATGATGAAAGATTTTTTTAAAAAAATTTTATTTTTATCTTAATGCCATATAGGCATTATTTTGGTATTTTTTTATATCTATCATGCTAAATATGATGATGATATGTCAAATCATTGTATATGATTATAAAAATTATGCTTGATTGGATGATTTTAAGTTTGTATACTTAATAAAAAAAACTCAATTAAAAACTTTAAATAAATTTGTGATGTAATTATTCTTTTTAAATTTTATGGACAAAGATATTCAACTCTAAAGATACCTAATTCAGTTAGAAAAGTCTTTACTAACTTAATATATTGTATCTTTTCTAATATAATGCTTGAGACCCCGTCTTCCTCTTGCCATGCAATTCATCTATCCATGTGTTCATGGGTGAAGGCGAGGGGAAGAGAGAGTAATAGTATGTAAAAAAGAATGAAATTTATGTACGATAAGTGAAAGAGATTGAGAGAAATCGGATGACTTGCACTTAGTTTCATGCTATAAAAAATTTAGAGAAAAAAAAAAAAAAAAAAAAACTTAGATGCAAGCGAAGCGAGACGCGGAGCCGCCCATGAAGTTCTCATGCATGACAACCCATGTATTGTTTACTCCAACTATGCACAATATCCTGTGACATCATGTCGTAATGAACCTAAGAAAGAGAACGTATGGAGACGACTACATTATTGAAAACTCAGGCACAATCCATAGGCTTATAAGTTGCTAGCATACGACGTGAAGAAATTGGCCCACAACAATATCATTAAAAAAAAAATCTAACCATCAAAGAGGAGAGTTCACATGGAAGAAAATTTGTAAATGGGTCAGAACATATTGAAATATGGTATGCCTGATTAGGCCCCATTAATAACGGACTAACGGGAAAGGAAAAGTCTTTGTACACCGCCCTCGGTGCAGCAAGTCCTACGTGGACTGCACCGCCTCTCTTGATTGGTCCACGTGGATCCTACGTGGCTGACGTGCCGGACGGTATGGCTCTGCTACGATGTTACGTTCGGATCGTGACGGCCATGAAAAGTGCTTCGCCTTTTTTTAAAAATTAGCGTGCAGACGAAAATGCCCTTTTCCTCCAGCCTTCTTTTACCACCATTTTTTCTTGGATTTCATCTGTGCAAAAAAAACTCTTTCTTCCCCCTCGCTCTGGCTTTCGGATGCTAAGGAATTAGTCAAAGGTTTAAGCACGATCCTACGCCCTCGCTCTGAGAGTCCGGTCGAAGGAAAATATTTCAGCTTCGAGGCTGGAATACCTGGCTACTGGAGTCTTTGTACAAAAACTTCTGGAGGAAATGTCGTCCGCAGCACGAAACATTCTTTCGTTATGAGGTTGTTGTGGTTTATGAGTTTGACGATAAAAAACTCTTTCTGATTGTAAAACATTCTTCCTGTGGATGATGGTGCCGTGGAGCGGGAGTCTGGGGTTGAGGTTGTGGTTTATGAGCTTGACGATGGCTTTCAGGATCTCCTATCAGATAAGATGGCGGGTAGAAGTAGAGTGTCGAACTATGGTGCCGTGGGTTTTGAACTAGGGTGTCGTGGGTTTTCAACTAGGGTGTCGTAGGTTTTGAAATAATGCTTTGTATTAACGTTTTCTGAATGGGTGTCGTAGGTTTTGAACTAGGGTGTCGTGGGTTTTCAACTAGGGTGTCGTGGGATTTGAACTAATGCTTTGTCTTAACGTTTTCTGAATGGGTGTCGTAGGTTTTGAACTAGGGTGTCGTGGCTTTTGAATTAGGGTGTCATGGGTTTTCAACTAGGGTGTCGTGGGTTTTCAACTAAAGTGTCGTGGGTTTTGAACTAATGCTTTGTCTTAACGTTTTCTGAATGGGTGTCGTAGGTTTTGAACTAGGGTATCATCGGTTTTGAACTAGGGTGTTGTGGGTTTTGAACTAGGGTATCATGGGTTTTCAACTAGGGTGTCGTGGGTTTTGAACTAATGCTTTGTCTTAACATTTCTGAATGGGTGTCGTAGGTTTTGAACTAGGGTGTCGTCGGTTTTTGAACTAGGGTGTCGTTGGTTTTCAACTAGGGTGTCGTGGGTTTTGAACTAATGCTTTGTCTTAACGTTTTCTGAATGGGTGTTGTAGGTTTTGAACTAGGGTGTCGTGGGTTTTGAACTAGGGTGTCGTGGGTTTTCAACTAGGGTGTCGTGGGTTTTGAACTAATACTTTGTCTTAACGTTTTCTGAATAGGTGTCGTAGGTTTTGAACTAGGTGTCGTCGGTTTTGAACTAGGTGTCGTTGGTTTTCAACTAGGGTGTCGTGGGTTTTGAACTAATGCTTTGTCTTAACGTTTTCATAATGGATGTCATAGGTTTTAAACTAGGGTGTCATGGGTTTTCAACTAGGGTGTCATGGAATTTGAACTAATGATTTGTCTTAACGTTTTCTGAATGGGTGTCGTAGGTTTTGAACTAGGGTGTCATGGCTTTTGAACTAGGGTATCGTGGGTTTTTAACTAGGGTGTCGTGGGTTTTCAACTAGGGTGTCGTGTGTTTCGAACTAAGCCGAGCTCCCTAGTACCAATGCTGCGATACCCCAGTTGAAACCTCACGACACCCTAGCACCAATGCTACGACACCCGTGCTTAAAACTGGCCACGGAGAGAATCCCCATGACACCTCAGGAGGAATTTGCCCCCCTCGTGAACAGAAACCATTACTGAAGAGAGTGTGGGGAAGCCAAATACTGCAATACCCTAGTACCAATGCTGCGACACCCCTGGTGGAATTCGGCCGAAAATCCTTCGCGACACCCCAGTTGAAATCTTACGACACCCTAGCTTTAAGGCGACGACACCCGTGCTTAAAACTGACCACGGAGAGAATCCCCGCGATACCCCAGGAGGAATTCGACCGAAAATCCTTCGCGACACCCTAGTTTAAAGCTCACGACACCCTAGCACCAATGCTACGACACCCGTGCTTACGACACCCATGCTTACGACACCCGTGCTTATATAACTGACCACGGAGAGAATCCCCGCGACACCCGTTCTCGACACCCTAGTTAAAACTTTACGACACCCTTGTTATAAACTTATGACACCACTACGATATATTTGAACAAGGCGGGAATTTTGACGTCACCCTAGTTGTAATTTGACGACACCCTAGTAACTCAGCTATGCCATCTTTTCGAGAAAAGTTGCAAAATATGGCCAGTTCCTATGGGTTTGCGTATCAGTGTGATGTGATCGTGGTGATCCTGGTACGTGGTGTCCTTTCGTATTTCTCTGAGGTCGGCATAAACCCTAGAGGTCCTTCATCTGTTGCTCGAGAAGCCATCCTTTTGCTCGAGAAGCCATCCTTCGTTTCTTGCTCGAGAAGCCACTGGTGTCCTAAATTTCTTCCATAGTTCTTTCTTCCATCTACTTCATTCATGGAGATGAGTGCTTTCGTTTGTGGATGAAGACCGCGAACAAGGAAGAACCAGACGGAGAAAATGGCGGAACAAAGCAAGGACATCGTTCTTCATTCGAATGAGGATGCGGCTCCTTCAGGTATGTTTATCTTAAAATATTATGACATCCTCTCTTAAAATTTTATGACACCATAGTCACATACATAATGGCACCCAACTGACAAGTATGTCTTATGTCTTACCCCCTTATTTCAATTGACATGAAAATTGTTCCAGTCCCCCAGTGAAGGCTTCCCAGCTGTTTAAGAATAGTTGTAGGCTGGCCGTATACGTTCAGAAGGTTTGGAAGATGGGGTTCACTAGACGGCATACAAAACTTATTCGAATGACCCCATTTGGTGCCTTCATTGACATGTAGACGTTCACAGTCGATGGGCGACTGCTAGCAGACATCATAAGATGTCATAATGGAGGCGACGAGTTTATTTTTTGCGGAAAGCCAGTTTTATTCAGTGACGACGAAGTCGCACTCATTCTGGATCTTCCAGCTCATGGGAAGAAGATCGACACGTCCAGCCAATTGTTCAACGAAAGGTTGTTCAGACGTTTTGGCCAAGGTTTAGATCTTCGTCAAGAAGGTTTGAAGAAGTTAATATTTCAACTCCGATCATCTAAGGCACAGGAGGATGTCGAGGACACCGTCCGACTTTGGATCGCCTACATGTTGGCCATGTTTTTGGCTTCAAAGTCTAATCAGAGATGTCCACGGTATCTCATCCAGCACTTGGATGACTTAAGTCAACTGGATAGCATCGACTGGGCTTCGGCATTGAAGGAGTTGATTGTTCTGGCTCTCCCAGAAATAGCTTCTTGCTTGCGTTCCGAGGAGCCGGTCCACTCAAAGAATGCAAAAAAAAGTAGGAGGCAGCCTACCCTGTTCGGATGCTTGGCAGCACTGGTGGTAAGGATTATTGAGATGCAGAAATAGTGTTCTTAGTATAATTTCTTTGTTAATATTACATTATTTAATATCCGAAAAATATCATGTTCAGGCGTGGTTCCTCGAGCATACATCAATGCGAGTACTAGCATATCCTGATAAACTGCCCCGGCTGTTAAAGTGGTATGACCACCAAATGAAGATCCAGTTGGTTCGGGTTACGGCCTTGCAGCCTCATGACTTCATAAGCTAGTATATTGCTCCATTGCTCTGACCATATTTTTTAACTTAATGTGTCAATATTTTCACTTAATATTAATTTATTATCATCTTACTTTGCAGATGGAGGGAGCTACTGTACCACTGTCAGAAGAGCGCTGGCTTCTCACTCAACAGATAGTAGCATCCCCTCAACCAACAGATAGCTGCGCAGGATGTGCCAAGTTGAGAACTAAATTGGAGTGCGTTAAGGATCAACTCGACGATGTCAAGCACAGGCTGTCCATTGCTGAGAGCCTCCTCAGTTCCCTGCTCAGAAAGGAAAGTAATGCAATAAATGAAGAGGACAAGGGAGACGGGAAAACAGAGGAGGGGCATTCCCTGGAGTTGATCCTCCGCGAGCCTGGTAATGAAAATAGTGAGGAGAAGAAGATGGAGGAGGACCATTCATCCGAGTGTCCAACTGAGACGGGGAATGCAAAAGCAGAGGAGAAGAGATTGGAGGGGAATTCATTTGATGATAAAACAGAGCATGTGAATAAAATAAAGAGGAGTCCAAATCCAATAATAAACTTGGCACCCCTGCGCCAAAGGGTGATGATATGGACATAGAAATCGTTGGAGTGCCTTCGCTTGTTAGGAGGGTTAAAAAAGAGCCGAGGAAGCATAAGGCATCTAAGGTTGTCGGAGATTGTTATGAGACAACCCGTCCTAAAAAGTCGGCGAAGATAATGGGCACGTCAAAGCCCAACACAACGGTCGAAGATGACCAAATTATTATTAAAAAAATTTTGAGCGAACGACTAACCGATGATATCGTCTACACCAATATGTTAGATGGCGTTGTAACAAGGAAAAGTCTTCAAGATCTCATTAATAATAAAATGATAATAGATGATATAAGTATATCAAGAAACATTTTCTAGTTGTTGATTTTAGAATTATATTAATCGGCTTACATTGCATTGGCAGATAATTGATGCCGGCCAGGAGTTTCTGATGCGCAACTGGACAGAGCATCCGGACCGATACCATAAGTGCATATTTGCATCAGTTTTCATATCCGCTCTGTGTCTGACTTCTTCATCACCTGCTCATAAACTCGCTGGAACATCAGGGGCCACGATATTTGACAATGTATCCGATGAAGATAAGGCCCAATTCTGGTTTCTTTTCACCATAATAAACTCCGATAACTCGCACTGGCATTTGGTTGCTATCGACATGGAAAGAAAGGTGTTCATGCACCTGAATTCATTAAAATGCAACCCCAAGTACAAGGCCAATGCAAAGAAATGGCATACAATTCTTGGCCACATATTCCATATCTACTGCGATAAGGAGGATGCGATGACTTGGCCGATGGAAGAGATTTCAGATTGCCCAAGCCAACCGGCCGGATCGCTGGATTGTGGCCTATACTTTCTGAGATACATGGAATATCTTGCTCGATGGGACAATCCTGATATGAAGATGGATTTCACGGATGAGGAAGTCAGAGATTACCGGCGACAATTAGCTGTGACGATATTGAGAGAGGGCCTGAACAAAAAGATTAGCGACATTGTCAAAAAATGTTCCTAATTTTTTAATTCTTCTTTGAATGAAAATTGAATGTAATTTATTCATATTAACACCGATTCAGATTTAATGCAAATGCAAAAATTTTATATTGAGAACAGGGGTGTCCTCGATTTATTCATATTTATGCCTTTTCTACTTCACAATTTCTTAAGTTTTCATATATGTTGTCGTAAATTGAACACTAGAATGTCGTAAATTGAGCACTGGGATGTCGTAGGATTTTGACTTTCGGGTGTCACCGCGGTAGAGCTAGGGAGTCATTAGCCCAGAGCTGGGTGTCATCGCGCTAAAAGCTTCGGTGTCCTTTCGTGAGTAATGGGATGTCATAGGATTTCGCCTTTCGGGTGTCGCCGCGGTAGAGCTAGGGAGTCGTTAGCCCAGAGCTAGGGTGTCGTCGCGCTAAAAGCTTCGGCGTCCTTTTATGAGTATTGGGATGTCGTAGGATTTTGACTTTCGGGTGTCACTGCGGTAGAGATAGGGAGTCGTTAGCCCAGAGCTGGGGTGTCGTCGCGCTAAAAGCTTCGGTGTCCTTTCGTGAGTACTGGAATGTCGTAGGATTTCGCCTTTCGGGTGTCGCCGCGGTAGAGCTAGGGAGTCGTTAGCCCAGAGCTGGGGTGTCGTCGCGCTAAAAGCTAGAGAGTCGTTAGCCCAGAGCTAGGGTGTCATCGCGCTAAAAGCTAGGGAGTCGTTAGCCCAGGCTGGGGTATCGTCACGCTAAAGCTAGGGAGTCGTTAGCCCAAAGCTGGGGTGTCGTCGCACTAAAAGCTTCGGCGTCATACGATTTTGCCTTCCGCCTTTCGGGTGTCACCGCGGTAGAGCTAGGGAGTTGTTAGCCCAGAGTTGGGGTGTCGTCGCGCTAAAAGCTTTGGTGTCCTTTCGTGAGTACTGGGATGTCGTAGGATTTCGCCTTTCGGGTGTCGTCGCGGTAGAGCTAGGGAGTCATTAGCCCAGAGCTGGGGTGTCGTCGCATTAAAAGCTTCGGTGTCCTTTCATGAGTACTGGGATGTCGTAGGATTTCACCTTTCGGATGTTGCCGCGGTAGAGCTAGGGAGTCGTTAGCCCAGAGCTGGGCTGTCGTCGCGCTAAAAGCTTCGATATCCTTTCGTGAGTACTGGGATGTCGTAGGATTTTGACTTTCGAGTGTCGCCGCGGTAGAGCTAGGGAGTCGTTAGCCTAGAGCTGGGGTGTCATCGCGCTAAAAGCTTCGGTGTCCTTTCGTGAGTACTGGGATGTCGTAGGATTTTGCCTTTCGGGTGTCGCCGCAGTAGAGCTAGGGAGTCGTTAGCCCAGAGCTGGGGTGTCGTCGCACTAAAAGCTTCGGTGTCGTCGTGCTAAAAGCTTCGGTGTTCTTTCGTGAGTACTGGGATGTCGTAGGATTCGACTTTTGGGTGTCGCCGCGATAGAGCTAGGGAGTTGTTAGCCCAGAGCTGGGGTGTCGTCACGCTAAAAGCTTCGGTGTCCTTTCATGAGTACTGGGATGTCATAGGATTTTACCTTTCGGGTGTTGCCGCGGTAGAGCTAGGGAGTCGTTAGCCCAGAGCTGGGGTGTCATCGCGCTAAAAGCTTCGGTGTCCTTTCGTGAGTACTGGGATGTCGTAGGATTTCGCCTTTCAAGTGTCACCACAGTAGAGCTAGAGAGTCGTTAGCCCAGAGCTGAGGCGTCATCGCGCTAAAAGCTAGGGAGTCGTTAGCCCAAGCTGGGGTGTCGTCACGCTAAAGCTAGGGAGTCGTTAGCCCAAAGCTGGGGTATCGTTGCGCTAAAAGCTTCGGCGTTGTACGATTTTTCCGCCTTTCGGGTGTCACTGCGGTAGAGCTAGGGAGTCGTTAGCCCAGAGCTGGGTGTCGTCGCGCTAAAAGCTTCGGTGTCCTTTCGTAAGTACTGGGATGTCGTAGGATTTTGCCTTTCGGGTGTCACTGCGGTAGAGCTAGGGAGTCGTCGCGCTAAAGCTTCGGCGTCGTATGATTTTGCCTTCCGCCTTTCGGGTGTCGCCGTGGTAAAGCTAGGGAGTCGTTAGCCCAGAGCTGGGGTGTCATCGCGCTAAAAGCACTTCATTTGACTGAAAAAGACACCCTAGTTAGAAAGCACTTCATTTGCGACCAAGACACCCTAGTTAGAAAGTTACGACACCCATGTTTTATATATGCTCCTGTGTAAGTTGACTCAATACATAAGCATCAAATTCATCCATCAAAGTTTTGGAAGGCGGCACAATTCTTTCCTTGTCCTCTCCGGTATTAATTGACTGCATACAAGTCTGTCTGTTGCTTGAAGCAGCTCTTAAGAGATTTTGCATTTGTGGAGCGTCAACGGTTGCCTTGACCAGATTTTTCCTTGATCTTTTTGACTTCTTCTCGACTCCACTCTTTAATCTCTTCTCTCTTAGGGACCTTTCATCCTAATTTGTTCATGATCTTGAATTACAAGCTCTGTACCTGGCTTAGCTGCGCAGTTGGCATCCACGGCAATTTTGAATATAGGTGTTAGACCATCCATCACTATAATAAATGCATCTTCAGACATGGAGGCTATCTCTGTGAGCTTCATCATCCATGACTCAGCAAACTATATCTACAATCAATAACATAATATTAACGAAAATATATTAAGACATTTCAATTAAAAAATTGTCACTGCGTACTGTGATTTTCGGATGCTTTTATCATAACCTTCAGTATTGCAGTTGAATTCGTCGAATTGGTATTTCATGTCCTTGCACCATCTCTTCAAGAAGTATTTATCTGGTAAACGAAATACGTCACTTTGATGAAGAACCAACAAGGCATGCCTACACAGGTACCCCTTGAACTGAAAGGATCGGCACTGGCATTGAACATCCTTAATATTTCTATCGTATGACACGATATAATCTTTGATCATCTCCTTGTCGATTCCATCAACTTCAATCCTTTCGTACGACTTTACAGAATATACACAACAGTTGCCAGCTTCCTTGATCAATTTAGTATTTGATGCAGCCATTTCAAGGATCTCATTCTGAAATTTTTTGAAAATGCGCCTTGTATACCTTCCTGCAGCTTGTCTCTTAAAAGGTGATGATGTCTTTAGGAAAGCAATCGTTTGCAACATCCTATTATCTTCCTCATTTTCGGCCTCGTACCTTTTTTCCAAGGCATCTTCGTACTTACCTATGAACTCCGTTAGTGTAGTCTTCGAATTTATAAACCCATCGAAGAAGTGATTTATGCCCTCGCTCCTTTATGAAGATGACATTCCTGTTCATAATTTTGTCAACAAAAAAAAAGCGTTAAACGCGAACATGAACCAAAGACAATGACATACAAAGCTGCGAAGAATGTATCCTTTAGGTAAACTGGGACCCATTTATCCTGACATTCGTAAAGTACATTGAACCAATCTACAGACTTGCATTCTTTATATTTCTCCATAACATGTGCCCACCTTTCTTCGAATGACTGTATGGTCAATGAATCATATATTGCCTCATCGAAATCAACCATAAACTTGGGATTTGCTGTGCAAATGTGGCCAATCTTTTCAGGTATCTTCTTCAATATATGCCAAAGATAAAATCGATATCATGTGTTAGGAAAAACTTCTTTGACAGTAGCCTCGATTGCCTTGTCTTGGTCAGTTATTATGGAAATAGGTGCTTGACCACCATTTGCGTCCAGCCATGCCTGAAAAACCCATTTATATGTCTCAGTACTCTCATCAGACAACAATGCGCAACCAAGCAAGTGGATTGTCCATGATGGTTGACCCCGACGAATGGACAAAAAGGCATTTGATATCTGTTTGTCAAGTAGGTTGAGTCAAAGCTTAGAATATCACCGAAGTATGTGCATGCCAATCTTGACCTTGGATGAATCTAGAAGACAAACCTCAGATGATCATTATCATTGAGGTCTAAGGTATAGAAGAAATTGGGATTTCTGAGTTGCATATCGGTGAAATGAATTACCATCAACTGAGCATCTCCTTCTTTCAGCTTAGACTAACGTTCGCGACAAATGAAGTTATGAGCATCCTTCTCTCCAATTGTCTTCTGCCCCCTTTTCTCCTTGCTATGGTAGAGTATATCTGAGTTGTCGGAACATTCACGGCATGTAAATTACTGATCTCTGCCTTCTTTGGTGTGCTGATCCTCCTATGCAACCGTAGATAACCAGTTGATGTTATGGACATCCCATGGTTATGTTCTAGAGAAACCTCAACCAATATCCACTTACCACTTGTAGCATTCAGTATTGCTTTTATGGATGCCATACAATCAACTTTCCCAGTATCCCTATGATTCATACTCTTCTCTGTTTTTCTAGATTTTCCTTACCTCCAACACGCCAGGTGCTTGAAGCAAAGTTGTTTTTTTGTTGTTGGCCCTGCTACACACTGTTGTGATTCCAAAACCAACTCATTTCACATATCCATTGTAGAAAGTATATACATCATCTGCTGAATTGAATTCCATTCCAGTTTGAGGAACTACAGTATCATCCACTGCATTTGGAGCGACGGGTGAAGGTGCACGGCCGGGAGTGTTATCGATTTCTTTCCGATCTATAATTTCAGCATCGTCTGTGGAAATATAGGCACACAGTCATGAACAATGATATCCATAGATTTAGTTGTCAATATATCCTGACAAATGATTAGGATAGGACACGAAGGTTAAAACAATACGACACCTATGATTTGAATTCAGAAGTCACGACACCCCAGTTTACAAAAAACGACACCGAAGCTGTAAAATTACGACACCAATTCATAACACATTGAGGAAGGGCCTAACGATACCATCCCCGACTCAGGCTATTACCGACACCCCAGTTCTCATCTGACGACACCCTAGCTTTAAGGCGACGACACCCGTGCGTTGACTGTTAAGGCGGGGTGTGTCGTCACCTTAAAAGCTATAAGCATGGGTGTCGTAGCATTGGTGTTTGGGTGTCGTGAGGTTTCAACTGGGGTGTCGCGAAGAATTTTCAGCCGAAATCCATTCCTCCTGGGGTGTCGCGGGGATTCTCTCCGTGGTTGGTTATAAGCACGGGTGTTGTAGCATTGGTGCTAGGATGTCGTGAGGTTTCAACTGGGGTGTCGCGAAGGATTTTTGGCCGAAATCCAATCCTCCTGGGGTGTCGCGGGGATTCTCTCCGTGGTCAATTATAAGCACGGGTGTCATAGCATTGGTGCTAGGGTGTCGTGAGGTTTTAACTGGGGTATCGCGAAGGATTTTCGGCCGAATTCCGCCTGGGGTGTCGCGGGGATTCTCTCCGTGGTCAGTTATAAGCACGGGTGTTGTAGCATTGGTGCTAGGGTGTTGTTAGGTTTCAACTGGGGTGTCACGAAGGATTTTCGGCCGAATTCCTCCTGGGGTGTCGTGAGGTTTCCTCTTGGGACATCGTCAAGCATACTACGGTAACCGGGTATTTGGCTTCCCGATACTCTCTTCAGTAATTGTTTCTTCTGTTCCCCATCCTCCGAAACTCAGCGAGGGGGGCGCAACCCTTCGTTTTCTTTGAGCGCCCACTGAGATGGTGGCACGTGGCGAGTTTCCACGATAGGAGCGCCGGAGATGAAGCTCGGGCAATCGAAACACCTGCCAGGAGTAGCTTAAATATGGATGGGGAATGCCATCATTAATCACCTTTTCAGCTGATCTTCCAAAATTTTTGGATACTGAGATGGCTTCTAGAGGTGAGGGGCGATCGATTGGCCCCCATGGGAGCTGCCGCACAACGGTAACCATCGATGCGGAGGTCTTTGCGTCGTCGCTCGCAAACAGCGAGCGACTCCACAAGGCATCCGAGCAATACCTGGCCGTTTCAACGAGAGAGATCGAGGTCCTGCGTTGGGCCAACAGCCAGCTGGAGGGGCAAGTAGCGTCCCTCCAACGCCAGATCACCGAGTTAGCCCCGCAGCGTGGAGGGAGCTTGGCAGCGCCCGGAGAAAATGACAAGCCCCAGTGAGGGCACCTGTACTTTTTTCTTTTCTTTTCTTCTTGTCTTTATTTGTGTGATGAATAAAAAGAAATTTTAGTAACTTTTGTGTTTGCTGCCAGACCGAAGGATAAGGGAGCTTGGATGTCGTAACTGTTTTTCTACCGATTTCATCCTAAGATGTGCTAAAGTTTTCTCCTAAGCGTGAACGGGTGTCTTAGGTTTGTAACTTGGGTGTCGTGGGCCTTCTCTCCGTGGTCAGTTATAAGCACGGGTGTCATAGAATTGGTGCTAGGGTGTCGTAAGGTTTCAACTGGGGTGCCGCGAACGACAACATCTCCGACTCAGGCTGTTAACGACACCCCAGTTCTAATCTGACGACACCCTAGCTTTAAGGTGACGGCTCCAAAGCGGGGACTGTTAGGGGGGGACC
Source organism: Calamus simplicifolius (assembly GCA_900491605.1). Taxonomy (NCBI): domain Eukaryota; kingdom Viridiplantae; phylum Streptophyta; class Magnoliopsida; order Arecales; family Arecaceae; genus Calamus; species Calamus simplicifolius. The sequence continues at coordinate 219,601 of UESW01001925.1, read as the reverse complement.
GACGACATCCCCGACTCAGGCTGTTAACGACACCCTAGTTCTCATCTGACGACACCCTAGCTTTAAGGCGATGGCTCCAATGCGGGGACTGTTAGGGGGGGAATGACGACATCCCCGACTCAGGCTGTTAACAACACCCCAGCTCGCATCTGACGATACCCTAGCTTTAAGGCGACGACACCCATGAGATGACTGTTAAAGCAGGGTATCGCAGGGATTGTTCTCCATACGGGGTGTCGTAGCGTTGACGCTTGGGTGTCTTAATGTTTCAACTATGGCGTCGTAGATCTTTTTTTGGGTGAACATAACTTGGGTGTCGCGGGCCTACTCTCCAGCGTCAGTTATAAGCACGACACATCCTTTAGTAGTTAAAGACACCCCATAGAACAAGCTACGATACCCCGGAAAGCAACATACGAAGATCGCGAAGGTTATAAGCATGGTTGTCGTAGCGTTGTAACTAGGGTGTCGTGATGTTTGAACTACGGTATCGCGAAGGATTTTCGGTCGAGCATAACAGGAGTATCGTATTTGTTTAACAGAGGTGTCTTATTTCTTTAACTTGGGTGTCCAATACTCCCAATTTTCTCCTGCGATATCGCGAGGCTTTTCTCCAGCATTCGTTTGGAGCACGGGTGTCGTAGGCTTGTAACTACGGTGTCTTAACAGTAAATTTGGGGTGTCATAGCTTTTATGACGAGACTATAGCTATATGGACAGGAAATAACGGGGAATATAGGCCGAAACACTCTGACGACACCCCAGTTCATGAGGTATAACATCCTAGTTAAAAGAGTATGACATTCGTGCTACAAAACAGTAAACTCTAAACAATTATGACTCCTAGAATGTCATAACTGTTTTGTTCTAAGGAAGTTACCCGCGCATTAAACGGTTTGGTCACGCATTAACTAGCTCGAACAAGAAAAAACAGTTGGTGTAATAAAGGAGCTTTACAAAGAAGTGGGAAGGACTTTTTACTTTGTGCTGCGGACGACATTTCCTCCAGAAGTTTTTTGTACAAAGACTCCAGTAGCCATGTATTCCAGCCTCGAAGCTGAAATATTTTCCTTCGACCGGACTCTCAGAGCGAGGGCGTAGGATCGTGCTCAAACCTTTGACTGATTCCTTAGCATCCGAAAGCCAGAGCGAGGGAGAAGAAAGAGTTTTTCTTGCATAGATGAAATCCAAGAAAAAATGGCGGTAAAAGAAGGCTGGAGGGAAAGGGCATTTTCGTATACACGCTAATTTTTAAAAAAAGGCGAAGCACTTTTCATGGCCGTCACAATCCGAACGTAACATCGTAGCAGAGCCATACCGTCCAGCACGTCAGCCACATAGGATCCACGTTGACCAATCAGGAGAGGTGATGCAGTCCACATAGGACTTGCTGCACCGAAGGCGGTGTACAAAGACTTTTCCTTTCTCGTTAATCCGTTATCAATGGGGCCTGATCAGGCATACCATATTTCAATATGTTCTGACCCATTTACAAATTTTCTTCCATGTGAACTCTCCTCTTTGATGGTTAGATTTTTTTTTTTAATGATATTGTTGTGGGCCAATTTCTTCACGTCGTATACTGGCAACTTATAAGCCTATGGATTGTGCCTGAGTTTTCAATAATGTAGTCGTCTCCATACGTTCTCTTTCTTAGGTTCATTACGACATGATGTCACAGGATTTTGTGCATAGTTTGGAGTAAACAATACATGGGTTGTCATGCATGAGAACTTCATGGGCGGCTCCACGTCTCGCTTGCATCTAAGTTTTTTTTTTTTTTTCTCTAAATTTTTTATAGGATGAAACTAAGTGCAAGTCATCCGATTTCTCTCTATCTCTTTAACTTATCGTACATAAATTTCATTCTTTTTTACATATTATTACTCTCTCTCTCTTCCCCTCGCCTTCACCCATGAACACATGGATGGATGAATTGCATGGCAAGAGGGAGACGGGGTCTCAAGCATTATATTAGAAAAGATACAATATAATATGTTAGTAAAGACTTTTCTAACTAAATTAGGTATCTTTAGAGTTGAATATCTTTGTTCTTAAAATTTAAAAAGAATAATTAGATTGCAAATTTATTTAAAGTTTTTAATTGAGTATTTTTTGATTAAGTATACAAACTTATAAAACATCCAATCAAGCATAATTTTTATAATCATATACAATGATTTGACATATCATCATCATATTTAGCATAATAGATATAAAAAAATACCAAAATAATACCTATATGGCATTAAGATAAAAATTAAAAAAAATTTAAAAAAAATCTTTCATCATTTAATATCTCCTACTCCCAATATCTACATGGATCCTTTTATTGCTCCGATCTTAACATCACGTACCATCGTATTAGCAATTTTTTTTCATCCAACATGTCAGCTAATACTATCTACCAAATCACCATTGATCATCAACAAAAATATATTTGATTGGATAAATTTTTTAAATTGATATACTTAATTGATAAAGAAAAACTCATTTGCAAATTTAAATAAATATATGTACTTTTTGGTGTGACTTATTTCAAATTGAAAGGCAATAATGGAAAGAGACCTAAGTTAATATCTATGGACCATTTTATCAACAGAAACCAAACACCTTTTGTCCCACCGGTTGTCTACTTGTGGGTCAAGTTACGTTTTGAAATAGACAACTTATTTTTCTTTGCATTTGAACTGGTATACATTGCATTGGACTAATATGCATGGCATATTATTATCTAATTATGTTGAAGTAATCCATGAATGAAACATAGGAGTTCTGTCCAAGGAGACAGTGCTATTATTTTTGTCTTTATTCTTTCCCCTGGTCAGTTATGGATTGCATGTTTCTAATAGCACCAACCGAGTTTGAATTGGACAAGGCCTACAGTTGGTAGCCAATAAAAGCCTACAGACTCTGGTAATATCCTAAAAACTGGGAATTTGTCCATTTAATTCCTACCACCTCTATTGTCATTCCTATATTGTTATGGTTTTTTGGTTTTTTGAGAACTAACAATGCCTATCTATGTTCATCATAAGAAACAAGTTGAATGTGATTCACCCATCAATCAGATACCAGCAATCAGCTCAAGCCTAAGAAGCAAAATTCACATGAGGTTCATTTTAAAGTGATTTTAGATCAAAATAAGATGGTGGAACATTAACTTTGAGCATTTATTTACAGAGGAACTGTTGTTTCATGGAGCTGGTATATGGATCTGTGACACCCCACTTCCAAAATATTCATGTCCTAAAAAATGGATCTTCTTTTTTTTTTTTTTCTAGAATCATGCACTGCTAAATCAAATGAACTTATGTCGTTCATTGCATTTTTTCAGTTGCTGAGAAAGTGAAAATAAAAGGAAAAACAAACCAAGGAAGAAAGGAAAAGAAGAGAATCTATTGTTTTCTCTCATGGTGTCTCAAGTTTCTACACAGAAAATTGCAGAGAAAGTTTAATGGAAAAAAAGTTAGCAGATGATTATTTTGAATGATTTGTATGTCGTTCTGACAAAATTGCTTTCTTTTGGAGAAGAAAACTACTCCCTTGAAGAAAATTTTGGTCCATTATTTTCTCTTTGATTCTCATACTGAATCATGCTCCAGTGACAAACAATAAAAAAAAATGGAGATTCTCTCTTAATCAGCAACAAAACAGTACCTCGGAGCGGTAAATTAATCCACAACCTAATATGAACTTGAGGAAAGTTTGTCTTTATTTTTATTGGTAAACAGCATCAGGACCCATAGGAAAATAATCAAAGAAGGGAAACATTCAAACACTGATGCCTTCCGAAAGCCAAAGCCATATGAGTGTCAGGAATTTTAGGCTTAATTATTCACAACACGCAGTTAGCCCAGTTATAATCATTAGATAATTTTACGGTTCATAATTTAGCTGTGTGGGTGCAACGTTAGCTTAAAATCAACACACTTGCCATTAACTTGGCTAATTAAAGTCCATATGTGAGAATAATCCAATTAACTCCATCTATGTATGAGTTTTCTATACATAGCCGGTTTCAATCCTGAAAAAAAAAAAAAGGATTGTAGTAGATTGAATAAAGTTATAACATATGAACGTAAATCCAAAAGAGAATTAATAAAGTTAAAGATGTTTTTCGAAAGCGACCATTGCATGGACCGTAAACATAGTGAAAATGGCAAAGAAGTTAGTGCAGTTTTGAAAGCGATGCATCATATCGGCATTCAAATATAACAAAAAATAAGCAAGGATTCTCACACCTTCATAAATAAGTGTAGAAAAAAAAAATCAAAAATTTAAAAATAAAATGAAATAAAATATGTTTAGCAACTTGAAATATAGGATCATTAATGGTTAATGAAAAATAAGCAAAAATTTTCATACTTTTATTGAAATATGTGAGAACAATACAGTTAACTTTATTATTAAAAAAGTTAACCTTTTTTCAATAAATATGTGCAACAATAACACCAAGCTAGTAGACCTTTTGAAGCTTTCTATGTGCATGTGTTGACCATTCATTCTCTCTCTCTCTCTCTCTCTCTCTCTCTCTCTCTCGGAGTCTTTGGTAGGTAAGAAGCCTCTTTCTGCTTTCAATTGACATACTCCCCTCGTAGGGATCCAAAATAATGTAGTGAATTAGTTAGGTTTTGGTTGCTTTCAGTAAGGTCTTTCTCTTTGACCTAGTGCAAACAGCCAACACCACCCAACTTCCACTCAATGGCCAAGACCTGGCCAACCCCTATGTCATGGAAACATCTTTCTGGATCAGCTGCAAGTTAAATTGCTTCATGCATTTTAATTTTTAAGCACCATTTAACTCATAATTTGACACGTCATTGAGGCCTAGAGGCTTAAAAACAATGGTGTATTTATAAGGGGACCTGCATGAGATTAGTCATAATGTCATCATCACTCCAGTGAGGGACATGTTGTAGCTCATCCAGTCTACAAAGGAGTGCGAGTTTGGTCTTTGAATTTGGACATGATATATGAGGACAAGAAGCTTCAAAGAAAATTGGCTAGTCAAATTTCACAGCATTCACATGATCAGCTCTTATGGGGACAAATTGCTTGCCTACAATTGTACATAACTGACCAAAATAAAGGAGTCTGATTCTAAACATACTCTTTGGAACCTCCAGGCTTTGCTTTCCACCAAGAAGTCATATCTAGCAAGTAAATTCAAACTTCCATGCCTACATTTAGGCTACTCTAAGCAAAAGTCTACCATGGCTGTCCACTCTCAGGCTCTCAGCATAGGAAGTATGATCTGCTGCTCTATTTCATTTTCTAGAGCATGGGAGTCAAAATTGACATCCATGTCTCTCTTGATCCGTCCTTGTGGTGGGCTAAATTCAAAATTTTGGATGCGATAAAGGAATTTGTCTTTAATTTTTGTGCATAGAAACTTTTTTTCCACCTTTTTAATCAAAGGGCCTGCAGTATCTAATGACCCATTACAGACTAACTCTCACCACAAAGAGATGGTACAGAGTAACACCTAAAACACAAAGCATGTTTTATGGCCAGGGCTGTTACTAGTCCTACCAAGAGAACTAAATTTTCACTGCATCAAAACTAATACTGGGTCAGACCTGTTGCAAATATTTTGATATATTATGTTTGGCATGGTCTTTTGACTTCAAATTTACTGCCATGGTACTAAGGGATATTCATAAGAGCAGTTCTCTAGCATTTTCTAATGAGAGCCTCTACATGACCACCTCTGCTTGAGAGCTCTCTCACAAACAAGGCATGTGCCAAACCAAGATGCTGATTGGGCTTTTCTATGGCTAAAAGTCACCAACTTCCCCCCAGAGAGAGAAGACAGGGACCCACTTGCTGCCTCTCCATGGCTGGGTGCAATGTTCTCTTGGAACCAATCAGGCAATCAGAAAGCCTATAAACTGTTAACCCCATGATAGGGACACTTGGTGGTCCTGTAGTTCCGCCAAACTGGTGATGCTACGTGTGGGCAATGGTCCATTGAAAACACTCAAAAATGTCGTCTTATGGATCAACTTGTTCAAATATCATACCTTGCTGTTTAAGGACACAAATTTTTGTACACATGCAGGGATAAAATAAGAAAAGGTCAGCCTTTTGAGGAAGCAGGGTAGGGTCTTTGACAGGGGAAAAGGGTGGCAGTTGGGAATTCCAAGTGGGTTACATGTGATCATAAGATCATAACTGGGCAAACAGAGAGGTTTTGAAAGGGATTCTTCAACAAGAATTCTAACAACCACAAAGTGAGAAAAGCTCTCCATCCTCGCAACCTTCTCCTGAGTTCACCCCTGAAACAGAGGTTATTTTGTAACATTATATCGCACTTGGCTTTAGAAAATTCAGCTGCTTTTGATAGCATGAAAATGGTACTGAAGATTGAGTCATTGATAACTTTAAAAATAACCATCAGTAGATTTTGGATAGGGTGCAAATGGACCAGGTGGTCATTGGCTTGGACTTCAATTAGGCTCTAACTTTTAATTCAGACCATGCTCAGACTTTGAAGAAACTAAAAGAAGAGCAGCCCTCAGGGGAGTGCATGCATGTACACAAACATCCATGCACACACCCATCAAAAAAAATATCAATGGCTCGATCTAATACTAGTCTTACACATTGACATACCTAAAAGCAAGAAACCTGATTTCAACTGGCACTGCCCTCCAGTAATTTCTGTTTTCAACCATTTTTTTTTTTAGAGGATAAGAAAGCACTTCTCTTTTTCTGAATCTTGTAAATGTTTTAGATGGTTGGAGCTATACTGTACCATCTCAATCAGTTCTCTACTAATAAAATAATTACCAACATGTTAATTTTATAACAGGATAAAGTTGTCACCAAAAGACACAGTCCCTAAAGTACAGCCGCCATGCACAAGTAACCTAGCACAAAAAAAAAATTGAAGATGTGGAGAAATAACTACTCATGATGGATCCATGCACCATCAATATTTGTCATTGCTCCCTGAAATACCCTGCCTCACAGTTAAGTTTCTTTCTGAAAGACAAATTAAAGGGTCCCGAAAAATTAATCCCATTCATGATGATGAAAACTAGAATACACTGCACAATATATGAGAGAGAGAGAGAGAGAGAGAGAGAGAGAGAGCACGCTCTTATTTCTAGGGTGGCAAGGGATCATATTTTCAATCTCCAGGATACAATGATGGGCTTCAATGCACAGTCTCAATGCTTGCGCTAAAGAGAGGTTCTAAAATTAAAAATGCGAAGTTTTCTCCATTATCCTCGAGAGAACAGAAATCCATGCATGCACAAGTAGATGCAACAATATCCGAGTAAACAAGAACACCACATACAATAAATCATTCTCCAAATCTAGTCCTCCATGGCATAATGTGTTGATCAAATTAAAAATAAAATAATCCGCATATAATAAGTTAGTCTAATCACTTCTCTGGAATCCAAAGAATCTGACATATCCCAAAAATACATTGTCACCAAATCCAATATGAAATCCTTTCAAGTTCTACCAAATGAAGAATATCAAACTCAAACCTTTTCAAAGTCATCTCATTAAAGTTTAGTTACCCATATGGGGCACAACAAAACCTTCCCTTCATAAAGTTAACTTGATGTCCATGTTTAATGACCCAAGTACATACACCAGTCCAGATAAACAGTCGCACTACTTCCTGTAGAAAACTACCTTGAGCTTAAAACATTCCTCAAGAACAAGCTACAATTATCTTCTTCACCATCATATAAAGGGACATTAACTACCAGAATACCACTATGTCACGTGCTGAATAAACTACAAAATATCCTGCTCTCCACTCCAACCATAGGACTGGAAAGAAGAAGGTTATGCATACCAAGAACATTGGATGGATCAAGGGCAGGATCTTATTCATGTGATCCAATACTAGAGTTGGATCAAGAATCCAACCGTCTTTATGCATTAGTAAATTGCATCACTTCCCCATTCTTACAGCAATCTAAGAGAGTAAACATGATATAGTGTCAGATACCCTAATAAACACTGTCAGCTTTCTTACAACAATCTAAGAGAGTTAACATGATCTAACGTGTCAGACGCCTTAATAAACACCGTCAGCTATAGAACATTCTTACAGTTATAATTTCTCTTTTTTTTTCCAGTTGAGTCGCATCCTCTAATCTCACACCCCTGGATAAGCAGTTTGAGATCCAACAGTTTCAATTCGACTATTATGCATACAAAAACATTCCAATTAGCAAATTCTTTTTTTCCCCTGCGTAACATCCATTTGGCAAAACCAATCCCTAGAAAAAGCAGCACCAAATGACCCCCTTAATTTTCATATCTTTGTGTTTTGGGTAAGAGATCATGATACCTTTGAAAGACTAATAGTTTCTCCCTGAAATTACAGGCATCAATTCCCTATAATTTCCACACCATACATTATAATCTCATCACAACGTTCCAATAATATCTACTAGTAATTAAATGAAGTTTGCAAACGGTGATTAAATTCCACCCACACCAACGCATGACATTGGTTTTATGAATCTCATCAGAACTGATATTACTCAACATGCACTCATATTTTACACAACAATTGAGCCCCACAATCACCACAAAGGGCAAAAGCAATATTCACAACTATTGAGATTAAAATTGAGAAACTTTAGACCACTTCAACAAGCAGAATATAGAAAGCACTTAAAGTCAACCATATAGATGATCATTACATCTTGTTGCCACATAAACAATAATTAAGGACTCAATCCAAAAAGTACTTGAAATCCTCAACGTTTACATTAAATGAAAAGAAGAAACAAGCTGTGATTACAAATCAGAGGTCCATGGATGCTGATAGACTTTTTCACCAGCCGAAGTGGATATTAAAAACTTCCACCATGTGGGCATCTGCTAGATCCTTGAAGAACAATGAAAAAGAAAGGCTTCAAGTAGCAGATCCTGTACAGTTTCTATCCCTAGATTTGTCTGGAGTTTCAATTTAGAGCACAAAAATAAAGCTCCCCAGAAGAAAACTTCCAGTCACAAACTCCCATGAAAGTACTCACACAATAATATAGGCAGGGGCAATAGGTTCAACAGAGGAAAAGCAAAAGTAAACCCATAAAACTATCACACTACCATTGAGCAATTTACCTGACTTACATAAACGTTCAGTTTTTTCACCTAAAATCCTGCTCACTAATAGCTTACCTTATTTTATGGGAGAGTAGCTAGTAGCATTGGCAGGATTTAGGACATTGATCCACCCTTCCAGGTGACATTAACTAGGCACTGATTCTGCAGAAGTTACTGATCCATTACCACCATCATGAGGATTATACCCAGTGACAGGCATGGATCGCTGTGCAAAATCACGTAAGACCTTGCGCTGTTGCTCATCAGTGTGAGGGAGGCAAGCACGTAACAACTCCACTGGCATGTCCCTGCTTATAGCTCTAGTTGCATCCGATCCAATAATAGCAGCATTTGGCGCCTGCATGACCAAGGATTGCATTATAGTGTCATACTTACTCAGACAGTACTTCGCCAGGAGTTCGAAGAAGGCATTAAATGATGCCTGCCACAGAGCCCGGTTGGACATACTGTAATTTGGTGCAGCATGGCGGTTGGTCAGCACCTCTGTTGCTCTCTCAAGAACAGATTTTATTATGATAGAGGCACCATCACCAGCAGAACTTCCAATAGGGCGAAGAGGTGGCTGTTCAGAAGAACAAACTACAGCAGCAAGGCAAGCACTTAGGGCGCTCAGATCCATGCCACAAACACACAAAGAAACACTCTTTGCAAGATTAGTGGTAGTCTCAGCTGCAATTGAATCTGAAGGCAATACACCAAATAAAAACCTGAGGTGGCAGAAGATAGCCATGCAGACTATACGGGCTGGCTCACTGGCAGGAAGAAGAAGTTGAAGATAGCGTGAAAGAAGTTTTCGGCCCTTAGGAAGAGAAACCAGGCGGAGGAACACAAAATCATCTTTTGGGGAATGACCGGCTTTTGCCGATCCAAGTGGATCAACTAATTGAAGTGATGCTGCAAGCCCTTCCAGGAGGGCTTGCCGTCTTCTTTTGAGATGGGAGCCACCATCTTGCAGCTGGCTGAATTGTAGCAAGCGATCAATATCATCTACATCAAGAAGAAGGAAAAAGCCATCTTCAATAGTGATTCTAGCTGCCAACATTGGCTCTTGTTCGAGAGGCTTCACAGAAGATTTCTGATCGAGGATGCCATTGCCCAATGCAGAGGGTGGTTCAACTTCAACAAGAGGTCGAGGCCTTCGAATAGAAGAAAAGGGAAGCCTCCCAAGAGCATCCACCTGAAGATACGCATGTGGTTCATCTTTAGCACGTGCTCGAGATGGCAGGTCCCTAATGGAACTTGGGCAGAAATGGTGCCTCAGCCTTGACCCAACAGATCTTTTTGCAAGACAAGCTTGGTGGTAGTAATCATCTATGTAGGGGTCACTGCTATGGGTTGCAACATGCTGCACTCTAAAAATATTTTCCAGCTCTTCAGCTGACATGTACTTAGATCGAAATTGTGGCCACCCATTGTCACTCTTCTGGCTGGTGGCATCAAAACCATGCTGAGAAAATCCAACTGTCTGTCTCCCCTTTTGCATTGATTTCAACCTCTGGCCTCCTAACTCAGCCATCCCCAGCATTGGATCAAAATTATTCATCATCTGTGGTGGAGAAGGATGTGGACCGAACGGTTGAGACTGCCTCTGTGAGACATGGGATAGAGATGGTTGAATTTGGGGCACTCTATGCTGGTGTTGTGGTGGTAATAGTTGGGGAGCCATAAGACCATTTGATTGAGGCAATTGTTGCTGCTGAATCAGTTTGGATGGAAAATTGGAATGTTCACTTGAAAAGAAATTAGCTTGGTTCAACCAATGATTCTGTTGACCGTTATTAATGGAGACACCTGGAGGACCAAACCGAGACATATTTCCACCATACTGCAATCCATGAGGTACTCCCGCCAAATGAAGCTGCAAGGAAGGGGATGGATTTGGTGCAGAGAAAGGCATTTGGAGTCCAGCACTAGGAGATGAGACATTTATGTGGCGTACATGATTTGGGGAAGCTTGGGACGGTCCACTAGGTGTGGGGTAGTAAGTATAGGGTGATTTAGGTATAAGAATTGGTGCAGTGGGATTGTTTTGTTGTAGTGGCTGTTGAGGATACGAGGAGGTTCTGTGCAGAGGTCTGAATTCTCCAACATGAGGTGCAGAATGATGTGGCTGTGACCACCAACGTTTAACATCCTGGACACTCTCAGTGTCTGATATATTTTGATCTAGCCAGTTTGGGAAATCTGGCTCCTGTACCCAGTCTGCAGTAGAGGAACCTAAAGAGAAAACAAGACAACACGGTTTCAGTTCATCAAATTTAAAGTGGTTATGGAAGAAAAGAAACAATAGCTTTGACCAACAAGCAACTCAGCATATAAGACATCAAACAAAGAGAGCCAAAAATACAAAGGCAATTACAAAGAAAACCTTGTCAACTGGGTCACCTAAAGACAACCGCCATGATTGACCCTAATCTCACAAGGAACTTTGTTAGGAACCTTTTAGCCCTACACCTCAAAAGGTCCTGCTAGATGCACTCCATCCTCACCCCACAGGCACATATTAGCTGTGGTTCACCTTAAGCTTCAGGGACCATGACTTATTTGGAACAGCACAGCAAGAACCTGGGGAAAACAAGCTACATAGTATGCATCAGCATGTTTTAGCAGGTCATCAGAATACCACAATCTCGTCATTACATCATGTCCCTCTCCCAAAAGAAAACTACCCGACTGCATCAAAGAATAATTGCTGAACAGAGATCGATATAGAAAGTGTAACAAAGGGTCTCTTTTGTCAGTCCTCTAACATAAGCAAACTCTTATAAGAACCATCAATTAGGCTAACAAAGAGGAGAATTTGCAACAATCTGACCTAAATCTCATCCTCAGCAGAGCAAACCTAGATATTCCAAATTAACATAATCATAGTATATTTTCCAATTCTACCTTAATATGCATTGTCTGGAAACACACAAAGACAACAATCCCATAAAAAAATCTAATCTTCCATAAAAGCATTTTCTTTAATAGAATTTTGTTTGAATACATCCGAGATGTAAAGCCAAAGTCCACATCATAATCTTATAGGCCTCATTCATGAAGCTAACAGACATACCATCCAAGCTATCCCTCACAACTTAAGCCTTCATGGGAACACAAGTAACAAAGTAAACTTTAATCATTGGAGTTGCCTTGTGTGGAAAGCTAATATATGTTAACCTTGCAACATCAAAATGTTGGCCTAGTCAAATAATGTCTCCATACTAATTCTTTATAATACAGCCTTCAAGCAAGAGATGATTGTTCTGGAAATTATTATTAGAAAACTTGACCACCTAACCATGAAATTCACAAGGATATCCATTCCTCAGCCCTCAAACCCAACTTTCACTGCAACCAACTTTATCTTTTTTTTTTTTTTTTTTTTTTTTTTGATGATAGAAAACCTATGCCATGGCACAAATATTTCTATCCACCTCGAGCAATATTGCCTTATCTTTTCATTTGTAGCGAATCTCTATTTTTTTTTTTTTCTAAAGAGCGAGTCATAACCCTTTGGCTTGCTTGCTGAAAGGTGAGGCTATTTACACCCCTTTCAAAGTAAATTATTGAATCTTTCAATGTTAATCTACCCATACTTTTCCCTAAAGCTTCTTTATCATATATGTTTAATCTTGATTTCACACACTATTTTTTTTCATAAATTACAGATACGGTTATGTTCATCCCAAGCACTAACATTGTTCTTTCAAGACTCTAATGAACTAGTATTTGCAAATTTTCAACAAGAATCTCTCTAGGAAGGGGTAATATTGTGCACAGCATTAGTACAAGTAATTATTAGGTATAATGCTATTTGACAAACCCAAGGTGATAGCTACATTGAGGTGTAATATCACCCTCATCTAATTAAAAAAGAAAATAGCATTCTCTCAAGTTAAATTTGCATAATTAATATCACAACCACATGACGTTCCTAAATGCATCACCACAAACAGTTCCAAATGCATTTATGAACAAAAAATTATAAACAGAAGTTCATTGGTATCTCACTCTCAAATGGAATTTAAACATCCATTGGTCCATTTCAGAATTCCAGTGATACATCCTTGCAACAACAATGATTTTTCTAGTGCCTTAGGAGTTTCTTAATGATTAGAACCAGTAGAACTCACAATTCTTACCAATGATTTGCACTCGAACGTGCATCAGTTAAGCTTCATATGTTTGGTTAAGTATAATCCTGCAATGATTCAACCTTGTCTTCTTTTGGTCGCCAGAAATTGTTAATAATCATAAATGAATGTGAGTTTATAGTAATCTGTCAGTAAAGGAATGTTGTGCCTAGCAGGATGCTGATTGTTTAACTTATCCTGATTCCAGAAAAAAGAACTTTTCAGATGTATAAGAAATGTCCATGTATCATTGACACAAAATGCATGATCTTGAAATGATATGTCCAAGGTCAGATGGTCAACTAAGAAGCAAGAAGAAAATAATAGAACATTGCCCAACAAAATTCAAATATCATTTTTCCTGTTAATCAAAGATTAAATAATCATGAACTAAGAATGGATTAAAGCCACAGAACTTTACTCACTTTCTCTAGAAAAGGACCCCCTATTACCATTTACTCCTGAGCCCCTGGGTTCACCACCGACTTTGTTCAACTGAGAATAATAAAATATATACATAAATATAGTGTCTGAATATTAGGATTGCAATAGGGATAAGCATAGCAATGACCAAGAAGGTACCAAGTTAAAGAGTAAAATAGATAAAAGATAGCACAGAAAACAGGCTACATAGTATTGATACAACTGGCAAGCATATTGTTCTATAAGCATGGTCAATGTCTATGAAAAAAATGCAAAGAGAAGAAACATGCTAAGTAGCACCATCGTGACAGAACATGCTATTTCTTAATTAGATGCTTTAGCCAAATTGGTGTGCAAAGTGAAATGAAAGTGTTTGATTAATTACGAAAAATAGATATCCAATTACATGAGGCATCGACTGACATGGCATGCTCTATATCTGCAACTATAAAAGACATTAGATTCAGATGAGTTGCAGAAATCCAGGCCTCATGCAGGACTATAGCAAATAGTCATAGTCATCAACCTGATATTTAGAAGTACCATAAGAATAAAAGGAAAAAGAAAAAGAAAACAATAAAATGTCAGAGATCAATAAGAAACAAATAGAAAAAGATTATAACCATACAGTAAAATTGGTTTACACATTAATATTTAAGTAGTTCAAAACTAATGATGCTAAATTTCATTCCCTTGAACAAGATGGATTCTTCTGCATCTGAAGAAGAGGTAAAGTTTGAGAAGTATAACTTCATGGAAATGGTAGATTCAAAGTTTTCCTCAACAATGAAGTTATATTTGTGAAACTATCTACAAAAACCTTAATTTTTCCAAGAAGAAATAAGATCATAGCTTGCACTCAGTGTTATCGACTACTCCAATTGAGGTGAACAGCAACAAAAAACGTCTAGAGTGTGGGTATTGAGAAAGTTTTCTAATATGCATGAGCATGTGTCAGTCATTGACAGACTAAGAGTTGTATTTCTGCTAGCTTCTCTGTAATGACTAGGTTTATGAATGGGAAGTTCAGACAAAAAAATCAATATTCAAAAACAAACAATAGAAGCCAAATGCATGGCACCTTAAGGCTCCCATTTTGGTGAGACATAAGCCTTAAGGCAACAACCTCATAGATTTTCCTAAATGATTTAGAAAATACGATCCAAGAAAAGAAAATCAACAATAAAAAATCAAAAATCATTTATTTGGATATGTGGCAAGCATTGATAAGGCTCACATATTGCAACCTCAGATGTAAATCAATCTTGATGGCTAGTGCAGAAGAGCACCCTGTTCTAATTAGCTCTGGCATCTAAACTGACATAATATAACATGAAGCAAGAAATATGAACACCTAATGGTTATACCACCAAAGGCAAAACTAAATAACAGGGTTATAAACTTCATATGAGCTTCTCCTTGTGAATACACCTTACATAACTTCAAACAATAAGATTCAAATATCCAAGGAAAACCTTGCCGCAAAGCACAAGAAGAAAAGAATCTTCAATAGGCCTTTCTCAACAATAATTTAAATTGCCTATTTTACAATTATATTAACCTTCATCGACACATCTTATCTTTACGGGATTGACTTCATGGATAAAGATGATTTATGATTGAAAATATTATATAAAGAAACCCTCAACCTGTCTCCAAACCGCAATGGATCGAAATTAGATTAATGGCTCATGCAACTTTTGCAATAGGGGGACCTACCATGACCATACCCATCAAACCTTGTCCCAACTAATTTGGGTTGGGCTACTAAATCCTCATTCATAGATCTTTTTCATCAGCATCATGAATTCTCAGTCCACAGCAATTTGGGATTGGCAAGGAAGGAATTTGTCATGAAACTTATAGCAAGGATTGAAGTATCATGCTTTGCATCGTTCCATCTTGGCAGTAGCATGCTACATACCATACCACATCAATCCATGGCAAGCCATCCCAGACCTTCCATGCACTAGCACGCAACAAGAAAACTATTTACATGCAGCCAATACCCTGCCAAAGCAACATGCTAGTAAGGCACCAGAACATTGTGTACCTATCATGGCATGCCTACCAAGAATAAACTGATGTTGCAGACCAGTTCCAAAAGATGTAACCCCAAAAAAAGGAATTAAATAGGTTTTGAGCTGTATCTCCAATGCCTGTTAATCAGAATTAGATTGCTTCATATGGGCACTTTGAATTTTAAATCTACAATGCTAACTTCTTGTTTATTTGCAATTTATCAATAAGCAAGGTTCAATTCACATGTAACCGCACCATGAAAATTTAAGCTTGTTGGGGGCTTCAAGGTCAAACGGATAATGACAAATGAGACCATTTACCCACTCAGTTTGAATAAGGTGAGACTTTTGATTATATTTTGTTCAAGATATCTCCATCAAGGAAGGAAAATCACAACACAAACATGGTTGCTTATCTTTCTTTGATTTTGTTCACGAAAGTCGAGGCATGTTTTGTAAGCCAGGTTTTGAAAAAGCTTTCCATAATAAGGATTTAAATAAGCTCTTTTTATTTTATTTAAAAAGAAAAGGAGTTCACTTATATTCATATTTTTACATGTGAACTAGATCCATGCAAGCCACAAAGTGACATAACAAGAAATATAGTCTGAAGACCTTATCCAACATAATAGAACTATATTTTTTAAACATGAATATAAAGAAAAGGTCCTAACTTCCCACATCATTCTCTCCTTCAAAACTATCATGTTTATGTTACTACGCATAGCATGCTTTAGTAGTTCATTGTCTTCATTCTTTTACACTTCTACCAAATCTGTTGATACTCAATAGTTTGTGCTAACTAGTTATTGGGTGGATGTGACAATCTAGATGGCACTTAATAATTTATTTACTCCTGAATGATGTTTATTTTATCTCCATATAGAAACCTCAGTATCCATGACTACCAGTTTTATGGCTATAAGCATTTAGTTCAGAAGCCATCTTGTGTTAAAGATATAATTTTCCAATGGATTCAAAGTTCACAGGGACAATAATAACCTTTCTGTTTTTCGTTCTATAAATGACATGTTAAACCACCATGAAGCTACCAGTCTTGAATTATCCATCAGGTGTAAGGAGCGTCTATCCACATATCCGGGAGATTATGATTGAGGACTCAGGTTGTTGCTTCAGAGTTGGAGTACATCTTTTTTTCCCTCGTTCTCTTGGCATAGGTCACCTATTTGCCAGTCTAAGCAACAATATCAAACTAAACTGAAAGAAACAGGAAAAAGTTTCTGATGTGGTAGTGTAGAAACTCCACAGAAGGACATAATGTTATGAAAAGAGGTGAAGTGTGAAAGCAAAATACAATAAGAAATAGGCTGGCATGCTTGATGTTGTTATTAACAGAATAAATTTATAAAATGGCAATTGAAAATTGGGGGGATGGTTATATACTGAGTCTCTAGAGGTATTACATAAGAAACCTATGTGCCCACAAAAACAGACATATTTTAGACATCAATACTCAGCTGTTGTATGAGAGCTTATATTTTTTGATCATTACATACAGGTGTCATGTACCAGTGGGACATTGGTGGCTTTAAAACCAAGGTTCAGAGTCCAGGGTTGTGCCCAAGTACATGTACAGTTAAGGTTTAAATTTCAGATTTCAAATCACATATTAGACCAGCTATAGATGAAATTAAAATTTCATTTGTTAAGAACAACTCCAATCACATGATCCAAATTTGGAATATTATCTGTGATATTTACAAAGTGCTGTACAGCATAAAAAATGAAAAAAGAAAAAAGATCTGTTTAAACTTTGAACAAGAATAGAAGGAAATACAAAATTTCTCAAGTATTTCTTACTCATGTAACATGGTAAATACAATGATTATTCAACACTGACACAAGAAAGAAGATAAAAGTTAGCTAACACTTTGATTATGGATAGCAATTAAATTACATTAACTATCACCGTATAACTTAAAGCATTACATAATTCATCAAGTTAGGACCAAAGCAACCATTAGTTGGTTTCCTTCTATTTGAGTCTGAACAAAAGCATGACCTGAAACATTTGCATACGTATCAGACACACTACAAGCACACTACACTTCCTATTTGTAGGGAACAGCACAAATGGGGCAAAACTTTTTATTTTCATAAAACTATGAGATTTATTAAGGTGATGTACTAGAGGTAAAAGTGTAGAACAAATGATTGAGACATACCACCTTTTATGTGTTTTACTATATCAACATTTGAGGACAAATGGAACCAGATAGTGATAAAACATCAATCAAATATTTTAATGATGTTTTATGTTAACTAGCTAAAGAATGAGAATAGTAGAATACAAAATCATGGATCTTCTTTTTGCCAACTAGAATAAAAGTATGGAAATAGGTGGCTTCTAGTAATGAGATCACAACATAAGTGAAAATGAGGAAAAGAATTGGAAAATTGAGTAACTTTTAGTTTCACAAAATGCAAAAATATATTGATGATTTATTATGGTTGGCAGGTGTGTTTCCAAGCATAGCTCAATCTTGTAAACTAAGGATGCATTTGGCGCACCGGATTAAAAGGGGAATATAATTTTTTTAATTCTTTCCCATGTTTGTTTTCTAAAAGAACAGGACAAATTTTGTCACGCGGAATGGCTAATCTCGTTGGAACGAGGATAGCTCATCCCAACAAAAGAAATGCTTTTATTTTTATTCTGTTGAGCTACTACTTTATTTTCTCTATTTTACCCTTATCCTCAGCAATGGCGACTTTTTTATAAAGGTATAATTGTCCTATCTGATTTGTTATCCTGTCCTCCACCAAACATGAAATATAATACTTTAATCATATCTTGTTCTTTATCTTATCCCATTCTCCCTTTTAATATTATCTTGTCCTATGTACCAAACGCCACCTAAAGTTACTAAGGGAGTTAAGGTTTTCTGAGTAATATAAACTAAGATTTATCTTGAAAGATGATTTAAACTCTGAAAACCAAATGGAACAAATGAAACCTCAAAGGCAGGATACATTACAAAGTTGGCAAATTCATCCAAATTTCCAACAAGTCTTGAACCATGATCGACAGCATCAAGTGAAACATATAACAAGGCCTACTGAACTAGCTAACAGCTTTGCAAGTCATGATTATTTATTAAGAACATAATCAGGACTAAAAAGCTAAAAATTGTACATATGCATTACATATACAGTAAAGATGTACATAAACCAATATATGTCTTGTCACCAATAAAATATGACTTGCTCAAACTGCATGAATAATACATGAGACAGATACTTAAGGAATCAGACCTTTGAGAAAGTGCTTGCAAGGTCATCAATATCAGATAAAGATCCTAAACCGTCACCCTGCAAATACAGCACATTGTGACTAAAACTACAATCCAACATGCCATCACAAATTTATTGACAATAAACAATAAAATCAAAATGCTGAATAGGTTAATATATGAAATGAAGAAAATTTGCATGCACCAACAGAAAATAAGAGAACAAGATGATTCATCTTAACTGCCATCACTGATTACATGGAAAATAAGCCCTTTGTAAGGATGTAAAGTACATATTTCTACAAACAAGCATGTGAAATGGTAAGCAATTGCTGGACACAGAGGGATAAAATTTTAGTTATCATCTATAGATCAGCAGCAAGGGAAAAATTTACTGCATACAAAGGCAATAACAATGTGAACATACTCAGTACTGCTTGATTTTATCCTTTCCATCCTCTTAATATGAAACAATGAAATTATGCTGGACTCAACAATAGTGTACAGCTTAAATAGAAGCTACATATGACTTCCACAATATAGAATTCCCTCTTCACCAATTCATGCAGAAGCATCTGCTACATTATCTTCAGAGGTTGTGTTGAAACTAATGGCCAGGGATATGTTCCATTTCGAAGCATCAAATTAATTGCATTGATACCTCAGAACATTGCCTCTCATTTATCTCACAACTCCAGAATCATCCACAATATAAGAAGCCACCCATAGATTAGGCAACGGTGACATCAAGATATATCAAATTATTACACTAATTCTCAAAATGGAATGAGCATCAAGGCACTGATTGAGAAAGTTTGTAATTGCATCAGAACTTCATACTTCAAAAAATTTCTAGGCACAAAAGTTCATGAACTACCGCTATATAGACCTATATAGACAACTAGCAAGATGAGAACTGATTTACCTGATGATTACTTTCATAATGAGACAGTTACCAGAAATATTACAAAGTTCAGTGATCTTCATTTAGCTGTAAATTTAATCTATCCAGTAATCTCATGACTATGAGATTTAGCTAATTTGTCTGTCATAGATTCTAATGCCAGGTTTGGGTACAAGTTTCAAAAAGTCAAAATTGCAAATACGAGAGGTTCCTATAACCATAATGCCCAATTAAATCAGGTAAAGAAATCAGCAAGAGACTAAAAACGAAGTTTCTGAATAAATCTTGGAGCAAAAAAGTGGCATGCTTGATAAATTCACATTGCGTATGTAAAAGAACAAGTGAATGAGTTTGCAAAGAGTGGGCACTGAATACGTAGTTTGAAAAGTGAACCAGAAAGAATAACAGAAGACATCAAAATGATATTAAGGTCATACACTGTAGGTGGAAATTGCATTAGATATTACAAATGCAATATGAAGTCATTTCATGGAGACAACATAAGGATAAGGCAACTATTTATGAAGGTTTTTAGGTAATAGAAATAAACAACAGAAAGTTTTCATCCATGCTGAGAATGGAGAGCATGATGACCATGTGCTAAAGAAATCATAATAGTTATGGGCCTAATAATAAACTTTGAGCAGATGGAAGATCAGGAACATTTTTTCGGTATGGAAATTTTGGCTAGCATATTATATTTTTCATACATGGATATTTTAGATAAGTTGTATAAGCGTTGCTTGAGTGAAGAAGATCGATGCTTTAATTACATAATCAATATGGATATCACTTCGGGGTTAATTCATACCTACCACCTCTAGGGACTTCTCTCCTACAGGCAAGGGCTGATTCAAATTCTATAACAAACCTATGGATAAGTATTAGCCCAAAAACAAATGCTTTATTCATATAGTTGATATCTTTAACAACTTTTGAAAGGTTTTGTGGTTCAAGAGATAATAACAAAGAGACCCCTAGATAAAAAGCTCAGTAATATATTGATCACATAATTCAGTCATTACATTCCCTGCAGAAGAAAAGCAGCATATGGTGTGACAGATATCTATCTTCTTAAGCTTCATGGCATTTTTAGGCTTTTTCATCGCCAATTTGTGCTAGTAATAAAGGAATTACAATTGTAATTGAATGAATTCTCTGGCATGCAGAACAAAGTAACTTTATTAGCAGTAAACAAATGGCTGAACTTCATGAACATTCACCAAAAGACCCTCAAAGGCGAAAAGCTTTCTGTATAATAATGTAGCTACTAGTAGATCGTAGTACTGAGCACATGAGCTTCAGAAGCTAAAAATGTGATTAATTGAAAAGCATATAAAAGTTTTATGCTGAAAATAGTTAAAGATGGACCCAATTTCTTCTAACCTTTGCAGATTTTACACATATAAAAAAAAAATTCACCATTGTGAAACTAACTGCACTATCACTGTTTATATGAAGGAAAAAAAAAAATCTTCCTTGGATGCATAGTTCCCATAATGTTCAATCAACATCAAGCAAAAGTAACTAATTATCAGCAATAACGTAAAACAAATGTTGTCAGTAATTATCAGCATAAGTGTAGGGAAAAAAGAGAATGTGAATGAAGATTTAATTAATCTATATTCATTGGGATGTTGAAAGTTGTAAGATTTTTCATAATTCATGTTTCATTGGCCTAATTGATCTATGTTTTATGCTATCAAGAGAGAGTGTATTGATTTGGTGTTTAGATTGGAATTTGGGTCACAGAGATAGATGGGTTTCCCCATATCTAACACTCACTTCTCCCTTCTTCCTCCAGACTATAAGGGAATATTAGAGGATTTCTCCTTGATTTCATCGGTCTTCTATCAACCCATTGGCCTCCTATGTTCCAACACAAGCCCCAAGAGTTTAACAAGTACATGGCTGGTAACTATTTGTTGGCTAGCCATAAAACAAATTCAACCCTTCCAGGCAATCTTCTCAACTCAGAGTTGTGGTTTATAGCCAACACTATCGATATAGAAAAGGCCCAGATGGTGATGACCATGATATCCATTAATGCAATTTGCTTCATTTTAAGGTAACTTGAGCTAGCAATAGCCCATCATTTTAACCTAATCACCAGTCCAGCTGCAAGGTTCCTTGATTTCTTCATGGGTTAAAGTTTGGTTTAGTAATACCTAGGATTCCAGCTTTCTCAGTCTATTAAATGCAGTTTACTTCATTTTACGGTAACTTGAGCAATACTCCATTATTTAACCTAATCACCCATCCAGCTGCAAAAGCCGATTCCTTGATTTCTTCATGGGTTAAAGCTTGGTTTAGTAATACCTAGGATTCCAGTTTTCTAAGTCCATAAAACAATACCAGTTCATCTGGAATATAACAAATAGTACAGCAGTTCATTTAACTACAAAAGCAACGCAGTTAGTGACACTAACAATAACATCCTCATCTATTATCAGTATGCAAGGCTGGAACTACTAAACTATACCATGTCAGTGCGATAATTAAATGATTAAAAATTCAAACAATCATTACCCATACTGTTACATTAAGAATTAAATTTTCACTGTAAATATCCTACAGTACTTGATCCAAATCAGAATGATCCTAGACAATTCGGATCTCATTCTTAGATCAGCAACAAAAGCAAAGGAAAAAATTGTTAAAATATATAGCTTGCAGATAAGGAAATTCACCTCTAGTCTAGCCCCAAGATAAGAAAACTGATTATCCTCATCACTTGGACTAATAAAGCCAGGATCACCATCATCATCATCTTCTTCCAAACCCCCTAGCTCAACATCCTCCATAACATCCTTACCAAAAAAATCGTATTGTGAAGCATCAAACCGTGCATTATCTGCATAGAAACAGAAAGCTGGAAAAATAAGCCCAGAAAGAGAAGCATAAACGATGACCAAAACTAATCAAAATTAAAAGAAGAAAACGAGCGTAACCGTAGCAAACCAATTTTTAGATAGTGCAAGAAATACCTATCAAAGATGTCAAAAATTTTAAAAAAAAAAATCAAGAGTTCAGCGTCTAAAGTTAATAGATTCATTATTTCACTTTAATAAATAAAGCTCATAATTTCAGTGACATATGCCCGAAGACTACTAGATCTAGATATCAAATACTTTATCGAATAGGTAGAGATCCCTTATATGTTGCTCCAACATAATCACCACTAAAATTCAAAACTAATATTGATATAGTTAACAGATCAGCAGAATTTCAAGCAGGTATCCATTTAATGTGCTATAAGGGCAATTAATATTCCATGCTCATTTAGTAAATTTACACTTACAATAATATTTAAAAAAAAGAACAAGAAATTGTGGCATTTAATTCCCACAAACACTCAAAAAAGACTGCATGCATCAAAGAGATAATCCTTACTCTACCCACAAGGGCCCAGAAAAATCTCAGCCAAAAACAGCGTTTTTGACTTCATACAAACCCAATCCAACAGTAAAATTCCATAAAAAACCGAACTTCCCTCAATCAAACCGCAACACCAGATCTACAGCGCCGCAAAACCAAAATCCCCTCAAAAACACATCAGAGAGAGAGAGAGAGAGAGAGAGAGAGAGAAATCTCACCCGATACACCATCGGCCGATCGCCCAAACCCGTTATCCGGGCCAGGATCTTCGGAGGCCCCACAATCCCCGTCGAGCCCCGCCATCTTCCACCCTGCCTCCAATCAAAACCCTAAAACTCGAAATTGCAATAGAGATAAATGGAGAAAAAAATACTCCTTTTTGCAGACCAAATCTATGGTTAGGGTTCTCTTGGGGAGGCTAGATCTGAGCGCAGAGCGAAGGCCAAAAACAAAAAAACAAAAAAAAAAAAAACAAAAAGCTCTCTTTTTGAAGCACTCCTGTCGATAACTTGGAATTCTAAGCTAAAAAAACCCCAAGATGAAATTTTGGAGTTATTGGAAACAAATAGAGAAGAGATGGAAGTGGATAAGAAGAAGAGGGAGCGGAAGAGCCTCTCTTTTTTTTTTTTTTTTTTCGCTTTCGCTATCTCTCGTCTACTTGATGATTCTCTTTGTATGCTCCTTTTATATCCCTGGCAACAAAAAAATAGTTGCAGGGCGGCGGGGGTGCGGTGGGGTAGGGTTTTTTTTTCTTTTTTAAATTGGTGTGTTGCTGTTATTGTTGCGAAAGTCTAATGGCTTTCATATATTTAATCTTATTCTTTATCTATCATCACTCAAAGTATGGTTGAATGGGGGACAAAATTTAGAATGGATCCATTAGATGGGGGATGGAAGGGGAGAGGATGGGAGGTGGGAGCTGATCTCATGTGGAGAGGATGCGGTGGGGAAAAGCCTGGACCTTTATGGCAAGAGAGCATGAGGGGAAATAAATGAACGATTGAGGTCGGTTGGGGGGTGAAATGAGGATATTCCTCTTTAATAATACTTGATGCTGGGAATATGTGGGGCATGGGGATTGCTTAAGTTGGTGGTAAATGGTAATTCAAATACATTTAATATGATAACATTAACCCTCTATTTGGATAGAAAGAAAATTAGAAAGAAAAAAAAAATAAAAGAAAAAATAAAATTTATCTTGTTTGA
This sequence comes from Calamus simplicifolius, assembly GCA_900491605.1. NCBI lineage: Eukaryota > Viridiplantae > Streptophyta > Magnoliopsida > Arecales > Arecaceae > Calamus > Calamus simplicifolius. The sequence continues at coordinate 195,186 of UESW01001925.1, read as the reverse complement.
ATGAAGAGAAAAGTTGGAAGGAAAGAAATAGAGGAAAAATAAAGGAAAAAAGTTATGGGCCCTACATAAAAGTTTTATTTCTAAAACCAGAGAGATTTCGGATACAAAACTCAAAAGTGCTTTTCTTTTTTTTTTCATTCCAATATTGACCCTTTCAAAAATCAACCGATGCATTATTTTAATCATCTATAATAAGGATATTATTATCATTGTAAATTATCAACTTTTCTCTCCTCTCTATTTTCCTCACTCATCCAAACAGGAGAGAAAATATTTTCTTTTCAATTTTCTTTCCTTCCACTTTTCTTCCTCTCAATTTTCTTTTCCCACTTTTCTCTTCATCCAAACAGAGCATAAATCACTCATAATGATGTCATCATTGCTGATTTAAAAGCACTATTATTTAATGTATCATAAGAATTTTAATCATCAATCAAAAAAATATTAAAATTATTTTTAATTAATTAACTTCTCTTTATCTTAAAAGATAATATATTTTACAAATACTATGATAAATTATTATTATTTCATTTTTTTATTATATATTATTTTTTTTATAATATTATAATGTTAAATTATATTATATTAATAAAATAATAATATCATGCATTTTTTTTTAATAATGAACGAAAGATATTTTAGTTCTTAAATCTTATTTTAAGATAAATGTTTAGGGAGATGACCTTGGATAACCAAGCTAATAGATGGATATGAAATTATTAAGCTAAGCTGAAGATTAAAAAAAAATTAAGAATCATCACCATATAAGATCATCAAAGATGAAGAAAATCCGGAATCATTGGTAATCCCATATGAATCATGTTAATTTTTTAGAGAAAACACTGATTTTATATTTTTTTAAAAATTTTTTATATCTATGTAGAATTAATTTTATATATATATTAAGTAAATGCATAAAAAATGTCTTGAATGACCTATTTTTTCAACCACAAATTGAATTAAAGAAATTAAATTGAAGATTTCTTGAACAAATTATGGCAAAGCACATATACAATATAAGGGATTTTTTTTTTAATAGCTTCATTATAAATAGCTGACCTGTCCTTTTTAAATATATAAAACTCACATATAATATTACCACATAAAACATCCTCATGTAATTACAATTGGATGAATGCTAGTATTTAAACTATGTACATATTTAACACTTGCTCATATATAAGGTAGCCATACTTATTAAAATTCTCATCAATTATAAGATTCCATTTGTCACTGAGCTATTATTTTCTTTCATATTTCTTATTATTGAGTTAAATCTAATATGTGGTACTACATAAAACCTACATTCTCTCTCAATATGACAAGAAACAATGTGATTTTTTTGATAAGCAACAAAGATATCTGGCAGAGCAACAGGCTCCTCCACAATTTGTTTGACCCATTCCTATCATAGACTTCAAGCACTTCAACAGGAAAACAAAAAGAATATAGAAAAATAGCTTGAAGCCATAGCCTCTAACAGCAAAAATGTACCAAAAGCCCATAAATTTTGAAGGATATTTGCAATCATTGAAACATGCAAGATTTTTGGTAGTTGAATAATTCTTTCAACCTTCCAACATATTTGCAACAGTAATATTAAATTGTTGTATAACAAAATCCAATAATATGAATATTGCAGGTGCAATGCTAATAATATTAGCAAGTGGTAAGTGCCTTAAAAATGGCTCATTATCTAATCATCATGGTCAAATTTTTGAGATTTAGCAAATTTATTTTGGATGTACAAGCCACTGGTTCAAATCCTAATGGTGGAGATACTAATAACTGTGACATTTTCAATTAGTAATAATTTTTATAGAATCATAAAAAATAGAATCTCATTGTTTTTATTAGAATATACGAAATAGTGAATAATAATCAGCAATATCATGTATGGTTTTATACTTAAATTGTTGCAAACAATTAATACCATGCAGCAAGAAATAAGTTTTTGATATACCTCTTCGATATTCGATTGTTGTTGCAAAATTTTCGATGCACCAATTTTATCATCCAAACTTACTTAAAACTCATCAAAAGTTGAAACAACAGCTAATAGAATTCATTCTTAGGACCTTACACTCATAAATCCAAGGATAATAATGATGGTAACATGAGAGTGAGTGCTAATTGAAAGAAAGAGAGATGATAATAAGAAAAGTCCTTAGAAAGAATACATAATTTTTGTTCAACATCTTTATTATCTAGTTTCACCATTGAAGAGAAATTTTTCTGATAACATAAGTGATTACAAAAATCACCGATAACTATGTACTTATGTAAGCATATCTCGGATCAGCATCTAATATCCCGAACCATATATTAACATATATAATGTTTATAGATGAGATTTGCTGCAAATAAGAATTACAGGAGACTCAACAATTGACACAAGATTAATAAAAGATGAAGAGTAAAATCATCGTCATGTTAATATTCGTGCATACGATAAAAAGATCGAGATCATCTTTGATTTTTGATCCATCAGCTGTTACATCCAGAAAAGAACATAGCCGATACACCTCAGCGAGATCGAGCCATTCTCATATCGAAACATTCCCATGTCTCGACAGGACCGAGCTATCCTCATACCTCGATTGGACCAAGTTATTTATATGCCTCAGGCAAGATTCCAACCACGTGGCCTTCGACTGTCCTAAGAAAAAAAAAAGCCAGATAATTCGAGATGTGGCCTAAAGCCTCCGAGTCACCGAATCTTAAAGCACCAGCTAACCTCCCTAATCATTGATTCTCTAACTAACTAAATTCGGAAGCTACCAATCTCGTAACAAACTTGATTCGAATCAAATTCGAATCATAACGATTTTGGATCCCGATGGCACGCTCAAGGAATCAGGTAGTTGTCTGCCATCACCCTGGCAACCTATACATATGCTCTATGTTGACGTCTTTTAGATATGCTTACTTTTTTACTGAGAAAAAACTCCATTGAAGTTCGAGTAGAGCTCCATAGGCTCCAGAAAAGCCGTTCTCGAGGAACTCTTCTACGAAGCCTTCTCTCCATATCTGCTTGATGTAAATCTCCACTGATTTAGGCATCGGAGGGTCTTCCGCAGAGGTCATCCTCGATATTCTGTGTGAGACTGTCTTGTAGGTTTTATCTGAACGAGAAATTGGCATTCAGATCCAGAGTCGGACTGCACTTGAGTTGAAGAGCGAATTTCTGCAGCAATAGTAAATAATAAAAAATATAGTAAGGAAAGGGAAAACAAATACTTTGGCTCTCTGTTTGCAGGTTTCATCTGAACGAGAAATTGGCATTCAGATCCAGAGTCGGACTGCACTTGAGTTGAAGAGCGAATTTCTGCAGCAATAGTAAATAATAAATAATATAGTAAGGAAAGGGAAAACAAATACTTTGGCTCTCTACCCCAGGGTTGTCTGTGCTTGTATTTATGATTAAGAAAAGGTGAGATGTCTACAGGGAAGTCAATTCAGCTGCAGATTAGATTGCCGCTAGAGTGGCATATCACTCTAGCTTTTGAGCTGGAAGCAGGGCGACCCTTGCCCTATTATCCTTATCCAAATTTTGTATTTCGATATATTGGGTTTGATTCACTCTAGAATAGTGTGATAATCGCTTGTTAAAAAAAAAAAAAAAGGTGAGATGGGGTGGGGTACCATGCTATTCAAGAAGAACTACTTTTCCTGTCTCTTTTAGTTGTGTCCACGAGCTGTTCAAGTGGTGGTGTTGGGATCTAATTCATTGAGGATCTCTGGGGCTTGGATTCTTGTGACAGCCAACGCAGCACTTCACTTAGAAGTGGGTTTTTAAAAGAAACGAAAGCAACACGGCTTAATGGACTGGTTGCATCCTTCCGTATCATCTAACCTTTTATTCTTATGAGGACAAAATTTCTCTAGGTAGAAGTTAAAGCTAGATGAGCAACTTCCTGCAATCAGGCAACAAATAGCTGATCATCAACACATGAATGATCTCTAAAAAAAAGTTAGTGGATTTGCAATACTAAAAAAAAAAAAAAATCAACTAGTTTAATTTCACCTTTTTAGGTATATTATTTTTAAAAAGTAAATTTAACTATATTCGAATATTTTAAGCTTAGAATCCGATCATTTTTTTTTACTTTTAAATTTATGTAAATTTTAAATTCATTCTGCACCTTTTTTATTTTTTTTATTTTTAAAATTTATGAAATATGTAGATTTAAAAATAAAAAAAATGATCAAATTTATAGTTTAAAATTTCATGTATGTGTTACGATTACTTTTTTGGTTTAAATTTAACGTTGTCTCTACTCCGATGAATGGTAGGCCTTTGCCTGCTATAGATTTATTATTTTAGAATCATAACTCTATTTAAAAATTTTATAGTTTAAAATTTGAATATGTGTCTCACCATTACTTTCTCAATTTAGGTTTAATGAGGTCTCTATTTAAATGCATCATTGACCAAATTTATTCTGACTCAAAAAAAATTGGTTCAAAATGTGCAATTCAATTTTTTTTAGTTCTATATAAATACTTAAATCTTCTCAATGTATAATCAATATGAAAAATTATATACACACAGCATGAGCTTTCATATGATTATTACCGTTTGTGACTTTTAGTTACGAGAACTCTAAATGTTATGCATAACAAAATAACCACATTTTTTTTTTAAAAAAAAGATAACAATACTATTAATACCTTGGTCTTATATGCTAGACATTATACTGAATATAATTTATGGTAGGTTCAGATCAAGTCTTCTCATCTCAGTAGATTTCTAGAACTTGACTTCGAGAAATGATTTCAACTCTTCTTTTATTTTAATTGTTACTGTACCTTTAAATGCTCACACCAGCACATAACTATGAATCTTGAGCCTAAATCACTCCAACCTTCAATGGAGTAGGTAGGGAGTTCTAGAATTATGGTTGAGAGCCTCTCTTTAAAGCTCTCTTATTTATGAGGACCTCACAAGCTAACAGTTCTAGCGTGGTAAGAGAAGTCAATGGGTCCAAAATTTTGTGTCCATTAGGTTGCTTGGCCTAAAAGGAAGTATTTTTAAAAAGTTTTACACTTTAATGGATCATGACAAAAAGTACATTATCATCGGTTTAAAATATATATATATATATTTTTTCAAAAAAATCGATATATGCTTAGCGGCATTTAAACAGTTTTGTTCTTAGAACTAAGCATGAAAAGTTGATGGTCTAATTTAAACAAAGATACACTATAAACATAATTTTAAAAATATTTATATGTTCAATAAATGTGCATAAAAATTTAATACATTTATTTCGTCCATCTTGCTTGGACCTAGACATAAAATTGTCTAATAACTTTTAAATATATAATGTATAAATAATCAATTTTTTTGAATACCAATAATTTAGTGAAATTTTACATAAGATTTTCTAGGTAGATTTGCAATTGAATGAATAGAATATATGAAACTGACAATTAAGTCAGATTTGAGAAGAACTGGTTTGGTTCATTAGAAGCCGGATGAAATTAACAATTATGCATCCTAGGGCCTAATTTTTATGGATATGACCTCATATTTTTAAGATAATACTTGAAATAGAAGTTCACAAAGTCAAGACAATGCTTATGTAATACTCCACGAATGATTCATGTCGAATACAAAAAAAAAGTTTGAGAAAGGTATAATTTAAATTTACTTACTATCAATTACCTCTACTCGAGTTTTTAAGTTCGCATGGATTTAGCTCGCTAACAGGTTGATGGAGCTAACAGGTGAACTTGAGACATTACAAATTATATTCGAGCTGACCTTGGCATGCAAAAGTTTATGAGCAGGAAAAAAAAAAAAAGGCTATCTATAAGACCGATGATAGAGAGAGCCTTGCTATGATATAAAGATATCTCTATAGCTCCAACAATCCTACTTAAGATAGATTTTGGTAAGCTTATAGCGTGCAATAAGAATGTCATCTAATAAAGAAAATGAGATTGTAATACCTCATAAATAATTTCATATAAATAGAAAAGAGTTTAAAAAATTATAACTCAAGTTTATAGATTACATAAATTTGAGTTGCTAACAAGCTAATTGAGCGAACAATTGGGCTTCGTATATTACTATTTAAATTAAAGCTCCGGCAACAATGGCCACATTCATAAGACGCAAATAATTTCATTTCAAGTTGCACACTTTTTCCATCAAAGCAAACTATAGTACCACATTATAGATCCGGCAAAGATAGAAATGATTAGATTACATTCAGGCTAATCAATATGTAGAGCTCTATCCTTCTTTGCCTATTCTGATCATCATGGAAAAGGAACAGCACATTAAAGGACAACACTTATCCTTTGCTTTTCCTTGGCTTCCATGAGTAAAGTGGAGGCAATGAGAGGAGAGTGGGGGCCAAAAGGCAAAATGTGGTACTTTAGAATACCATAAAAGTGACAAAGGCACCCCAGGTCTTTTTCTTCAGGCCTGCCCCTTGATTTATGAGGCCATTCTTGATCAAGAAGGTGGGAGCTTGTATTCATGACCTTTACCATCTGGTTGGTGGCAAACTGCCTTTGCCTTCCAAAGGGCATGCCTTTAGCCTTTGAATTATCCCATGGCCTTTATGCTTTCCAACCCTTAGGAACAAGGAAGATGACCACAGGTTTAAGGGGACTGAGAGCATCAAAATGCTCCCACTGAAAGCTTTTCTTGGGTGGGCAATCTCAGGTTGTCCAAAGTTGCTTCATTAATATATGGTTCCGAGCTCAAATGCCACCGAAAAAACTGAAACAAGCTTCGAAAAGGAGAGAGTAGTAGAAATTTTGCAGAGCAATAAACTACTCAGATAGATTTATGGCCCAAGGAATTTAGTTTCTTAGAATCAGTTTATTTTTTTCCTCAATATCCTTGATTTTGGGGTGTTTTTAAGGTATATCTAACAATCTGCAAAACAATTAAAACTATAGAAAAACCATGTAATCTACCTTTAAATGGTCATGCAGCCATCTTACATAGTGTAAGGATATTAATGATCATGACTCTTTTTTTGTTAAATATCTAAATTTTATTAGATTTTTTAATTAATGTTAGCATTTGATGTTTCCTATGCAATGATTTATTTAAAACACCAGAGTTTTTTGGCATTTGTTTCTTTAAGAAAAAATTTCTTGAGGGGAAGTAAGATCGAAAAAAAATTACCACTTTCTTATGATATTTATTTTTAAATGAAAGATAAAAACATGGGCATCATACATAATTTTTCCCCTTACTTTCTTTTGGTCATAAGAGGGATAAGTACCTCTTTAGTATTTTTTTAAAAAAATATTTTTTAAATTTTTTTATGAAGGTAAGAAAAGAGAATTAGGAAATAAAAACCATCTTTTCTATAGCATTTATTTTTTGATAAGCAGAGAAAAAATATGCATAGACCTCACATGAACATAAAAAAAATAAGGAAAGAAAAGCTTTTTATCCGATTCAACTACGTTGAAATTAACCATCTGTTTGGATGGAGAGAAAACTAGGGAGGAAAGAAAACTAGAAAAAAACAGGAGAGAAAATAAAATTTACCTTGTTTGGATGGAGAGAAGTTAGGAGGAAAGAAAACTAGAGGAAAAAAGGGAAAAAAGTAATGGGCTCCACATAAAAATTTTCTCGAGGAAACCAAAGAGATTTGGAAGAGAAAACTGAAAAGTGTTCTTTTTTTTTTTTTCATTCCAATATTGACCCTTCCAAAAAAAAAACCGATGTATTTTTTAATCATCTATAATAAGGATATTATTATCATTGTAAATTATTAACTTTTCTCTCTCTATTTTCCTTCCACTAATCTAAACAGAAGGAGAGAAAATATTTTCTCTTCAATTTTCTTTCCTTCCACTTTTTTCTCCTTTCAGTTTTCTTTTCTTCCACTTTTCTCTCCATCCAAAAAAGAGTAAAACCAAATGAGGAGTAAAAGATGGTAATGATTCTACTAATCAAAATTGATGGATTAAATGGAAAAAATGTCTACCGATTGAGTAGATGGAGGAATATTAATGACTTGAATTTAATCTAAGCCGTCATCCTCATATACCCTGTTATAAGGGGACAATTTAAAAGAAAGAAAGAAAGAAGACCGGAAAAGAAGAAAGTTTTGGGTATAAGTGTGATAACATTCCCCCACAAACTTACCATTTGTCCAAACATGATCAAAGGACTCCACAGAATTCCGACAGCCACTGGCCTCTCCACTCTCAAGGCATTTTTGCACTCACTACTTGCGAGGCCATAATTACCATCAGTTCTACAAAAAAATCACATTCAATGGACAAAGATACTGTAACAAGAAAACCTCTTATTGTTGAAGCTCTGACTATAAGTTACATGACAATATTTGCTGATCATTGGGCAAGTCTGGAAAAGTTGCACAGGAAACAAGTTCCCTACAAGCATTCAAAAGATTGTGGTGCACAGGGTGTGGATGATCAGTTTCAGCAATAAGGTCTCTTAGCTTATGAGATAACATAAAAATGGTATTCCTTTTTAAGCAATTGGATTTGCTCTTGAGTAGATTTAACCATGATTTTTTGGAGAATGCATCCATCTCAATCTCCAGATGAATGCCAATGCAAGAGATAGCTTCGATAGGTTCATCTTCCATCAATTTTATGCAAAATCTTTCTTTGATGATAGGTGGTGGTGGCGTACGACCAAAATGAATCAAGTGCTCCCATGTTGTCTCGAGCACCTGCCCCTGGAATATGATGAAGAGAAGTTTTGATGAAAGCATGAGATGGTGTTCTATATTTCCTAAGATAGAATTTTACTCAATTGTAGCAAAATTTGAATGCAAAAAAAAAAAAAAAGAAGCTGACATTAAGATCAATGAATATAATGTAAAGTAAAGAAATATAAATTATGAATATGCTAAGAACCAAACGTAAATCTTTTTCATTATGTAAAAGTCAAATCTTTTAGTTAGTGGAAAACTCGATCAAGGCAATATTTTGAAGGTCTTAGTAACTCTGTAAGTATAAAAGAAAACTTAAGTTTGTTCATGATGGAGTCAAAAATAGAAGCAGAGACAAAATCGAGTAAAAAATCACCTTTCCAGCTCTGAAAGCATCAAGCACTATATGAAGATGCCTTCTAGCATCAAAGTGATATCCATGATGTAGCATTTGTTGATAGACACTCTCAAATCATCCCAATTCTTTGTTTTGGCACATGCTTCCATCATGGTATTGAATGTAAACTTATCTGGAACAACCTTGCGACTTAAATCAGTTTTGCTGGTAATATGATGGCTGCCATCCAAAATCTTCTCAAATAGATCCTTTGCTTCTTCAAACATGCCATGCTCTATGTATGATTTCAACATGATGTTGCAAGTTACTATGTTGGGCAAGCAAAACTTATGCATCTGATTAAAGATATATCTGCCATTTTTTATGCTTCCAGAGTCTAGACAGGCTTGAATCAGTCCAGTGTATGTTACAACTAAAGGCTTCTTTGCAACCTTGCATATTTTGTTGACCTGCTCAAAGAAGCACAGACACCAGTTACAATTTCTTTCAACTGTAAAATATGCATAATCATCAGGTAGAAGTCTTACCAGCATGTCCAAGAATACTTTTTTTATAATAGTAACATAAAGCAGTAGGTGGTAGCCATAGATTTATTAATAAAAGGAAGAGTAGGTCAAAGATTGTGGTCAAAATAAAGAATTGTGTTGCATGTACAATGTAATATTTATGTTAAGCATTATGAGCTGATTCCATAATTAGCAAAATATAAAAACTTTAATTTTTCTACTATTTAATCATATTACCAGTCATTTAGTTATTTCTTGCAAAAGTAACATATTTAGTTGCTGCTAAGTGACATAAGATTCTCATAAACTGAAATTTGAAAATGAGGCTAGATAAAGCTTAATGGTAAACAAATCATAAAACATAAACAGGATAAAGCATAGATAGATCACAAACAGACCTGGAGTAATGCTTCTTGGCATCTTCCTGCACTGCAAAGACATCGAGCAAGGTCATAATAGAGACTAGCTGAACCTACGATACCGCGTCTTTCCATATCCTTTACTGCTAGTACAGCTTCATCTATTCTCCCTTCTTTCCATAGAGTATTTACAAGAACTGCCACAGAAAAAAATCGGGCTCCATCATGGACGTGGCAAGTAAAATCACAAATATTTCACTTAAAGTCAATACCTTTGTAATTCAAAGCACCAGGAATAGAAGTCTTTTCCACTTTCCTGAAAAATTCATGCACCAAGTTGTACTTGCCACATGCAAACATCACCTGCTCAACCCAATTACAAGTTGATAAGATTATTTTAAAAAAAATTACTGAGAAATATATAAAATTAAAAACAAAGAATTATATTTGAAGTTGCAGTCCACAGCTATGTCAAGATGAAGAGAAGAGTAGCACCAATAAGAAATAATACAAATAAATGCCTGTCACAATAAGTTTCTTGGTGCCAAGAATGATCTTAAAAAAAAAAAAAAAAGCAATGGAAAAAACTGTTCGCAAAGCACATAAAATTATGCTGCTAAAACTTTTTGTGACAATTGGTACAGTCTTTCCCATAACCTGTTGCTAATTTTATCAGCAATAAAATCATACAGTAATAGTCAAGGTTCACAAAAACAGTACCAAAACCTATGGCAGTGCATTACTGGTTCAGTATGTATGCATTCCAGACCACAATAGGGTATACATTCTTTTCTTATTCTGTCATGAAAATTGTGAAGCTATCCAACTGCCGCCAAGGGCTACCCTCTTGCATGGCAAGCCTATTCATATCCATTGCAAATTCTAAAAGGTATTAGTCAATTTTTTATCAGCTTTTTTCCATCACACTCAAGCACCCTTCCTCCTGCCCCTTCCAAGTCCTCAATAAAGTCTTTTCAAAACTTCCTAACAAACTTCCCTTTGAAAATCCGTGCTACTCATCTAATATGCTTCGAACTTAATATTACAATTTAAACGATGCTGGCCAAACATCTGTGCTATAAGACTCCCTTAAATCATATTGACATGCTGCAGTTGCATAGATTTGTGAAGCACATATATCTCCATCCATTACTTTATTATTCTTTTTTGGGAACTACTAACTACATCTCCCACTGTTTTATAATAGATACAATTCCAAGGCATTTTCCTTGGCCAACAATTTTATCGATCCTCTTGAATAGCTTAAGGATCAAAGAAATATCACATTAGGCAACCTCCTGGATATCAACTCTTACTTATTCTATGGTGATGGTAGAGAGGAAAACAAAGCCTTAGGGCTCTCCACTTTTTGTAGATCCATCAACCAAAACAGTTTCCACTTATAGCTAATTTCTCTTAATGAGTTTTTGTGCAATCTATATAACCATTGAGTACATATTCATTATTTACAACAATCAAAACATCTTTGCAGTGATATATGATTGCTCCTTCCATTTGTTTTTGAGGCCAGGAACATAAAAATAAAAATACAGCTGCTGGAAACCCCTGATATAGAGAAACAAGTTTCCAGGGGTCCTTTTCACTGATTTATGGTTTATCACCAGAACATAAAAGTTAAGGTAGCTTAAAGTTGACCTTAACCAGCAGGCCTTTTCTCATATTATTCAGGATCTGCTTCATGGATTTAAGCATCATAAATCAACTATTCTTTGTTAACTACATACATTTGTAATAGTGACAGAAGGCCCGGAAACATTAAAAATGATATCATAGCTACACAACTGATGCACCAGAGACCAATCGGTATAATTGCAGGTCCAAGGAAAGGATTCCTAAGACCAAGAGACAAGCAATGAAAAAGCAGTGTCATCAGGTTATGCAAGTTGAGCAAAGCAACTAGTTTAAACATGAGAATAGAAGCTATGAAAGTCACTGTGGCCTGATCAAGCCTGAGCAGAATTTCAAGGCTAGAAGAAGCAAATTCCGGTCATAGAAAACATTTACCTTATACACACTGATCTGAAACATGATATGTAATGCATTTTGAACCACATTAAAGACCCCACAAATTGTTTGCAATTTACAAGCATGATAAATATTTAGCATGATAAATATTTCAGCCTAATAAGCATAATCTTCAAGGGTATTCAAATGACTTGTTAAGATATAATCAGTAGGGTGACATAGACCTATGGTGATAAATATACAATATATTATCAATTTCATTTGTTAGTTGTGATTTTGTTGGCACTGCAAAATGTAATGGGACCAAAATTTATGAATGCTTCAATGAGTTATAAGCACATAAAACAGAATTATTCACAGAACCACAACACTGTCTGCATGTTTCAATAAGTGCAAACAAATGATTTCTTGAAGGTCAATAAATGTTAAGAAGAGAAACCAGAGGAAATTAAATTCACCTCCATGACAAGGCCATATGTTGTATTTGAGGGCTTTATACCCTGCTGCTTCAATTGCTGCAACACCCAGAATGCTCCTTCCCACTGCTTCCGCTGAACACAAGCATTTAAAACCTACAAAAATGGAAGATATTCAGTAACTATCTTTGATCAGCAACAAAATAAATTTGATTTATATTAAACAGGTACAACCACAGATGTCAGATTACTCACGGCATTGTATACAACAAGGTCTGGTTCCAACCGAGGATCCCACTTCTGGAGAGGACCCAGCTTAAACTTCTTCTCAGGGGCAGCACGCATACAATCAATGACATCAAATAGTTCTTTCATAAGACCCGCTTGCCCGAGCGTGACAGCAACACAATGGTAAGCTGCAAGATCAGGATATGAAGACAATTCTTGCTGCAAAGAATTGAAATATAATTACTATAGTTGTAAAAGTAAACTGCCTCTAAAACACTTGAAACTAGCATGGATAAAACATCTTACACGCATAGCATAAAATATGTTCAGTGCCTCCACAGGTCTCTTTGCCTTTCCGAGTACATCAAGTACAGTTGTATAAATATATCTGCATGACAAAAGAAACAGTAAAAATCACAGCAACAGTAGAAGCATAAAAGACTTTGCCGCAAGATAGCAGAAGAGAAGAAATGCAATAAATGTTTAAAAAAAGCCATACCATATTGACGGTAAAATAAACTAAATTTCATGGATATACTGAGGACAATGTTATTTGGGGAACGCCTAAATCAAATAAGTATAAGATCATGATTTGCCAAACCATTCCGAATAAATAACCAGGATAATTTGGTCTTTCAAAGGGCAAGGAGCGAATCGAGCTAAACAGGTTGAACCAACTAGTTCCACCAAATTACAAGCAATACTGACCAATTCCACTAGTTAACCCTGGCCTAACCCCTGACCTAATCCCACTTTCTCTTCTAATCCAATCCCTCAATGCCCCTTTTGTCTTCCACCTCTCTCTCTCTCTCTCTCTCTCTCTCTACAAGCAAACAACATGTATGCCACCCCAAACCATTGCCTGGAACCTCTCCTAGCCCTCACCACCTCTCTCTCTTTCATGGCAATGGTGATGGTGGGATAAAGAGGGCTCTATTCCAGCCCTTCTTACTCCTCCAATGCTCCTCTCAATGATGATCCTATGGGACAAAGCCTATCATTGATCCCCCTTGTCATCATCATACTCAATGCCCTCATGTCACTGCTTCTGCTCCTCATTTGCCTCCTTTGATAACTCCCTCCATTGTCACTGGTAAGAATTTTGTGGTACTGGTACTTGATTGGCAGTCTTGCATATTGTGTTTCAGTACAAATGGTATCATACTGTACCAACCCAGTACTTGACAGGCATGGGCCGATGTGGCGAAGCTTGTTTTGAATACAAAACAACTCCTGAATTACCATCCGTTGCTTTAAACATTAGCATGATTGCATTTTCCTAAGAAGAAGATGGGTGAAAAAAAATACCTGCTCTTGTAGGACTTGAATCTTTCCCGTGAATGAAGCCATTGAACAACTTGTAACACTCGCTTCCAGTTCCCAAGTGCACCCAATATCTGGACAACCCTCAAGACAGTGTGATCTGAGAATTTGATTTGTGCACTATGCAACATTTTGGAGAATTTCCACTCAGGCATATTTACATCTGTAGCATTCAACCTATGATAGTTATAAAAAAAAAAAACTACAAGTTAAAACTCAAATAAAGTCAATAAAGTTGAGGTAAAGCATTAAGAAAGGATATATGGAAAGTAAGATCTGAAAAAGAAAAGCATATACACATAACTGTATATATATCATGAGGAAGAAACACATTAAAATCTGTTTTCAAGACACAATTTCCATTGTTCAAGAGTGATGATTTCAAGGTTCCACATGAGTATGCAAAAAGATAGTTCCATGGTCATCCCACTAGCTTTTTCCATTGAATTTGGTGAAAGAAGGCCAACAAAGAAGAAAGAAGCCCTAAATAGCCCAGATAATTCTTAGCATCCCCAACAAGAAAGTCCAGAGAGCCCAGCATCACATGTCACTGAGTGAAAAACAATAAAACCCAACAGAGAAACCGAAACTCAAGAACCCAGGATCAGGATGAATGGCAGCTTTTCTCTTGTCAAATTTGTTAAAATACCCAAAGATTTGAAAACATATTTCAGTTTGAAGTAGTTTCCACAGGGACCCTTTTTCTTCCTATTGCATTAGACTACTAATTGGACCACTTGAGTTGACTAAACAATCAAATTGTTTAAGTTCAATATATGGCAGCTTGAGTTAATATGTACCAAGAAATAGAACTTTCCTTAGCTTTCCTTCATGTAGCTCAACCTACTCTGTTAATAAACTAACGAGAGAGACCAAATAAAGGCAAGTTGTGACCATAACTCTTGTTGTACTTAGAGGAACCTCTTTAAACATCAAATTTTCTGAGATCAGTCCAATTTCAACACAACAGGCACATCTAAGCAGTTCAAGTTTCATAAGGCAAGCCATAACTAGACTCGTGGTTTTCAACACATACATAAGAAAGAGAATAAGCTGCCTTACATCAAAATCAAATGCAAAATCCCTAAAAGAAACTCTTGTTAAATTCCATCTCTATGCAGATAAAAGTGTATTTGGTGTTAAGCAACACCTAAAGGAAACCGAGGGCTGCAACAGGCCGCTTTGGAGAGAAATTAATATCAAAAGAATTATCAAGACCACAGTTTTATTCGGTCTTCCTCTTTCCCCCACCTGAACCTTAAATATTCTCATAATGCAAAATATAGTGTTTTCACAAACATAACATTTAACATTCCATTTCTGATCTCTACTTCCGTGTATACAGTAGCCACCAATGTAATTTGGTATCGGAAGATTTAGTTGGATTACAAAATGCTAATGAAGAGTCTGATTACATATATTTAGACATATAGATGGGAGTGGAACCTCTATTTGAAAGTACAGTCCTCAAAACCCTACTTCTTACAGGGCCCACCTTCTCTCAGAAATAAAGCCCCACTTTGAAGTTTGAATAATCTAAAGTGAGTCAGCACAATCTAACAGTTATAACATAAAGAAGGGACGATTACACATCCTCTCCTCTGGTCACATCAAAACTTCACAAGAGTCTCCATGGTACTTAGAAGGGAAATCGCCCCCTGCTTAACCTGGCTCCACCAGTGATTGGAATTTTGAAGTAACAATCATGTACAAAATGAAGTTTGACCTAAAGCAAAGCAATCTACAAGGTTGTTTTAGTGAATGTTAGATTTCATGTAATTAAGTTAAGATAAAGCATAAGCCTTCCAGCAAATGTTAGGTTTGATTAAACTGTTAAGGTTGTTTAGCGGCAAAAGCACCAAGCATGGGGGATATAACAAGGACAGATAATAGACTAACTACTGTAGTGAAGATTTTAAATTCAAATTACAAAAAATAAGAAATAGAAGAGAAGTTTTGTGGAACATGGTAGAGTGAGAATGAGTAGGAAAAAGTAACACCTTCGTAAGAAAGAAAGACAGATAAGACTTTTGATTTACGCCTGCAGTTAAAATCATAAGTACAGTAAATTTGATGCATGATACTTTACAAGGTTCCTACAGGTTCTTTGCTCCTTTAAGAGTAATCCAACTTTCCTATGAAATTAAATTTGCAAGACATCCTTGTGCATCATCTCTTTTGTGCATGTTCTTGTATAGTTTTTCTAAAGAGCTTCCTGACTATTTTTACATTTGCTTCTTGGAAATTTATGAAATCTAATGCTAGAAAAACTAAGAAAAGTTATCGCCCTCAAATGTTTAAGTCTAACATAAACCAACTAGTATTTTATTGATAAAAGTATTTCGGCAATATATGTCAGTGTGTTTTTTTTGAAAATGATTTAAATCAATAAATGATAGAGAGATAACAATATACCTTTTTAGGTGAATCAACAGTCCATTCTGGTTCTCAAGTAACATCATTCCTCAGAGTTAGATTGCAAACTTTCTAATATTTCATTATATTACAACTTGTTCTGAGCATAGGCTTGATACCTCCAGTTCTCTATCATCATAAGCCTTCAATATCTGGACTCTTTCTCCTTCATGCATGACTTTTTTCTTAACCTTACTACTTCAGCTCTCTACTCTTTTACATTTTATGGTTGGCCTCCATGTAAGTTGGAATAGATACTTACTGAAACCTACCACGAAGAGTCATGGTATTCAACTGAAATCTAACAATCCATTATAACTCATTTTTAAATAACCTACCTAAAAATCAAAACAAAAATCTTTTCATAATTTATAAAACTTAAATCTCAACTTACGATGAGATCAGTTCTTTCTAAACATATAATATCATAAAATCTATTACACTATAACATAAATTAATGAGGTTAGTTCAGTGTAATATTCCATCCCAGGTGGAGCAAATTTGACTTAAAACCGGAATATACATGCATCAGACTTAAAACTTCTATTACCTCAAACAAAGTAGATTTCTAAAAATATGACTGGCTTCTGTATCTAAGAAGATTTTAACTAATAATAACTCTTCCAGAAACATCATACCTGGACCTTTAGCCCAAGTCTTAAGCATATTAATCAATTCTTTATAGACAAATGCAAGGTTAAATACAATCTAACCCAGATTCAATATTTGTTATGTGCTTTTGCTGATCTTCGGGTGTCCTGAAAATGGGCCCCTTAAAATTAACCATCTAATTTATGTGTGGAAGCATCAATCTTGTGAATGAGCATTAATAAGTGCATTTTGTGCTTAGTTGCAATTAGAAACTTTTGACAAGCCAGATGTTGATTAGTCTTCATACTAACAAACAAAAGATTGATTTGGGGTAAATCATATGAGAATTGAAAGAAAGAATTATATTTTACACTACATATCCTTGCATAATAAAAATGGAATGTATCTAATAGCATGAGGCATTGGGTATCTTGGTAAAATAATTTAGAGGACTTGTTAATGTTAAGAGCATGGTTCACTGTTTTGGTATTGAGAGGCGTACCAATAAAATTCTAACACAGTGTTGGTGTGCTTGGTATGGAGGCATACCAAGTGTCAGTACGCCCCCATACAGCGTACCAACCAATACAGCCTACTATTATTAAGAACAAATAATTACCGGATTATTCAACATCACATGCCTCTTTACAGATTTCAAAGGATCATTTAATTATCATTTTGTCTGGACCTCAGCTAAGCCATTTTCCACTCAAGTGCTATTCTAACAGACAGGTTAACTAATTCAAATAGAGAAAATTTGTCTAGCCTCAGTATATGAATGCAATAATCTTCAAAAGAAAGCTGAAATCACCTACTGGAAAAGTAAGGAAGAAATAAGACAGAGCAAATGCTTAAAAAGTTCAAAGTACTCTTACTGAAAACAATTATAACATGACATTAATCAGATATTATTGTGATGTTGAACATACTGAAGAGAAAATGAGAAAAAAAATGCTCGCTTAGTCTGAAAGGACTTGACACCAATAGCTGTCAGCACATTTATGGTCATCGACATATAACTACTATACTTACATGACTTAACCCCATAAATTTCAAACCCAATCAAATCAAGGAGATCAACATGGAGAAGAATATATGTTTAACAATAAAGGATAATTAAGAACACCTACTTCTTTGCTAGTTTCTGGATTCTCTCTTCCATTTCCATCCGCAAAACTCTTGGCCTATTTCTGACATCAGTGAATACCTCGAAAGTTTTGAAGGCAGCTCTGTCTTCAATATCAATATCATCAGTATCACTTTGAATAACCTTATTAGACTGCACATTAAATTTACCACGCATCTCAATAGCACTAGAACCATTTTTTCCTGTTTCCACAGCATCACCATTAGTCTTTCGCGACAAACTATAATCTCCTTTTCTTTTTGAATCATTACCACTTCCATTGTTGTCCAATTTACCTCTACTCTTAATGCCACTTCTTTCCACTTTTTTCTTCTCCAAAAGCCCTTCCACCAGACCCCATCCACCATTACTACGACTACTACTTAGAACAACATCATGCTTTTTATTGTTTACAGATACCCTTACATCATCTAATTCCTTATCCCTTCCTCTGCGAGAAATCTGCCTTCCATCCAAATTTGCTTCCTCCCCATTTTCACTCTTCTGGTGATCAATGTCTTTGGCATCATGTGGTTGCTCCTTCAATCTAATCAACCTCCTCTTTCCTTTACTACCAGCTGCTCCCGAGGCATCCTTCCCTGTTGGTCCCTTCTTTGAACCATAGCCATCCACATCAGCATCCAATTTCTGGCTCCTATCCATCTTAACCGACTCCATGACCTTCACATAATCATTGAAAGCGGGACTAAACTTAAACTCGTTCTCGAGAAGCCGGCTACTAGCCGAATGGGCATCAATATCTCCATTCGGTAAAGCATTGGCCACTCTAGACTTGGGTGTTCTCGCATCAAAATCCCAAATTTTCGGCACCCTCAAAGAATTCAAGGTGATTCTGGCAACCGGTCTGCGAGAAATCAAAAACCCGCAACCAAAACAAGAACTCAATCGAGAATCGGGGAGAAAAATCCCATTTCCCTTCAAATTAAAAACACCCAATTGTCCATTTGTCGTCGTCGGCGTCGTCATCTCCTCCGGAGCAATTCCACAAACTCGAATATGAACTCAAATCAGTACGAAATTTCGATCCAATGATCCTTTCCTTGTCAATATGGATGAGAAAATCGATAAAAGAAGGAACTTTGCGAGAGCGAAATCATGAGACGTGGACGGAAGTAAGTGCGGAGAAATTCTTAGAGCAGACTCACGGAGATTGGGAGCAGCTACGTCTCCTTCTCTCCGATAATTCGGCTCCAGGGCGAAGAAAGAGACGAAACAGGCTAATAATCCGAGACGTCCCGCCGGCCGCCGCTGGCGCTTCCGATAAGAGGTGGGGAGAAGGGTGAAAATATCTTACGGACGGCCCCTACAACGCATCGTATGGAAGCCTCTTGATTTTGCGCCACGTTATCCACATCGTATGCTCTCTCTCCAAGATCCTACCCTAGCTTGGCTCACCAAAAAAATCTTTGGGTGATTGGACCTAAAAGTCATCACATAATTAGTTTGAACTATGTTGGATGTAATCCCAACAAAAAAAACTCTTTATTTAAGTCAACATTTGAAATTTTAAATTAATTTGTGTATGCTTAACTAGCTTTGTTCCTATATAATTTTTCAAATCTAATTTGATAAAATTCACAAGTAATTTGATTAAAAATTGAATTAAAAAATTCATCAGCAATTTAATCACTGAGCTTAATCATAAGTTATCTAGCAAGTTAAAAAAGACTTTGTACATTGCATCTGGTGCAGCAAGTCCTATGTGGATTGTATCATCCCTTTCTATTGGTTCACGTGCATATGATACCATTAAAAAAAAGTTAAAATAGCTTTACAACATCTCGATAAAAAAAAATTTATGACATTCTAGTTTTAAAATTACGACACCATATTTATAAAATTACAACACCCCATTCAAAAAAGACAAAAAAAAATATGATAGCTCAGTCGTAAATTTACGAGACCATAGTTATAAAATTACAACACTGATGGGGCCAGTTGACCCCATGAAAAATAAAAATTTTTGGACGGCCCCAAAGGCCGACGCCCGATGGCCCCCCGGCTCCAAAGGCCGACACCAAGACCGACGGCCCCAAAGGTCGACGCTCGACGGCCCCAAAGGCCGACACCAAGACCGATGGCCCCAAAGGCCGACACCCGACAGCTCCAAAGGCCGACACCAAGATCGACGGCCCCAAAGGCCGACGCCCGACGGCCCCAAATGCCGACACCCGACGGCCCCAAAGGCCGACACCCGACGACTCGACGACTGACGGCCCCAAAGGCCGACTCCTCCAGACCGGCGGCCCCGGCACTTCCCAGCCAGCCACGGCGTGTCCAAGCTAGGCGGCCCCGGCACCTCCCAGCCGGCCCCGGCGTGTCCAAGCCGAGCCTGCCCCGGCATCCTCCAAGGCGGCACCGGCATGTCCCTAGCCGCCCCTACTCCAAGCAAGGCGGCCCCGGCATCCTCCCAGTCGGCCCCGGCGTGTCCAAGATAGGCGGCCCGGCACCTCCCAGGCGGCCCCGGCATCTTCCTAGCCGGCCCTCTACGTCTTCAAGCTAGGCGGCCCCGGCACTTCCCGCCGGCCACGGCGTGTCCAAGTTAGGCGGCCCCAGCATCTTCCCAGGCGGCCTCTCCTCCAAGCTAGCCAGTCCCGGCACTTCCCAGCCGGCCCCGGCATGTCCAAGCTAGGCGGCCCGGCACCTCCCAGGCAGCCCCGGTATCTTCCTAGCTGGCCCTCTGCGTCTCCAAGCAAGTCGGCCCCGGCGTCTTCAGTCCCGCCGAGTCGGCCAAGGCCATCCCAGGCCGGCCCGACTCAGCCCCGGCGTCTCCAGTCCCGTCGAGTCGGCCAAGGCCATCCCAGGCCGCCCGACTCGGCCCCGGCGTCCCCTGTTCCGCCGAGTCGGCCAAGGCCATCCCCGGCCGGCCCGACTCGGCCCTGGCATCTCCAGTCCCGCCGAGTCGACCAAGGCCATCCCAGGCCGGCCCGACTCGGCCCCGGCGTCTCCAGTCCCACCGAGTCGGCCAAGGCCATCCCAGGCCGGCCCGACTCGGCCCCGGCGTCCCATGTTCCGCCGAGTCGGCCAAGGCCATCCACGGCTGGCCCGACTTGGCCCCGGCGTCTCCAGTCCCGCCGAGTCGGCCAAGGCCATCCCAGGCCGGCCCGACTCGGCCCCGGCATCTCCAGTCCCGCCGAGTCGACCAAGGACATCCCCGGTCAGCCCGACTCGACCCCGGCGTCTCCAGTCCCACCGAGTCGGCCAAGGCCATCCCAGGCCGGCCCGACTCGGCCCTGACATCCCCTGTTCCGCCGAGTCGGCCAAGGCCATCCCTGGTTGGCCCAACTCGGCCCCGCCGTCTCCAAGCTAGCCGGCCCCGGCACTTCCCAGGTGGCCCCGGCACCTTCCTGGCAACCCCAGCGGTTCAAGAAACTGCCTCTTTGACACGCGCCGCCCGACAGCACCATACGCGCGCTGCCTAACAGCGCCAGACGCGCGCCGCCCGACAGCTGATGGGACGTAGCCCACTAACCAGACCAGATTCACGCAACTGAACTCCACAAACACCTCCTCCTCACGCAACCCCACATAATCATGCCAGGGTCAAACCCTATAAAAAGGGAAATCCACCCAGTAAACAGGTACGCGCGATAACCCCCAAAATCACCATCTCTACTCTCAAAAGGATCCCTCCTCTCGGAGATCCCTCTTTTTTCACACAAAACAGGGCTCCCTCGAGCCCTTCTTCAGCTGTGACCTCAGTCACTAACTTGGCCGTCGGAGGGTCCCGCCGGAGGCTACCCCTCCGGTCCCGGGACTTCTTTGTAGGCAACCCGGCAAAGCGAGGATTCGAGAAGCACCTCCGTTCCTGACGTCCAGGAGAGGTGATCGAGCGTCATCAGATTGGCGCACCAGGAAGGGGGGAAAAGAAAAAGTAGTGAACGTTCTCCCTGAGCTACATCTTCTATCCCCTCTCTTCTTTCAAAAGCCATGGTGGTGACACGAGCCCAGGACGCCTCCATCAGCTGCCCAGCGGGGTTTCCCCCGCCAACTAGATAGCAGGAGGCCAATCCTCCTGCTGCCGACCTTTCGGTTATCTGCCCGCCAGATGCCGCTGTCTAAATGGCAGAGCAGCTAGCAACCCTCTCTCAGCAAGTCCAGAATCTCACCGCCATGGTCCACGGGCTCCAGCAGCAGCAGTCCGTGGCCACCCAGCATCAGACTGCTCCCCTCGCCAGTTAGCAGTCGGCGAGGGGAGGTTCTCCTCGGCAGGAGGCCGATCGGCGAGAGACCGGCCGACGTCAAGTTTCCCCTAGGAAGCCTCAACGCGAGCCCTCCAAGCGGCCACGGTCCTCTGACCGCGGCCCCAACAAATTTCCTCCCAAGCCACATCATCACGAGGAACCCAGGCAAAAGTCCCGACTTCCATCTCCATCTCCGTCTGCCTCCTCTTCTTCTTCTTTCTCCGAGCCATCTCGGAGGGCCCCGATGATCAGCCACCAGGCGGAGGAACGCCTGGAGGAGTACAACAGGCGCCTCGACGAGCTCGGCAAGAAAATCAATCATCAGTCGGAGGAAGAGTTCGACACTCGTCCTCCCTACACTCGCCGCATACTGGAGGAACCGGTTCCCTCGAGGTTCCGCTTCCCCCAGGTGGACCCGTACGATGGTACGACCGACCCCCTCGACCACCTCGAGAGTTACAAAGCTATGATGCAAGTTCAGGGCACCTCAGACGCCCTCCTCTGCAAGGCCTTCCCCGCAACTCTGCGGAAGGCCACCCGTGCATGGTGCTCACGCCTGCCCCCTCACAGCATCGACTCCTTCTGGGAGCTGGAGAGGGCATTCTTGGCCCACTTTGACGTCTGCCGCCAGATCCCAAGGGTGGCAGATAGCCTTTTTTTCATCCGCCAGAAGGAAGGAAAGTCACTACGGGACTTCGTGTCCCGATTCAAAACCACCGCCCTCGAGGTCTACCATCTCGACGACACGGTGGCCACCCTGGCGCTGAAGCGGGGACTCCTTCCGTCCCGCCTCACCTTCTCCCTAAATAAGAAGCCCCCAAGCTCTTATTCTGACCTCCTCCTCCGGGCCTAGAAGTACATCCGCGCCAACGAGGCTGACTCGTCCAGAAGGGAAGCCGACAGGAGTTCCAATAAGAAGCCGACCCCCATGGAACCAGCTGAGGGACGATCCAGGTAGCCCGAACCACCTCGTCGCTTTGACCATCGGCCCCAGGTGCTGGTTCCTAAGGGGCGGTTTACTCCTCTCACGACTCCGATCTCCCACATCCTGCTAGAGATTGAGGAGGAGCCTTACTTTCAACGCCCACGTCCCCTAAAGTCAGTAAACCCCCACAACAAAGAGCTTTACTGCCGATATCACCAAGACTGTGGACATGACACCGAAGATTGCCGCCATTTGAAGAAGGCCATTGAAAAGTTTGTCCAGCAGGGCCACTTGGGCAAGTTCGTTCAAGGAAACCTCACGGCCCCAGGTGCGTCGGCACCTCCAGCGCCTCAGATTTGCATCAACAATGCCCCAACGGAAAGAACGATAGCATGATCTCATGAGGGGCGAGCATCGGCTCGAAAAGCCGACGGAAGGAAGTAAGCTGGCATCAAAATGGGAAGCTTTTCCCCCACGTTCAGAACGCAGACGATATTATCGGTAGCTTGCTGATTCTTTAATAAAGTATTATTCGGAATATCTTTGTTTTATCACGCTCTTGGGATGAGTATGTTTCTTAGACAGAGACCGGCTCTGCGTCGGCGCCAAAGATCGACCCCGCATCAGCACCAAAGACCGACTCCGCGTCGGCAACAAAGACCGACCCCGCGTCGGCAACAAAGACCGACTCCGCGTCGGCACCTCAAGACCGACTCCGCATCGGCAACAAAGACCGACCCCGCGTCGGCACCAAAAGACCGACTCCGCATCGGCACCTCAAGACCGACTCCGCATCGGTAACAAAGACCGACCCCGCGTCGACACCAAAAGACCGACTCCGCGTCGGCACCAAAAGACCGACCCCGCGTTGGCACCTCAAGACCGACCCCGCGTCGGCAACAAAGACCAACCCCACGTCGGCAACAAAGACCGACTCCGCGTCGGCACCAAAGACCGACTCCACATCGGCAACGAAGATCGACTCCGCATCGGCAACAAAGACCGACTCCGCGTCGGCACCTCAAGACCGACTCCGCATTGGCACCTCAAGACCGACTCCGCGTCGGCAACAAAGACCGACTCCGCGTCGGCACCTCAAGATCGACTCCGCGTCGGCACCAAAGACCCACGATGGCAAACAGCTGCAAAAAAACTAAGTATACTACACTGAGAAAAAAGTTTCTTTTGTTAGTGTCTGGATGCGCTACAGGAAAACCACCAAAGACCGACTCCGCGTCGGCAACAAAGACCGACTCCGCGTCGGCACCTCAAGACCGGCTCCGTGTCGGCACCCTCAAGCTCAAGACATGCGGATTCCAATCAACAGAGTTTCCTGGGAGGCAGATCAACCCTGCAGAAGGAGACCAATTTCTTTAAAGAAAAAGGCACCTGAGCCTGGCCCAAGCACCCTCTGGTCACCCTCCAGGGTTCAAAAGGTTCTCGACGGCCTCAACTTTGCCTCATCGGCTTCATCCTTGCCTCAACGGCTAACTGATGAGCATCCCCCCAAAAAGTTAGCGTACGCTGCTTTCTGTGGCGGGTGTGAGGTAATCAATTTGCCTTCAAAAAAAAAAAAAATTCTTGAAGTTCTACACTCCTTTCGCTTAGCCGATGCGGGGCACGCAAGCTCAATGAGTGTGGGGGGCATTTGATGGGGCTAGTTGATCCCATTAAAAATAAAATTTTTTGGACGGCCCCAAAGGCCGACGCCCGACGGCCCCCCGGCTCCAAAGGCCGACACCAAGACCGACGGCCCCAAAGGCCGACGTGCGATGGCCCCAAAGGCCGACACCAAGACCGACGGCCCCAAAGGCCGACACCCGACGGCTCCAAAGGCCGACACCAAGACCGACGGCCCCAAAGGCCGACGCCCGACGGCCCCAAATGCCGACACCCAATGGCCCCAAAGGCCGACACCCGACGGCTCCACGACCGACGGCCCCAAAGGCCGATGCCTCCAAGACCGGCGGCCCCGGCACTTCCCAGCCGGCCATGGCATGTCCAAGCTAGCCGACCCGGCGTGTCCAAGCCGAGCCTGCCCCGGCATCCTCCAAGGCGGCACCAGCATCTCCCTAGTTGGCCCCTACTCCAAGCAAGGCGGCCCCGGTATCCTCCCAGTCATCCCCGGCACCACCCAGCCAGCCCCGGCGTGTCCAAGCTAGGCGGCCCGGCACCTCCCAGGCGGCCCCGGCATCTTCCTAGCCGGCCCTCTACGTCTCCAAGCTAGGCGGCCCCGGCACTTCCCGCCGGCCACGGCATGTCCAAGTTAGGCGGCCCCAGCATCTTCCCAAGCGGCCCCTCCTCCAAGCTAGCCGGCCCCGGCACTTCCCAGCCGGCCCCGGCGTGTCCAAGCTAGGCGGCCCGGCACCTCCCAGGCGGCCCCGACATCTTCCTAGCCGGCCCTCTGCGTCTCCAAGCAAGTTGGCCCCGGCGTCTCCAGTCCCGCCGAGTCGGCCAAGGCCATCCCAGGCCGGCCCGACTCGGCCCCGGCGTCTCCAATCCCGCCGAGTCGGCCAAGGCCATCCCAGGCCGCCCGACTCGGCCCCAGCGTCCCCTGTTCCGCCGAGTCGGCCAAGGCCATCCCCGGCCGGCCCGACTCGGCCCCGGCGTCTCCAGTCCTGCCGAGTCGGCCAAGGCCATCCCAGGCCGGCCCGACTCGGCCCCGGCGTCTCCAGTCCCGCTGAGTCGGCCAAGGCCATCCCCGGCCGGCTCAACTCGGCCCCGGCGTCTC
This sequence comes from Calamus simplicifolius, assembly GCA_900491605.1. NCBI lineage: Eukaryota > Viridiplantae > Streptophyta > Magnoliopsida > Arecales > Arecaceae > Calamus > Calamus simplicifolius. Next base: position 169,351 of record UESW01001925.1, on the reverse strand, counting down.
CAGTCCCGCCGAATTGGCCAAGGACATCCCCGGCCAGCCCGACTCGGCCCCGGAGTCTCCAGTCCCGCCGAGTCGGCCAAGGCCGTCCCAGGCCAGCCCGACTCGGCCCCGGTGTCCCCTGTTCCGCCGAGTCGGTCAAGGCCATCCCCGGCCAGCCCGACTCGGCCCCGGCGTCTCTAGTCCCGCCGAGTCGGCCAAGGCCATCCCAGGCCAGCCCGACTCGGCCCCGGCGTCTCCAGTCCCGCCGAGTCGGCCAAGGACATCCCCGGCCAGCCCGACTCGGCCCTGGCGTCTCCAGTCTTGCCGAGTCGGCCAAGGCCATCCCAGGCTGGCCCGACTCGGCCCCGGCGTCCCTGTTCCGCCAAGTCGGCCAAGGCCATCCCTGGCTGGCCCGACTCGGCCCCGCCGTCTCCAAGCTAGCCGGCCCCGGCACTTCCCAAGCGGCCTCGGAACCTTCCTGGAAACCCCAGCGGTTCAAGAAACTGCCTCTCTGACACGCGCCACCCAACAGCGCCAGACGTGCACCGCTTGATAGCGCCAGACGCGCGCCGCCCGACAGCTGATGGGACGTAGCCCACTAACCAGACCAGATTCATGCAACTGAACTCCGCAGACACCTCCTCCTCACGCAACCCCACATAATCATGCCAGGGTCAAACCCTATAAAAAGGGGAATCCACCCAGTAAACAGGTACGCACGATAACCCCCAAAATCGCCATTTCTACTCTCAAAGGGATCCCTCCTCTCGGAGATCCCTCTTTTTCCACACAAAACAGAGCTCCCTCGAGCCCTTCTTCAGCTGTGACCTCAGTCACTAACTTGGCCGTCGGAGGGTCCCGCTAGAGGCCACCCCTCTGGTCCCGGGACTTCTTTGTAGGCAACCCGACGAAGCGAGGATTCAAGAAGCACGTCTAGGAGAGGTGATCGAGCGTCATCAAACATCTATTCAGAAACGTATTTATACACAAATTTCAAAAAAAAATAACTGAACGAGTATTAATGCACGTCACGTCAAATTTTAAGATGGACACATTTAGTTGTAAATTAAGACATCCATTAAGAAAGTTAAAAAATTACACATCCTAGTTGTAGATTTACGACGATACCCATTTAGAAAAAGTGTATACACAAATTTCAAAAAAAAAAAAAGCTGAATGAGTATTAATGTACGTCACGTCAAAATTTAAGATGACATCCGATTTTAAACTTATTATAAAATTAAGATACCTATTTAGAAAGCCAAAAAAAATTACGAGTTATAAAATTACAACATCCACTTAGAGTGCATTCAAAAAAAAAACTGAATTGATATTAATGCACATCATGTCAAAATTTAAGATGGTATCTCTGCCATCGTATCAAGTCATGTAGGATTCATATGAATGGTACAGTCCATGTAGAAGTTGCTACATTGAAGGCTATGTGCAAAACTTTTTCTTAGCAAGTTTGACTCAAGTGAGATCCAATTAGCCCACTTGCAACACTTTCTATAGATAACGCTTGATGTTAAACTTGGAATTAGAGTTAAAAGGAACCCATATGCTTTATATGAATGATTATTTATTTATCTATCTTTTATGTATAATAGGAGAGTCTAAGAATCCAACGTACGTTTCAAGCATTGGAGTCTTAAAAAAATAAATTAGATAAAAAAAACTCATACTCGTGGCAGCAATAATGCGAATAACTTCTACCATAAATTGAATTTAGAGCCTACTCATATTAAAATTAGTAGATTGTGTAGTTACTACATGTTAGCAGCTATGTAACGCGAATATGTGGCTTATTCTTTAAAATATTCTCTCAGATATATATAATTTTAATCTTACATAACTAGATTTTACCCACATATTCATTTAAATCCGATACCATTCTCTAGCATAATTAGAAGAAATGAAACATCTAGATTTCATTAGGACATTTTTATGATATTATTTATCTATTTTTTTTTATTTGTCCATTAGTTAGTGAATGCATACTACATGTGATCGTATAAATAATACTACGTATTTTTAAGACAGGCCAATCGATTGTTTACCAATTATATTTCTTTGTATCAATCTTTTTATATAAATAATTACAAATAATTAAATTTATAAAAAGAATAAAAAATTATTTAATTTTTGATTGGAAGTGAGTCAATCCAATTCAATTGTAGCCAGTTGAACACACGACTATTTTCTTTTTTTTTTTTATGGTACAAACAAAAATCACACCACTCTAGAATGACTCAATCCCATATTATCAAAATATAAAAGTAAGTTCAGATCAGGAGGGCATCAGTCACCGAACTTCAGCACCAGAATTCAGAATGATTAGCCACTCTAACACACGACTATTAGAATATGTGAATGAATGTCCAAAACCTTTTAAAAGCGAAACGGCAATATAAAAAACAAACTGACTTTTAAAGTGTGCCTTCCATAATAAAATATCAAACTCTTAAAAGCATTTATATTAAAACCACCCTCATTTAATCAAGATGAACGGATAGGAAGGGAGAATGGGATTATAAAGTAACAGATGGGAAAGAAGGCTTACTTATAGAAAAGCTATCTTAACGATCATTAAAATAAAAAGCATCCCATATTGATCAAATAAAGGTTAGCCATTCAATGGATGTTTAAAAAAAAAATTAATCAAATAAAATATAATAAAATGCATGGATTTTTTTTTGGATTTTGTAGTTAAATATTAAAAATTGGTTTGAATCAAACAAGATTTTAAATACTTTACGCTTTCCAAAATTAGTAGATGGAACTAGAAGTTAATAAAATGCATTGACCCCTTCTCAAATGAATGGTTGTGACTTAACAATACCATTAATAGAATGTATTAAAAGTCCTAAAATCTTAAAAATATATATTTAATATTATAATTTTAATAAATTATAATTTATTAATCATTAGTAAATTATCATGATATTATAATTTAAAAAAATATGGATTTAAATTTTCAATTATATGCCCAATTTTACTAGATGTTTTTTATATAATTGATTTAAAAATTTTCTTTAGCTTCCATTTCTAAAGGGACCAAATTCTCTCATTAAGAAAATATTTCGAGTTATTGATAAAATCTCTACCTAGACTGCATTACTTTAGCATCATGGTTTCTAAAAGATAATACATAAAAACTTGAAAGAAATAAAAATTAAGGAATTTTCTTTTTTGATAGTATGTAGAATGAGATTTTTTTTATTATACCTCTCCCTTTAAATTTGTTGGCTAAATTTAATTATGGAAGATGCTTCAAACCTACCTCAATAACCAAGAAAAATGTACATATTGCTTTGACATGTTTTATAGGGTAACTAATGCTTTATTCCATAACTTTATTGTACTTATCATTAATCTTCTTATACTATATATATATATATATATATGGTAGATCCTTGTTATTCTTCAATTGCTGTCACATTAATTAACACCACAATATCTCAGCATTAGGATGAGTAATTTTAATATTCAAGAAACTTTAATGTTAAGCCTTGATTAAGCTCCATGTAAGTTTCATTCAATTGTTACTCAACTTTGTCAACTGATTTCTTTGCTAATTGTTCTTATAACATCTTTCATTTAGTTTATGTAAAAAACCTCCACATATTGCTATTCTACCTATAATGATAAAGGTGATGATCTCCTAGTCACCATCTACCTTCTTTCTTTCATTCCTCACCTATGCCTTCAGAGCAGAATCACCCCTTTGATGAGTTCCAATGGATCATTTATATTCGTCAAGTCCTTGAGGAGGAGTTTGAAAGTGATGATATTTATCCCATCTCTATCACCACTGTACCAAAACCATTGCTTTGTGGTAAGCCAGAAACATACATTCCCCAATGCATTGCAATAGGTCCTTACCACCATCACAGTGAAGAACTCCATGACATGGATAGATACAAGCTCTCTGCAGTCAAAAGAACCCAAAACCAGCTTCCAAACCTTAAGTTCCAAAACCTTGTCGACCTCATTGCTAAACTTGATCATCGAATTCGCGCTCACTATTATAGGTAGATATTTGCCTTTTTATCACAAAATTAATTTAACAATTATTTATTTTTTCACTTCTTATAGATAAATTTTGTTTTACTCATTTCAATTATGCTTGTTTTTTCTTTAAATGTTGAAGGAGAAAATGGTTTATGTAGACTTGACTGCAATATGATATTTTATTTTGACATTGGATTAATTTGATTGACCTCCTAAAAATAATATGCTAGATTTATCTAAAACCTTAATCCTAAAAGTAGGATTAAGGTTTAGCTTGGTTAAGTATTTGTTTAAACCTAGACTAGAAACTAGCTTCATATGGATTTAACTTGAGCTTGGCATTGATCAGCCTTACAAAGGTTCCAAATGAATAATCTATTCTTGAATAGCTTAAACTCAACTTGACAACAAGTTTGTTTTTGCTTATCTATTATGAAACAAGCCAAGATCAAATACCATTCAAAGGTTTGACTTATAATCAAGTTATGCCTAAAAATTCTATCTTCATGAAAAGAAGAAAAAGAATAAAAAGCTTAATGAATAGAAAATGAACTATTCTTAAACAATTGTTAAACTTGACTAGTTTGTATCCAAAGACTTGATCCACTTGCACCATAAATACACAACAAAATAAATGTAGCTATAAGTTAGGTTACTTTGCATTGCCAAACTTAAGAGAGATGTAAATATTTAAAAGAAATGGTTAGCCCAGATTAAGAATTATTTTAATTTAATTACAACTTAAAAGAGATATAAATTAATTTTTAAACAATGGCTGGCTAAAATTAGAAAGTATGCACATTTAATTATGAAGAAATCAACCAACATGTATATATGACTGAAATTTTGAAATAAGAGGTGACAATTCCTTCTAAACTCATTCATCTTATTATTGCTCACAGGTACCTCAATTACAATGCGGAGACGCTAGCATGGATGATGGCCATCGATGCCTCATTCTTGCTTGAATTTCTCCAAATTTATGTGGTTAATGAACAAAGACTTCCTTCCACAATGCCTCATTTGATAGATTCTATTGGGAGGACGTCTCAGAACATACTACTTCGTGACATTATAATGCTTGAGAACCAGATCCCACTTTTTATATTGCAAGCAATCTTGGAAGTTCGGTTCTCATCATCTCCAATTGCTAATGAAGTATTGCATTCAATGTTGGTTGGATTCTTAAAGGATCTATCTCCTTTGAAGATATAGAGAGCTCCTTGTGCATTAATGTCACAGAGTACTCCCACTTACTAGAGTTCTTCTACTATATATAGTTCCTCAAATTAAAGATCAAATTGAATCCAATGAAGAAATTGATCATGATGTGAAATCACATGAGAGTATTAGTTGCATGAGACGACTTTTTGGTGCAGCCAAAGATTTTATTTCTAGACAAACTAGAGCTTTTGTCTTTGAAGTCATCATGTTCTTAGTGCAGCTCCCCTGGAGAGTTATAAAGAATCTACCAATTCTCTCAATCCTAACACAATCTATCAAGCACCTCCTCTCCTTTGAAGTGAATCAAAATTCTAAATCATACAACGAAAATCCAAGTCATGCTGACACTGCATCACTATTGCTTGAAGAGATTATGATTCCTTCTGTAACAGAACTCATAAATGCTGGGATAAAGTTTTATCCTACTAATGAGGATATATCAACAATTGAGTTTAACACAAGGACTGCAGCATTTCATCTACCAGTGATTAGTCTTGATGATAATTCTGAAGTTGTCTTAAGGAATTTAGTAGCATATGAGGCTTCAGTTGGATCAAGACCTTTGGTTTTGTCGCGATACATTGAGTTAATGAATGGAATTGTAGACACAATGGAGGATGCAAAGTTGTTAAGAGAAAGAGGAATTGTACTGAATTATTTGAAGAGCGATCAAGAGGTTGCTGAACTCTGGAATGGAATGACAAGATCAATAAGGCTTACAAGGGTTCAAGCTTTGGATAAAGTTATTGACGACGTGAATAATTATTATTGTAGCAGGTGGAGAATGAAGATAAGGAGGTTTTTGAAGAGATATGTGGTTGATTCATGGGAATGTCTTGTTTTCTTAGCCATCCTTTCATTCTTCTTGATTATGTGTATACAAACCTTTTGTGTGAGTTATGGTTGTACTCCATGGTCTCGCGATAAAAAAAGTTAAGCTATGAATTAGCCATGTATATGCTTAGAGGTGAAAAGTTGGTGGAAAAAAAGAAGAAGGTACCAATAGCTAAGATTAGCAATATATATCAAGTCATGGTGAGCTCTAATAAATAAAGATTCCAAGAATTTTGATTAGATACTAAAGGTGCATCAAAGCGAACTCATAGGTTTAAGAGTATTCATATTCAAAAAACAATTGTTTGATAAAAAACAATGGAGATTTTCTTTAGTACTAAACTTTTGGATTGATTTAAAAAATTTATACAAAAAGTAGTGCCTTCGTTTTTTTTTTTTTTGGTACAGATGGGTAATTACACCACTCTAAGGTGAGTCATATCCGAAATATTAAAATACAAAAGCTGAGAAAGGATCGAAAGATAAGGGTCGCTCCGTTTCCAACTCAAGCTACCCGAATGAGAAGCCACCCTGGCAGTTATCCAGTCAGCCACTGCATTGGCTTCACGGTAGACATGACGAATCTGGATATAAGGAGCTTCCAAGATCATAGAGCGGATATCGCACATTAAGGGGATGGTCGGCATATGGGAACTGGGCTCCTGCCGGATCCAGCGAATGACAGTGAGGGAATTGCCTTCAATAATAAGACTACGGGCACCCAGGGTCCGAACAGTATAGAAAATCCCAGCCCATGCCGCATACAGTTTTGCCAAAGGCACCGTGACATCAAGCAAACCAAACCCTCCTGCCGCCAGCATCATGCCATCCATATCACGAATAACAAAAGCCGATCCGGCACATCTGCCATGGACACTCCCATCAAAGTTTATTTTAACAAACCCTAGAGGGGAGGCTCCTAGGATATAAACTGTACACTGGTTTGCTGCCGCAGCAGTAGGAGAGACCCAGTGGCCAGGGTTCGCAGAATCAATAAACCTATGATGGGAAATGTACTCAGTATAAAGAAAAACAGCCGCCTTGAAGACCCAATCAGGGGAACAACTCATATTCAAAAATAGAATCCGATTCCTAGATAACCATATCTGATAAGCTGTATAAGCCCACAATGGACCCCGCTGATGGGTTCCCCTTCCTCCTTGCTTCAACAATCTCAAAAAAGATCTCCGATGAGATCCAGAATCCGATAAGCAAGGACAGGTACCAGAGATTCATCAGATCTGACTCGTCCTAGCATAGTAAAATAAAGCATGATCCGTCATTTCCTTCTCAATACTAAAGGAAGAAATAAACTCCGAGGCATGCATATTTTAAAATTTCATAACAATTATTAATGCGGAAACTTAAAGATTACATATTAATCTATCTAACATGCATCAAGATCATATCTTTGCCTTATATATTGGATCATTTGATTTAAAATATGCATATAAATAAAAACATCAAGATGATCTTCAAGATGAGAAGTCATACTACTTATCTTGAAGCCTGCCTTAAGATCTAGGGATCAAATCACTTACCTTAAGAACAGTAGGCAAATCCTTATTGCTCTGCAGCCGTTCAATCGTCCGGCCTCTAGTATCGTCCACACGAAGCCCTGAATGATCGGATTCCCGAAGTGCTAGCTCGCAGAAAAACAACTTTGCTGATCTTGAATCCTCCCACTTGAATCTTCTTCCAAGATCACCAAACTTTCGCTGACACCAGAATTACACTAGGATTTTCTATTCTAACTCTTTAAAAATTTAATCCATAGCATTTCGTTGTTGTAATCTGGTGAGGGATGTTCTCTAATTTATAGTCTCATTTTATCCAGCCCATTGAATTCTAACACTTAAAATTCCGCCGTTCGGTGAAAACCAAAGAGATGCAGCGTTTGGTTAATTCCGACGTTCGATGAAATTAAAGAGATGTAGGTTTGGAGAAAATGAAAGAGATGTGAATTCTAACACTTAGAATTTCATCGCCTGGTTGATTCAAAGAGGTACATTTATTCCATATAATTCTAACACTTTAGAATTCCAACGGAACCGTTTGGAGAAGATTAATGTTATACATTAAATTCTACATGTGAATTTAATCTCTCAGATTTTAGTTATCTCATCATGTGAGATACTTAAGCGAGAGGTTTGTGTTCAGGTTTTGGTTTAAGCTGATCTGAATTTATTGGACTGAACCTACATAGATCATGGTCTTAGCCTAAATCAAATTTGGCTAGTCCTAAATCTATTTAAATCCAAATCAAGTCTAATTTCAAATTAATATTTGAAATTGACTCATCCTTCTAATAGACTTAAACCAATTTGAATCTTATTCACTTGTACTTAACCCAATTGAGATAATTCAATCAATCAAATTGATTAATTAAATCATATACGATTCTCAATCGTTGATCAGCAAATAATCATCCTAGGAAACTTCTATGCGTGTGACTCTCTAGGTTCGAACCTAAGCCGGTAGCATAGGAACAACTTTCTATATTAATCGATGTGCTCATCTAGCAATGGAACCCGACTCCGGATAGGTCGAACAGTTGCCGAGCAAACTTCAAAAACCCTAAGAATAGTTACCGTATAATTCATCCTTTTGACCACAAATGCTAAGGATGGCTTAAGAGCCTGTTAACTCTAAACATCAAATCCATAAAGTGATTTCAACTTTAGTGATCATGTGACTTTCACATGAAGTGCCTTGGCCAAGGTTTTGCTAAATTAAAACACAAGCATTTCTCTTTTAATGGGATAGGTCAAATTCATCTTAATCCACAACTGACTACCACAAGTACTTGACTGCACCCAATAACCTTTCGTAGCTGGAATAGAAATCCAGGTGGTCTGGCACCTAAGTACAATGAGTTGCTTGCAAGTCACCGGTTGTGATCTTTAGGTTTAAAGGATACTTATACCTATATCTTCTCGGATTAACTCTTGACAGCAGAGTATCCGGAAATGAGTCACGTTCGGTGAAATATACTCTTACACTTTCACCTGTATGTCATACTAGTGTCTCTACACTCCTTGGTTAAGAGGACAACCAACAAATATGATATACAACATCCTATAATTGATAGTACTATGGCCCTTTCATAGTATATCATTTGGTCGTAACTCTTTTGAGGACCTTCAAAGATAAATCCTCCTTTATGATGAAGGAAGATCCTGAGGGCTTCATTACTATTATGAGTTTTTAAGAAGATGTTCTTGTAATAAATAAACTACAAAATAACTTTTATTAATATATTAATTTATATGTAATTTGCATTAGCACAATCATCAAATGATTGGCTTTAGGATACAATTTCCAACAAACTCCTATTAGCCTAAAGCCACTCATTACAGTATCTAATACCCATCTTCAACTTATAGTCGTCAAACTCCTTGATGCTGAGTGCTTTAGTAAATGGGTCGCCTAGGTTTTCTATTCTGTCAATCTTCTGAAGATTTATGTCACCTCATTCTATAATCTCTCGAATAAGATGAAAGTGGCAAAGTATGTGCTTGGTGCGCTGATGTGCTCGTGGTTCCTTTGCTTGAGCTATGGCACCAGTGCTGTCACTGTACAACAAGACTGGTCCATTAATGGAAGGTGCCACTCCAAGCTCGGAGATAAACTTTTGCAGCCACACAGCTTCTTTCGTGGCATCTGATGCAGCGATGTACTCTGCCTCACACATCGAATCTGCCACTGTATATTTCTTGGAACTTTTCCAGCAAATAGCTCCACCATTTAGAATAAATACGAAACCTGACACACTTTTGCTATCATCATGATCTGATTGAAAACTGAAATCAGTATATCCAACAAGTTTCAAATCAGACTCTCCATAGACTAACCACTGGTCCTTAGTATTTCTCAAATACTTAAGGAATGTCTTAACAACTTGCCAGTGTTTTTCTCCTAGATCAGATTGGTATCTACTCACTACTCCTAGTGAGTATGCCACATCTGGTCTTGTACATGTTATGGTTTACATAATCAATCCCACTACTGAAGCATATGGAATTTGACTTATACGTTCTCTTTCATTAGGAGTTGTCGAACAATCCTTCTTAGAAAGATGAATTCCATGGCCTATCGGAAGATAGCCTTTCTTAAAATTCTCCATGCTAAACCTCTTTAGCACGGTGTCAATGCACGTAGATTGGGATAAACCAAGCATCCTCTTAGATCTATCTCTATAGATCTTCATCCCTAGTATATATGATGCTTCTTCCTAATTTTTCATGGAGAATTATGATGATAACCATGTCTTTATTCCTTGTAATGCAGGGATATCATTCCCAATTAAGAGAATATCATCCACATATAATACAAGAAATACAATAACAGAACCGTTAGCCCATTTATAAATGCAAGGTTCTTCTTTATTCTTAATAAAGCCATAACATTTGATCACATTATCAAATCGTATGTTCCAACTCCTAGATGCTTGCTTAAGTCCATAAATAGACTTATGTAGCCTGCACACTTTAGACTCATCTTCAGATATAAAACCTTCAGGCTGTATCATATACACCTGTTCATCTAAATATCATTTAGAAAAGCGATTTTAACATCCATCTATCAAATCTCATAATCGAAGTATTCTGCTATAGCTAGCATAATACGAATGGATTTCAGCATTGTCACAGGAGAAAACATTCGTAATAATCAATACCATAACGTTGACGATATCTGTTGATCCATTTATTAATTTTGATGATTAATAAAGGAATTGAGTATATTTATTTGATTACTAATGGATTTTATAAGTGTTTCAGGACTTAAATTTATTTGATCAATTTAAAGGAATTAAGAAATGAATTTTGAATCAAATACAAATCAGAGATTTCAAAGTTTCAGAGCTTGGAGTCGACACCTAGAAAGTCTGGAGCCGACCCCATGGCCAATTCAATTTTAATCTGATTTTTGATACTCCGGAGCGACACCTAGAGTTTCGGAGCCGACACCTAGAGTTTCGGAGTCGACACTTACAGTGTCTGGAGCCGACTCCGATGCGGGGACAGAACGTTGATTTTTTGAGCATCCTGGAGCCGACACCTACAGTTTTCGGGAGCCGACACCTGACGATGGCGAGCCGACACTTACTTTTTCGGAGCCGACTCCTCAACGAACTCAAAATTTCTATTTTTGGTAAAACGATCTGGAGCCGACACCTGAAAAGTTGGAGCCGACTCCAACCTGACTGGGACAAAAATTTAAAATGCCAGATCAGCTCTAACGGTAATATTTCCTTTTTACCTAATTTCTAACGGATATATTTTGTTTCCAGGTACACTCCAACGGCTAGTTTCATCCCAAAAATGGATTAAAGAAAATCTATAAAAAGGGGGAAAACACCGTTTGAAAAAGAGAAAAAAGAAGAAAAAATAGAAAATTTCAAATCAAAAATCCGAGAAACCTGAGCCTGAAATCCAAGAGAAAAGCCTTCAAACTCAAATCCTTCCACTCCAAAAAGCTCAAAGAGGAATCCAAGGCGTTCAAATCAAAAATCGGTGGATTTCCCAAATTGAAGAAAAAGCTCTGTTTCTTCCATTTCCAATCTTCTCAACTGCAACGACTGTGAGGAATTAAAGCTGAGGCTTGATTCATCATTCCAAAGGGAGAAGAGGAAAAGAAGAAAAGAAGAAAAGCTCAAAGCCAAACAACTTCAAATCAGGCTTTTCTAAACTTGTTTACTTATTTTGAATATTTGCTCATTGAGGAGCTGTGTATCTTTGAAAACTATATTCTTTTTGTTTGTGCCTAGTTCAATCAAAGGGGATTGAACTAGTGGAGGTTGTATACCTCGGGTCAAGCTAGATTAGCTTGAGTTTAGGGTTGTGTGCTGGTGAGCCCGAAAAACCGGCTGGGTTCGTTGTGATCCCGGTAAAACAACAAGTTTGGGTTGTGAGCTTGTAAAACAACTCGGCTGTAATCGAGGAGATTATAGTGTGGACCCAAGTGGATCTTGGGAGTGGACGTAGGTGTTGGATACACCGAACCACTATAAAATCTTTGTGTTTGCCGTGCTTCTATTGTCTCTATCTCTATCTCTATCTCATTGATTGTGCTTTATATTTGCATTGCATTTACTTTCATTCATCTTAAGCAAACAATTTTTTTAGGTTAAATTTTTTAAAGAACCCAATTCACCCCCCCTCTTGGGTTGTCATCTGGGCCAACAATTGGTATCAGAGCAAGTGCTCATTAGATTTTGATCACACGATCAAGAGCTAAAGATCCAAATGGCAGCTCAAGTTGGATCATTTGCCGAAGGTCATTCTACGAATAGACCTCCCTTATTTAATGGTTCCAACTATTCATATTGGAAAGCAAGAATGAGGATATTCATTCAAGCTTCTGATTATGAATTGTGGGTGTTATAATTAATGGACCTAGTACACCCACACACATTGTTGATGGCACTATTGTTCCTAAGCCCGAAAGGGATTGGAATGATAATGATAGGAAAATGGCACAGCTCAATGCTAAGGCCATGAATGTCTTGTATTGCTCTTTAGATGCTAATGAATTTAATAGAATCTCTACATGTAATTCCGCAAAGGAGATTTGGGATAGATTAGAGGTTACCCATGAGGGTACCAATCAAGTTAAAGAATCTAAGATAATATTCTTGTTCATAAATATGAATTATTTAGCATGGAACAAACTGAAACTATAGCATGCATGTACACTAGATTTACTGATATTGTAAATGGTTTGAAAAGTTTAGGCAAAACATATTCTAACTCTGAACTTGTTCGTAAAATTCTCAGGTCACTTCCAAGAACGTGGGAAGCGAAGGTGACAGCAATCCAAGAAGCAAAGGACCTCAATACCTTACCCTTAGAGGAGCTTCTAGGATCCCTAATGACCCATGAATTGACCATGAAGCAGCACATAGAAGAGGATGTGAAAAAGAAAAAGACATAGCTCTTAAGGCTGCTGAAAGTGAGGAGAGCTGTAGTGAAAATGATGATGATGATGACAGCTCTTCTAGCAAGAAAATTCAAAAAATTCATGAGGAGAAAGAAACCCTTCCACAAAAAGAAATTTGGAGCTAAGATGGAAGGAGAAAAAGAAAAAGATAAGGACAAGGACAAAGAGAAAGACCCTTGATTTGCTATGAATGTAAGAAACCGGGGCATTATAGATATGATTGTCCTCAACTGAAAAAGACTTTTAAGAAGAAGAAGAAAGCCTATGTTGCAACCTGGAGTGATAGCGATGAATCTTCTTCAGAGGAAGATCAAAAGGAAGTTGCAAACATTTGCTTTATGGCAAACGACGACAGTGAGGTAAGTTCCGAAAACCTTGTGATGACTTTGCTTTTGATGAATTGTTTGATGCTTTTAATGAACTTGTTGGTGATTTCAAAGTTTTGAAAAAGAAATATAAGTTTTTGAAAAATGAAAATTTAACTTTCATTAAAGAAAAAGAAAATCTTAATAATGAAACTAAAGTGCTGAAATCTGAAAATGAAAATTTGACAAAAGAAAAAGAATCAATTTCCAATGAAAATGATAAACTAAAGAAGGAAGTTGATAAATATAAAAATATTGTTGATAAATTCACTTATAGTTCTGAAAAACTTAATTTATTGTTAAGTAATCAAAGAGCTATATATGATAAGGCTGGTTTAGGTTATAGACCTAACTTAAAGCAAAAATTTGTCAAAAACTTTTTTAGAAAGGAACAAACAATGATAATGTTACATGTCATTACTGTAACAAGAAGGGACACAAAGTTTTTGAATGCAATTTTAAGAAAATTGACAAGAAGTTAAATAATAAAGGAAAGAAATATGGGTTCCCAAAGGAACAATCTTTTATGCTACTAACCATGAAGGACCCAAGAAGGCTTGGGTACCTAAATATAAGACTTAATTATTTTTGCAGGAGTGTCTTGCGGCCAAAAGATCAAAGCGAAAGTGGTATCTCGATAGCGGCTGCTCAAGGCACATGACGGGTGACAAGGATCAATTCATCACCCTTGAAAGCAAAAGAGGAGGAGTAGTTACATTTGGTGATAATGGCAAAGGCCAAATCTTGGGGTTTGGTAATTCAAATAACTCCCTCCACATATATTGAAAATGTCTTATATGTTAATGGTTTAAACATAATTTAATTAGCATTAGTCAATTATGTGATAAAGGTTTTAAAGTATCATTTGAATCTTCTATATGCACAGTTTCTAATCCCATTGATAATAGCATTGTTTTTATTGGAAATAGAAATGGCAATGTATACTTGATTGATTTAGACAATTTGTCTACTAGTAATCATTGCTTAGTTGCTAATAATGCTAATATGAATGAGATTGGTTGGTTGTGGCATCGTAGATTAGGTCATGCAAGCACACACCTTATTTCAAAATTAATTAGAATGGATTTAGTAAAAGGACTTCCACAACTAGATTTTGAAAATAATAAAATTTGTGATGCATGTCAATTTGGAAAACAAACTAGAAATTCTTTCAAAACTAAAAATATTGTTTCCACTTCTAGGCCACTTGAACTACTTCACATGGATCTTTTTGGACCTACTAGAACCACAAGTCTAGGAGGAAAGAAATATGGTCTTGTGATTGTAGATGATTATTCTAGATACACTTGGGTATTATTTTTAGCTCATAAGGATGAGACCTTTCCATTATTTTGAAATTCTTCAAGAAGGTCACAAATGAGAAAAACAACACCATAGTGTCTCTAAGAAGTGATCATGGCACTGAATTTGAAAATCATTTATTTGAAAACTTTTGCATAGAAAATGGCATTCATCATAATTTTTCAGCACCTAGAACACCACAACAAAATGGAGTAGTTGAAAGAAAAAATAGAACCTTAGAAGACATGGCCCGTACCATGCTATGTGAAAGCAACCTACCAAATACTTTTGGGCGGAAGCTATAAACACGGCATGCTACATTCTTAATAGAGCTTAATTAGGCCAATCATTAAGAAAACACCTTATGAACTATGGAATAATAGAAAACCAAACATAAGTTATTTTCATGCATTTGGTTGTAAATGTTTCATTCATAATAATGGCAAAGATAATCTAGGAAAATTTGATGCAAAATCTGATGAAGGCATTTTCTTAGGATATTCAACATCTAGTAAAGCCTATAGAGTATTTAACAAGAGAAACTTAATTGTAGAAGAATCTATTCATGTAATTTTTGATGAATCTTTAGCATCAAGTTCTGAAAAGATTGATGATGAGGAAGATACAAACATTCTAGAAAGAGATATTGAAAAATTAATATAGATGTATCTTCAGATCATGAACAAGAAGCTAAAGATAATGATTCTCCTAGTGTTGATGTTGTTGATGCAAATCATAATGATATAGATCTTCCTAGAGATTGGAGATATGCCTATGGTCATCCAAGAGAATTAATTATAGGTGATCCATCTCAAGGAGTAAGAACTAGATCATCAATGAGAAACATCAATAATCATCTTGCATTTGTATCTCAAATTGAACCTAAAACTATTGAAGAAGCAGAAAAAGATAATAATTGGATGTTAGCTATGCAAGAAGAATTAAATCAATTTACTAGGAATAATGTTTGGACTCTTGTAGATAGACCTAAAGATCATTCTGTTATAGGATCAAAATGGGTATTTAGAAATAAATTAGATGAAAATGGCATAGTAATTAGAAACAAAGCTAGATTAGTTGCAAAAGGATATAATCAAGAAGAAGGAATTGATTTTGATGAAACTTTTGCACCTGTAGCTAGACTTGAAGCAATTAGATTATTACTTGCATTTGCATGTCATATGCATATCAATTTATTTCAAATGGATGTTAAAAGTGCATTTTTAAATGGATTTATAAATGAGGAAGTTTTGTTGAACAACCACCTGGTTTTGAAGATCATGAATTTCCAAATCATGTTTTTAAATTACACAAGCACTATATGGTTTGAAACAAGCACCTAGAGCTTGGTATGAAAGATTAAGTAAATTTTTAATTGAAAATGATTTTGTAAGAGGAAATGTTGATAAAACACTATTTTTGAAAAGAAAAGATAAAGATTTATTAGTAGTACAAATATATGTTGATGATATTGTATTCGGTGCTACTAACAACTTGTTATGTCAAGAATTTGCTAAGTTAATGCAGGGTGAGTTTGAAATGAGCATGATGGGAGAACTCAACTTCTTCCTAGGACTTCAAATCAAACAAAGCAAAGAAGGAATTTTCATCAATCAAGCCAAATACACAAAAGAACTGCTCAAGAAGTTTGGAATGGAGTCAATCAAACCACTTGGAACTCCTATGAGTCCTTCATGCAAATTGGACAAAGATGAAGATGGTAAGAAAGTAGATCAAAAATATTATAGAGGTATGATCGGATCTCTTCTTTACTTAACAGCTAGTAGACCAGATATTATGTTTGCAGTATGTTTATGTGCTAGATTTCAATCTGAACCTAAAGAATCTCACTTAATTGCTGTAAAAAGAATTTTAAGATATTTAAGTGGAACTAAAAATGTAGGTTTATGGTATTCTAGAGACTCAACATTAAATTTAATTGCATATTCTGATTCTGACTATGCTGGATGTAAATTAGATAGAAAAAGCACAAGTGGTGCATGTCAATTCTTAGGATGTAACTTAATCTCTTGGTTTAGCAAAAAGCAAAATTCGGTTGCATTATCTACTGCTGAAGCAGAATATGTTGCAGCTGGAAGTTGCTGTGCTCAAATCCTTTGGATTAAGAGACAACTTGAAGATTATGGCATAACACTTGATAAAACAAAGATGTGATAACACAGTGCAATAAATTTAACTAAAAATCCAATTCAACATTCAAGAACAAAACACATTGAAATTAGATATCATTTCATAAGAGAACATGTAGCTAATAATGAAATTTGTCTTGAATATGTTAATACTGAAGAACAATTAGCTGACATATTTACAAAACCTTGAGTGAAGAGAGATTTTGTTATCTTAGAGGTGAATTAGGATATGTGACCCTTTGGATGATTTTGAAACCCTAAGGAATGAGAATCTAGATTTCTATAATTTCTTGATATTCCTTCATAATTTTAAGGACAAATTATCTAGTCATTTGAGCTATTTGATCCTTATATTCCAAAGATTTTTTCAAATTTTTATTGAATTTTTTGACAAGTTTCAGTCATTTGAATCTCAATTTTTTTCTGAAACTGTCTTTGGAGTCGACACCTCTGACTGTGTCGCTCTCGGTCCCTGACCTTGGAGCCGACACCCGTATAAGTGGAGCCGACTCCAGTTCGAGCGCTGACTGTGTTAGCGATTTGGAGTCGACACCCGACTTTGCGGGAGTCGACACCTGGGATTCCAAAATTGATTTATTAGGGCAGAGTCGACACCTCGTCATTTCATAACTTCTCAAATCCTAACCAAACTCTTCCAAAATTCTCCAAAACTTCCCCATCTCTAATTCCATCCAAATCGAACTTTCCAAAGATCTAATGGCACCCAAAAGGAGGGAATCAGTGATTGGAGCGCCGGTGACCACGAAAAATGGTCCGCATCGGTCGTGAGCCGACTCCAAGCAGTGATTCCTCCACGGATTCAGACAATCCCAACACCTCTTCCACTCAGGTAGATACCTTAGCCGGGAGGGTTATCACAATGGGTAGAAAGTTGATTTTGATTTTTGAATCCGAGGGTTTCAATCGGTAGGCAATTAAAGGAAATGGGCTGGGATAAGCTCTGTTCTCTTGATGTTCCTACTTATCCAGCCTTAGTAAAAGAATTTTATTTTAATTTGGCTAGAGGTGATGGCGGTTTAGTAGCTCAGTAAAAAAGAGGATTCATCTTACCTTTCAAAAGCTTGGAAACCTCCTTAGCATCCCAATTACCGGTTTAGCAGCTGACATGCACAGTGATAGGTCAGCGGCTCTTTCAAGGATGTTAGGAAGGGAAGTACAGAGTTTGAGGAAAGGCTAATCAATTACCCTTGGAATTGAGATTATTACACAACATTTGCAGTAGGATTTGTTTCCAAGACCGGTCGGTTTGAGTATGTCTCGGAGCGAGACATTGTTGTTATGGATAGTGTTTGACTGGACAGCCAATCAACCTGCAGCTATGATGATATATGGCGAAGCTGGAGGGAAGAGAAGATCATCCCTACCGTATGGCATGGTACTTACTATGGTTTTCAGAGCCAAGGGGTTGTAATTCAAGAGAATGAACCATCCAAGAACCTGAGGCACACCGATTACTATAGTTTGGCAACATTGCATCGGATGGGTTTTGTAAAGGTGAATGGACAGTGGGATAGGAAAGGACACCTTGATGAGAGAGCCCCTGTGCCGAGAGTTTCTGAGCCTTGCGAGGCTGGACCATCAGTTAGGGTTCCTTCTCCACAGCCTAGGAGTCCCATTCCTGCTCCTGCACCTGCACATGTTAATGATCAACCATCCACTTCTTCAGCTGGATTCTCAGACCTTCAAATGGAGCAATTAAAAAGTTTGTTTGCTGCTCAGAAGGATGAGTTTGACAGTCAGTTTATGAATATAAAAGAATCACTTTATTCCTTGATGATCGGATTGCAAAGATTGAATCAACTCTCAACTCCTCTGCAGAATCTTTAAGTGGTGATTTGAAGAATATCTTTGAAGAACTTAAAGAGATTTGTGGAGATGTGAAACTTATTCAAAGTGCAACGCCGAGCTTCAAGATAAAATCTCAACAGCTTGCACATTTGTTGATGAGAGACTTAAAGACTATGTTAAGCTTCAATGTGATGGAATGAAAAATATTGTAGATCATTTAACAAGAATAGTTAGAAGAACTTTTGATGTAATGAATGTTTAATTTTGATGAAATGTAGTTTACATTTTGATGTAATGAAGTTTATGTGTTGATGTAATGAAAGTATATTTTGATGAATGAGTATTTTTTATGTAATACTTTTTTGTTGAAATGAAATTATCTTTTGATGCAATGAAAATTATCTTTTGATGCAATTGAAATATTCTTTACCTTTTTGTTGATTACAAAAAAGGGGAGAGAATTATGGTTGTATATGCATTAAGAGGGAGAAAGTTATATTGTTAATTGCATTTTATGTTGCATTACTGAGAAGTTAATTGATTAATATGATATGAGTTATCAAATTGATTGACTATGCATAAAGAAATCTTAAGTACCAAATATGTAAAGTAAGAGGAAGAATAATTTGAACTTCATAGGGGGAGCTACCTTATTCAGGGGGAGCTTACTCGTGAAGATCACTTCCTTGATAATTTTTTAAGAATTCTATGCATATACTCAATGTTTTTATAATCATCAAAAAGGGGGAGATTGTTGACCATTTATTGATTTTGATGATTAATAAAGGAATTGAGTATATTTATTTGATTACTAATGGATTTTATAAGTGTTTCAGGACTTAAATTTATTTGATCAATTTAAAGGAATTAAGAAATGAATTTTGAATCAAATACAAATCAGAGATTTCAAAGTTTCAGAGCTTGGAGTCGACACCTAGAAAACCTGGAGCCGACCCCATGGCCAATTCAATTTTAATCTGATTTTTGATACAATCCGGAGCCGACACCTAGAGTTTCGGAGCCGACACCTAGAGTTTCGGAGTCGACACTTACAGTGTCTGGAG
This sequence comes from Calamus simplicifolius, assembly GCA_900491605.1. Lineage (NCBI taxonomy): Eukaryota > Viridiplantae > Streptophyta > Magnoliopsida > Arecales > Arecaceae > Calamus > Calamus simplicifolius. The sequence goes on along the minus strand of UESW01001925.1, from coordinate 149,668 downwards.
CCGACTCCGATGCGGGGAGAACGTTGATTTTTTGAGCATCCTGGAGCCGACACCTACAGTTTTCGGGAGCCGACACCTGACGATGGCGAGCCGACACTTACTTTTTCGGAGCCGACTCCTCGACGAACTCAGAAATTTCTATTTTTGGAAAACGATCTGGAGCCGACACCTGAAAAGTTGGAGCCGACTCCAACCTGACTGGGACAAAAATTTAAAATGCCAGATCAGCTCTAACGGTAATATTTCCTTTTTACTAATTTCTAACGGATATATTTTGTTTCCAGGTACACTCCAACGGCTAGTTTCTCCCAAAAAATTGAAGAAAATCTATAAAAAGGGGGAAACACCCGTTTGAAAAAAAAAAGAGAGAGAAAATAGACGAAAAAGAAATTTCAAAAAAAATCCGAGAAAGTCTTGAGCCTGAATCCAAGAGAAAAGCCTTCAAACTCAAATCCTTCCACTCCAAAAAGCTCAAAGAGGAATCCAAGGCGTTCAAATCAAAAATCGGTGGATTTCCCAAATTGAAGAAAAAGCTCCGTTTCTTCCATTTCCAATCTTCTCAACTGCAACACTGTGAGGAATTAAAGCTGAGGCTTGATTCATCATTCCAAAGGAAGAAGAGGAAAAGAGGAAAAGAAGAAAAGCTCAAAGCCAAACAACTTCAAATCAGGCTTTTCTAAACTTGTTTACTTATTCTTGAATATTTGCTCATTGAGGAGCTGTGTATCTTTGAAAAACTATATTCTTTTTGTTTGTGCCTAGTTCAATCAAAGGGGATTGAACTAGTGGAGGTTGTTTACCTCGGGTCAAGCTAGATTAGCTTGAGTTTAGGGTTGTGTGCTGGTGAGCCCGAAAAACCGGCTGGGTTCGTTGTGATCCCGGGTAAAACAACAAGTTTGGTTGTGAGCTTGTAAAACAACTCGGCTGTAATCGAGGAGATTATAGTGTGGACCCAAGTGGATCTTGGGAGTGGACGTAGGTGTTGGATACACCGAACCACTATAAAATCTTTGTGTTTGCCGTGCTTCTATTGTCTCTATCTCTATCTCTATCTCATTGATTGCGCTTTATATTTGCATTGCATTTACTTTCATTCATCTTAAGCAAACAATTTTTTTTGAGGTTAAATTTTTTAAAGAACCCAATTCACCCCCCCCCCCCCTCTTGGGTTATCATCTGGACCAACAATATCCCTTGGCAACCAGACGTACTTTGTAGGTCTCTATCTTTCCATCTGCACCTCTTTTCCTCTTGAAAACCCACTTACATCCTATGGGTTTTATCCCTTTGGGTAGGTCAACTAATGTCCATACATTATTTTCCTTCATGGAATCAAGTTCGGATTTCATGGCTTCAAGCCATTTGTCAGAGTCAGTCCTTTGCATAGCATCCATATAGGTGATCGGATCATCGTTGTTCTCATCAAGCTCAATAGGATCCTCGTTCTGGACCAAGAAATCTAAGTATCTATCCGATTGATGTGGTACTCTACCAGATCGCCTTAATGGTGCATCTAAAATGGGTTTTGAGTTTGATCTAATCAACTCATATTCTAAGGGTTCACTGGTTTGTGTTGTTCCTTCTACTTGATGAACTTCCTCAAGTTCAATATTAGAGCTATTTGTTCGTTCACTAAGGAACTCCTTTTTAAGAAAAACTACTTTATTACTAATGAACAACTTTTGTTCTTCAGTATTGTAGAAGTAATATCCTTTAGTTTCTTTTGGATAGCCGATAAAAAATATTTGTCAGATTTTGATTCAAGTTTGTCTGATTTTGCACGTTTCACATAAGCCGGACACCCCCAGATTCTCAGATAGGTGATAACCGATTTATGTCGATACCACATCTCATGTGAAATTTTAGAAATAGACTTACTTGGAACCTTATTGAGAATATGACAAGCTAATTCTAATGCATATCCCCAAAATGATATTAGCAAGCTTGCAAAACCCATCATGGACCGAACCATGTCTAACAGGGTTCGATTCCTTCTTTCCGACACACCGTTATGCTGCGGTGTTCCTGGAGGAGTCCATTAGGAGAGAATCTCATTCTCTCTTAAATATGTCACAAAGTCATTTGAAAGGTATTCGCCTCCTCGATCTGATCGAAGGATCTTAATACATTTCATGTTTATTTTTCTACTTCTTTATGATATAGTTTGAACATTTCAAATGACTCAGATTTATGTCTCATAAGATATATATAACCGAACCTAGAAAGGTCGTCTGTAAAAGTAATGAAGTAGTAATATCCACCTTTGGCATAAGTGCTCATTGGTCCACATACATCAGTATGTACTAGACCCAATAGCTCTTTAGCTCTTTCACCTTTTTCAGTAAAAGATCACTTGGTCATTTTACCAAGAAGATGGGATTCATAATTATCAACTCGAAGGATGCCCTCCTGAGTTAACCTGTTTAATATGTTCTTGTTGATATGACCCAGCCGATGGTGCCAAAGATAAATATCTGTGACATCAGTTATTCTATGGTGATTACTTGATTTGTACACTATATTCACATGCTGTGATAATATATAAGTGTCATTAGATAAATGCTCAGTCATTACAGTGACTCCATTCATAATGATATTCAAAGTAACATCCTTTATTAAAATTTCATAATGACTTTTGGCCAGAAGGCTTACAGAAATTACATTCAATAAGAATGTTGGGCAAAAATGATAATCATTTAGTACAATGACATTTCTATTGAAAACTATTTCAAGAACTCCTAATGCCAGAACTGGAACTAATTTTCCATCGCCGACATTAAGGAATCTTTCATTGTCCTCAAATCTTCTAGTGATATGTAGTCCCTGCAATGAATTACAAATGTTAAAAGGACTCCCGGTATCTAATACCCAGGTTTGATTATCATATACAAAAAAATTACAAGGTGTTATCATATAAATACCTTGTCGAGCAACATCTTGCCCCTTTTTCTTCTTTGGCCTGTTTGGATCAAGTGTAGCAATGTAAAGATGACAGTTCCTCTTCTAGTGCCCTGCCATCTTGCAATGAAAGCATTCAGCTTGACTTTTATCAACTTTCTTCTTCTGCATCTGACCTCTTATAGATGTCCTAGCATGTTGCACCTTTTTCTTCTTCCCTTTCCCAAAGGGTTGACGCCTTACCTTAGATCCTTCAACCATATTAACCAAACCCAAAGAGAGCTGGTTGTCCTTCTCAAAGTTCTGTAACAACCCCAACAAACCGTGGTAGTTGACTACAGGCTTTGTTATTCGAAAATGAGTGAGGAAAGGTCAGAAGGATGGAGGCAAGAAATTCAGGATCGCATCTTTTCCCAACTGCTCATGTACGGGAAAGCCGAGCTTGCTTAGAAGTTCTATCTTCTTGATCATGTACAATACATGATCAGTGACAGAAGATTCATCCCTCATTCGAGCATTAAAAATAGTACAACTAGTCTTGTGCCTTTCAACGTCGTTAGGTGTGCTGAAAGATTCATTCAACGCTTGAATGATTTCTTCTGGCTGAGCATTCTCGAACCAACGACCGAATTCATCGTTCATTGCTGCTAGCATGATGCAACACACGCTAGTTCTATCACTGAGCCACTTCTGATAAGTGTTTTTCTTAGAACTTTGGGTGTTTGCATCAGGTATCTTTGGTGCAGGATTATTCAGAATATATAGAATCCTCTCATGCTCAAGGACGATCTTAAGTTTTCTAAGCCAGCTATTAAAATTTAAATTATTCAACTTGTCACTATCCAATAGGAACCTTAATGATAAATTAGTGTCCATTTTCTACATAAGAAAAAACTAAAGTTTAGTAGTATATAAATTGATTCATTCTAAATACTTGGACTTTACTCTAAAGATTCTCCCACTATTTTGTTCAAATTGGCAGCCTCTACACCCCAATTCGAAGAATTATTCTTAATTCTTTAGTGGACACCAAGATCTACATAGACTACATACAGGCCCAAGTGAAGCTTGGCTAACCCATATGCATCTAAGAGTAGGTTCAAAACCAATTGTTTCCCAAAATAATTCTTAGTGTTCTGTTTTGCCTAATGTACCTCTTCAGCAGGCATGGAGTGCTTCCACTGAAAGTTCTGGTTAGGTCCAACCATTAAATGATATAATCAGTGTAATCTATCAATAGACAACCAAGCCCGAGTGAAGCTCGGCCCACCTAACTGTCTATTTAATAGTTACGCTGACTTATCATATAATGAATGATAATTTTGATGGTTGACAAGCACCAGGCATAGAGTGACTCTAATGATTATCAAGACATCGGACTCATTATCACTCACCTTAATGGAAGGCTATGATCTAGTTATCATATAACTATTTCATTTTAAGGACCTAATAATTTTAGAGGATTTAATAATCTAAAGATAAATTAACTAATCAAGTTCTTCCACTGAATCTATGAAGTCAGTAGAATGAGACAAGATTAAGTCAGGTTAAGTGGCACCTAAATCAGTCAGACTAATTTTCTTAAAGGCATGGGTCAACCCGAATCAGGTAAATAATCTGAATCATAAATGGTTCACCATATTGACCAAGTAAGTGAGATCGATGGGAGGGATATGCCATTAACTCGTTAAAGACGTATCAATATGAGTAGCTCCCAATTAAAAACCATTCGATCGTTGATCCTAGAGCAACTTGCCAACTTACCTTGACATCATATGGTTAACCAATTTTGATTTGACCATCTAATAGATTCATGCTCAACCACGGAGCCTAATCTACATCCATTTGGTTTAATCAAAACATAGACATGATCAACTACAACTATTGTTTGATTTAGAGCATCCTTAACCTAATCTAATTAATTTAGATTTGATCAAATACTCTTATAGTCCAGTTGATTTAAACCTTAGGGTCTAACCCTATATGGACCTGATTTAGCTAACCCAAAAGATTAAATATATTTCATGTCATATATTCGAATCATGCATCAGTTGCATTATTTAACTACTCATAATTCCTTTATTTAGATCATATCTAAAAAGATTATGAATAAATATTTGACATTTAAATAAGACTCTCATAAATATTTGTCTATTTCATAACATAGACAACAAGCTATCATATCTCATATCTATATTTTTATACTAAATATGCAAATATCATGCTTTTATACAACATCAATATGTATCAAATATAAAACATCTTTTGAGAGTGAGTGTAATCTATGTTTTGATGCCAAAATCAATTTAAATTATCTTTTGACTAAGCATCAATAATAAAAGAACCATTTTGACTAAGCATCAATAATAAAAGAACCATAACGTCATGACAATATGTCAAAGAATGCCTTGTTGAATGGGTAATTTGGATTTTTAATCCATCTATGACCAAATAGCCTGGTGATATGTTTTAGCTTTGATTACAAAATTAATAGGAGCATTAATTTATATGCAATAAATTAGATCAAGACGAAACTATGGCTCTGATACCATTTCAAGGGAGCAATAAACTCCGAGGCATGCATATTTTAAAATTTAATAATAATTATTAATGCGAAAACTTAAAGATTACATATTAATCTATCTACATCAAGATCATATCTTTGCCTTATATATTGGATCATTTGATCTAAAATATGCATATAAATAAAAACATCAAGATGATCTTCAAGATGAGAAGTCATACTACTTATCTTGAAGCCTGCTTTAAGATCTAGGGATCAAATCACTTACCTTAAGAACAGTAGGCAAATCCTTATTGCTCCGCAGCCGTTCAATCGTTCGGCCTTTAGTATCGTCCACACGAAGCCCCGAATGATCGGATTCCTGGGAGTGCTAGCTCGCAAAAAATAACTTTGCTGATCTTGAATCCTCCCACTTGAATCTTCTTCCAAGATCCACCAAACTTTCGTTGACACTAGAATTACATTAGGATTTTCTATTCTAACTCTTTAGAAATTCAATCCATAATATTTCGTTGTTGTAATCTGGTAAGGGATGTCCTCTAATTTATAGTCTCATTTTAGCCAACCCATTGAATTCTAACACTTAAAATTCCGCCATTCGGTGAAAACCAAAGAGACGCGGTTAATTCCGATGTTCGATGAAAACGAAAGAGATATGAATTCTAACACTTAGAATTCTGGTTGATTCAAAGAGGCACATTTATTCTATAAATTCTAATACTTTAGAATTCCAACGTTTGGAGAAGATTAATGTTATAAATTAAATTCTATATGTGAATTTAATTTCTCAGATTTTAGTTATCACATGTTGATTCAAAGAGGCACATTTATTCCATATAAATTCTAACACTTTAGAATTTCAATGGAACCATTGGAAAAGATTAATGTTATACATTAAATTCTATATGTGAATTTAATCTCTCAGATTTTAGTTATCTCATCATGTGAGATACTTATGCGAGAGGTTTGGGTTCAGATTTTGGTTTAAACTGATCTGAATTTATTGGACTGAACCTACATAGATCATGGTCCTAGCCCAAATCAAATTTGGCTAGTCCTAAATCTATTTAAATTCAAATCAAGTCTAATTTTAAATCAATATTTGAAATTGACTAGTTCTTCTAATAGACTTAAACCAAATTGAATCTTATTCACTTGTACTTAACCCAATTAAGATAATTCAATCAATCAAATTGATTAATTAAATCATATACGATTCTCATTCATTGATCAGCAAATAGATCATCCTAGGAAACTTCTATGCGTGTGACTCTTTAGGTTCGAACCTAAGCCGGTAGCATAGGAATAACTTTCTATACTAATCAATGTGCCCATTTAGCAATGGAACCCGACGTTCGGATAGATCGAAGAGTTGCCGAGCAAACTACAAGAACCCTAAGAAATAGTTACCGTATAATTCATCCTTTTGACCATAAATGCTAAGGATAGCTTAAGAGCCTATCAACTCTAAACAGATCATGTGACTTTCACATGAAGTGCCTTGGCCAAGGTCTTACCAAATTGAAACACAAGCATTTCTCCTTTTAACGGGATATGTCAAATTCCATCTTGATCCACAACTGACTACCACAAGTACTTGACTGCACCCAGTAACCTTTCGTAGCTGGATTAGAAATCCAGATGGTCCGGCACCTAAGTACAATGAGTTGCTTGCAAGTCACCGGTTGTGATCTTCATGTCTAAAGGATACTTATACCTATATCTTCTCAGATTAACTCTTGACAGTAGAGTATCCGAAAATTAGTCATGTTCGGTGAAATGTACTGCTACACTTTCACCTGTATGTCATACCAGTGTCTCTACACTCCTTGGTTAAGAGGACAACCAACAAATATGATATACAACGTCCTATAATTGATAGTACTATGGCCCTTTCATAGTATATCATTTGGTCGCAAACTCTTTTGAGGACCTTCAAAGATAAATCCTCCTTTATCATGAAGGAAGATCTTGAGGGCTTCATTACTATTAGGAGTTTTTAAGAAGATGTTCTTGTAATGAATAAACTGCCAAATAACTTTTATTAATATATCAATTTATGTAATTTACATTAGCATAATCATCAAATCATTGGCTTTAGGATACAATTCCCAACAAATACCACATACAGGGCAAGTTGGCAGAATACTCATCCCTCTCCCAGATAGAAGAGAACAGGTAGGAAGAATATCCCAAGCCACCTTCCATATAAAAAGTCTCACTCTAGGGTGAACAAGCAGATGCCATACCCAATCCAACTCTACCGGCACCTGAGGATGTGGTCTGTAGATAGACAAAAGGTCTCCCATAGGAGCACGGGACAAGCAAGATCTCCTCCAGACCCTAGTATCAGTGATAGCACCCGAAGGGAGAGGGATAGAAAGAATGCGACGGCAAAGCTTAATCCCAAAGGAACTGGACAACCGAGAGGGCAACCATCTAGAACGATCTGGGGAAATAAAATCACTAACCTGCATACCCTCCATTATATCAGAAGATACAAAAGTCGGCCAGCGAGACAAGGAAAAGTCAGCAATCCATGTGTCCTGAGTGACGTCCATCGATGTTCCGTCATCAATCATCCATGAGGTATTATGCAGAATAGTCGGCGCATAATGACATACCTCTTTCCAGAAAAAGGAATACCCCCTGTTAGACTGAGAAGGAATGGATGGGATCCAGCTACCATACTTGGCATGCATGAAGGAACTCCACAAACAGTACGGATCGAGTAGGAACTGAGAGGCATTCTTGGCAGTCAACACCTATCTTCTAACAGATAATGATTGGATCCCAAGCCCACCCTTGGCCATAGTCAAACAGACAGTGTCCCAATCAACAAGATGAATACCACGGCCCTCCTGCATCGATGCCCAGAGAAAATCCTGAAAGTATCTCTCTATATGCCGCAAACAGTCAAGAGGAATAGCAGTATTAGTCAAAAGATAGCTGGGCATCGAAGATAACACATAGCGGATAAGAGTGATCCGTGCCATCATAGAAAGCTCAGACACCTGCCAACCATCCAATCGATCACAGATGCGCCTTACAATAAAGCTGAAATCTGAACACCGTGGCCATCTCCTGATAATCGAAATCCCTAGATAGGACAACCTATCAGACTGAGCAGGAATGCCCATCATGCGAGAAATAGACTTCTTCAGAGTAGGGGACATCTTTGAGCTAAAGCATATTGAAGATTTGCTAAAATTAACTCTCTGACCCGAAGCACCACAATAAGAGTGAAGAATGGTCGCAAAGGTAGTAGCATTACCGATAGAAGCATTTCCTAGCAGAAAACAGTCATCAGCGAAGAGTAAGTGGGACAACAAAGGACCAAGAGGGCCCGCTGAATATGGGTGGAGAGCCGAAGTCCGCATAGCCACAGAAAGATCCCGGGATAAAGCATCAGCAGAGAGGATGATAAAATGAAGAAAGAGGACATCCCTATCTCAGACCAACCTCCGAATGAAAGAACTCTGTCCGACCCTCATTAATAAGAAGAGAAAAAGACGGCCTCTGGATACACTCTATCACCCAAGCAGCAAAAACCTCATGGAAGCCAAACTCCTGAAGCGTACGGCGCAGAAAATCCCATCTCAGTCTGTCATAAGTTCTCTCCATATTGAGCTTAATAGCCATGAGGCACTGACTTCTAGGAGCTCTGGAGATCATGCATAAACTCCTGTGCCAATAGGGCATTATCCATGATACTGTGCCCCTTGAGAAAAGCACCTTGCTCCTGAGAAATGAGATGAGGGATCACGGAAGCCATCCTATCGACCAATAGCCGAGCATAAATTTTATATAATGTGAAGCACAGATTGATTGGCCGGAAATGCTGGGGAGAGGAAGCGTCAGGGCGTTTGGGCACCAGGGTGATAAGAGTCCACTTCCAATCCGAAGGCATATGAGTAGACTGAAACGCAGTCTGAATGGCCTGGATGACATCCGGACCAACAATACTCCAATAATGATGAAAAAATAAAGGAGGGTACCCATCCGGGCCAGGGGCCTTATCGGGCCCCAGGTCCCTTAAAGCAAGACAAATATCTATCGAATCGAAGGGCCTGATTAGAGAGTCATTCTCCACATCAGAGATCTTGCAGGAAGGCAGAATAGGAGGAGCCAAGACCCCATCCCCAGACAACTCAGTCCATCTGGATTGGAAGAATCTAAAAAGCATATCCCTGATCCCCTGAGGGTCTTCCTCCAAGTGACCCTCGTCATCAAGTAAACGCCTGATATGATTAGCCGACCGCCGGTGTAGAATAGCCTGATGAAAGAACCTCGTATTGCGGTTCCTTTCTTTAATCCACTGAATACGAGACCTTTTCCGCCAATAGGTCTCTTGCTGCAACATAAGAGAATGGTGGATGGACAAGTAGATCTGAGGGTGGACAGATCCGAGTCAAGAAGAAATCCCTTCTAATCCTCCTTGGTTTGTAAAGAAGAAATAATAGACTCCACCTGTTTAACTTGCCTCATAATATCCCCGACCTCCCTCCTATACCAACTAGAGAGCCTATGGCTTGCCAGAAGCAACCGTCTAGAAAGTCTGTAAGAGGCACTCCCCCTAACCAGCTAGAGTGCCTTTGTTTAGTGTACAACATCATCCATTTTTAAACTTGTTTTGTTCAAGCCATGGTAGCTAGCATTAATCATTCATGCTTCTCCACTCATTTCTCTATCATTTTTTCCACCAATATTTGTGCATTAAGGGCTATAGTTTCCCCTCCTCTCATAAGCATGACTACTTTCTTAATATTAACTATGGTTTAAAATAGAGGGGTTATTTTACAATGATTTTGACAATATAATGTGTTGTCCTTTTGACAATTTGACATTGATTTAAAAAGCCTCCAACATATATGATTTTTTTATTTATAGGTGTTTTAGACTCTAGAGATGACATTCAATTGTTTAGATTTTTTTTTTGGAGAAGGCCAATTGTTTAGATATTTATTTTATAATTACACTATTGAATTTAACACTACGTTTTAAAAGTCTCTCTTTACCACCATATTATAGCTTTATATATACATACATACATACATACATATATATATATATATATATATATATATATATATATATATATATATATATATATATATATATATATATATATATATATATGTGTGTGTGTGTGTGTGTGTGTGTGTGTGCGCGCGCGCGCGCGCATGCATGCTTATATATAAATGCATGTACATACAAGTGTATGTGTCTACATACAAGTGTATGTGTCTACATACATGTATGTATAAATGGGTGTGTAGAGAGAGAAGTAATGATATGTTAAAGTGCATTTGTTATAAATGTTTTCTAGTAGAACTCAGTGATGCATTTTTCAAAATGAAAATCGTTGCATTAATCATGATCTATGGTTTATAAAATATGTAAAGATAAAAAGCTACTCATTTTGAAGCTCCATTGCCTATACACAAGCATAAAATGAATGACAACATTCTAGCTAGTAAGCTAAAGTACTTCATACACTATATAATTTGCAAATCTAAATTATCAATCATAATCAAGTAGTTTAAGATATGTGTAGATGAAAGTTTAGCAATTTAGATATTTTTAGACTATAGTTAAAATAAAGTTTGGACATCATACCATTACAATTGTTCATTTTTTTCATCAATTCAATGTATGTTAAAAGATCTCAAATCTGCATGATTTTTATGTACTATAAATCATATTTAACAATTAATATTGATTTTCTTAAAGAGCTATCATTAATTTCTATTTGGAGGTATTTAATTAGTGCTAGATGTATTTGAGTACATCCTATATCTTTATGCTACATTTAGCATTTTGTTCACAAAATATGCATATAATATCTACTCAACCTTGACATCAAAAAGAGAAAGTTTCAATGTTACATCACCAACTAGATAACAAATCTAGAGTTGTTTAGATATATTTTTTTAATGATTTTAAGGTGTCATATACAATGATACAATTTGTAATGTGATATAGTAATAATCAAGGAGCAACAAATTAATAAAAGCAAATTAGCTAAATTTATTAATAATAAAGAAGTGGAATTTTAACTTTTATTATATTTCTTGGGTATGGAGCTTTAAACATTAAAACTTTAGAACATTGGGGCCTAGGACCAACCTAAAATAGGTTTAGATATTTACAAATTTTGGTTTATTGACAATTGAAATCAGTCTTTGCACACCAACAGATGAGATGTGCCTTTGCACACAAAGTAGAGCAACTTCTAGCCGATCTATTTACCTTTCTATTTATCTTTGCTCATCAAAAAGCTATTTTTTTTATTTAAGAAAAAAAATATAATATCTTAAAATAGTCCTACATCGAATGGGAAAGAAAAGTTTGAATAGCTTATAACTTAAGTTCATCTACTACTAATTAATCTTCACTCGAGTTTTAGGATCACATGGTTTCAACCATTGATAAGTTAATTGGACCAACAAATGAGCTTGAGATATTATAAATGATATCAGAGTCAATCTGAATATGTAAAAGTTAGTGGATAAGAGAAAAAGACTACTCATAAGACGGTAGTAAAGTCACACCATTATGTGGAGCTATCTTTCTAGCACTAACGATCGCATTCGGGATAGATTTTGGCTAGCTTTTAGCATGCAACAAGAATGTCATATTATAAGAAGAAATATTGCAATATCCCAAAATAGTCCTATATTGGATGGAAAAGAAAAGTTTGAATAGCTTATAATTTAAGTTTACCTACTACCAATTAATTTTCATTCAAATTTTTAGAACCACATGATTTTGGCATGTTAACAAGTTAATTAGACTAGTAGATGAGCTTGGGACATTACAAAAAGATAGAGTAAAAGTGGTTTTAGAGTTTTTTTAGAAAAAACCCTCCAATGTTGAAGTCAATTATAGTAGACAAAGAAAGAATCCTACGGCTTTAGAATGAGTTGATCTAAGCAAAGAGAGGGAATCTATTTTACTTTTGAAGATTAGGGCTATTTTTATAGGTGTCCAAAGGAGTTATTTTTAGAGCTAAACACTACTACAAAAAGTTAAATAGACTACGATAGGTTTTAGAAAAAAGATTATGTTTTAGTATAAATGTAGTCTAATATTTTAGACTATGTTTTTATAATTTTTTACAAATTAAAAGACTACATCTATAATTAAAAATGTAATCTTATATTATCTTATAATATAAAAAGACTACATTTTTAATTAAGATATAGTCTAATATAAAACTAAAAATTTTCTTTTTTTTCCTTCTCCTGATTCGCTTCCCCCCTTTTCCTAAAAAAAACCTTGATACCCAAACTCAAATTTTATTCTCCCAACCGTGGTTTTGTTCTGGATTAGGGTTCCATTTGCGGAGACTCCATCACCATGCGGGATTAAGATTGCGAAGGCTCCACCATCAGGGTTTCGGAAAGATATCTTCAAGAAAGAGTCAGTTGTGGCTCGCTGGCTCTCCATCGCGATGGAGACTCTGTCCCATCCAACCCTTTTTGATGTGCCGGCGATACTCTCGACAAACCTGCCAAGGCAGACACTAGAGCTCCCTTCCTTCTTCTTCTTTTATCTCTCTTACGTTATCTGAGAGAGATGGGAGCGTGTGCGTTGAGAACGGATGGGTGCATGCGAGGGAGGAGGAAGCCAGTGGGAGAGTCACAGAGATAGCAGAGGAGGGCGATCAGAGGCGGGTGTCATCCCGAAAGTGTATGGAGACGATTACTAAAGTTAAGATCGTGGACGGGCCAGATCAGAGATTATGCAGTAATCCTGCTTTCCAAGGTTGCGACTTTCTTTATTTTAATCTGAGTTTGTTGTGCTAAGTTTTGATTTTCATTCAAGAAGATGATTTTTTTTTTTGTCATCTGGCATTGAATTCTGATGTTGATTTGCGAGTTGGATTCCTGCATTGTGCCCTTCTTTTAAGAAAGTTGTGGTTTTTCCCCATTTTTGGTTTTGGTTTTTGTCTGCTATTGAATATTCTATGGTCTTGATGGAACTTGCATTGAAATTAATGGGGCTTGAATTTTTTTGATGGCTCTAGAATTTTGATCCAAGCTAAGATCTTAGATGGAACCAAGAAAATTAGGTGGGTGTTGTTCTTTTGCTTAGCTTTGTGACAAGATGTTTTGGGACTTTGAGGTGTTACTGGGAATTCAGCGTACCGTTTAAGAGAGGGCATCTCTGATTGCATAATAGAGAGGGCATGCTAGGTGGTGAAGCCTTGAGGAGCTCATCAACCACTAAGTTATGATGTTACTAGATTAAAGAAAAAAAACACTAGTTTAGAAGTCCTTAATTTTGTCATTTATAATTTTATTGGTGAATCAGTGGTAATACATGGCGATTGACTCGTCATTAATTCTATAATTTTTTCTCTGTCTTAATGATGCCGACTTTATAGGCATTCAATGTAATTGTGCTATTGTTTGCAAAACTCAGGCATAGTAGCTCTATGGAATTTTTTTTTTTGTTGACTAATTGACATGATTTTAATTGAAATAGTGGCAGACTTATCTGGAAGCAGAGAGGAGGCATGGTATGACTCTGTTGCAATCATAGAGTCAAACAACGAAGATGATTTCTACAGCTTTCAGGATGGTATGCAGCACAAAAATGCTTTGATATCTGAATTTTGGAAGTACAATAGTGACAATAAATGATTCTTATTTTTTTAATTTTTCAAGTCTCTCAGCTTTCTTGTCTTTGACCTGCTAAATTTTTACATATGCTTCTTCTTTAAATTGGATGTTGGTGTCTTTGATCATAAACGTGTCTATTATATTATTCAGAAAGATATCGATCACTTTTGCTCAATGAAGAAGATTACTTTTAGTTGTATTATGCTATATATGAGGTAATAAGATATTTTTATATTTTTTACATTTTATATGCAATTACTAGATGTTATAAGTTTCTAATAATAACCGTGGGATTAAATAATTGAATTTATGTAGCTATTTATACAATCAATTAAAGAAATCAAAACTGCTCAACATGTATGGCTTCATATATCCTAGACAGATCTCTGTGCACTGTGGATCGGCTGGAGCACGATCAAATTTGATTGCTAAAAATTAGAGAGTTATTATGTGGATCAATTATTTCTAGCTCCTTATAACTCTGGGTAAGTGCTTTTTTAATTAAAATTGATACTTTTGATATTAAGTTATTGATTATTGTTATTATGTTTATGAAGGAATCACTGGTCCTTGGTGGTTATTGACCCTCATGGGGATAAAGTGTATTTTTATGATTCTATTAGACGTTCAGCAAAAAAAGAATTAAAAAATATTATTAATACGTAACTATTTATTTCTTTATAATTTTATAGTAATTTGCTTGGATTATATCATTTGAGTCTCACACTATTATTATACTTTGTTATATTAGTGCATTCAAAATATAACGCTAAAGCTGACCAAGTTGTAAGAAAAATACTTACTTGAGAGTCAGTTTAGGTATATTGAGTTGCACATTCTTTTTAATAATTCATAAAATTAGATCTTATTTGTTTGAATCTTATAAAACTTTTAAATTTATTTTTCAAGTATCCTAAGCAACCATCAGGTGTTGAATGTGGCTATTATGTCATCATGTATATGAAGAAGATCATTGAGAATTATATTATTTCAACCGATAAAAAGATAGGTTATCATTGTATGCTTCATATAAGTAGTACTTTTGATGGTTTAAGATTTTTGTATCATATGTTATTTAGTCCTTCTTTTCTGAGTAACTTATTATATATGCAGTTTGGCAAGAAAAAAACTTATAAACAATAAGAGATCGACATTATGCGCAAAGAATGGGTTGAGTACTTGCAAGGTTTTATTTGAAGAAATGTTATGGATGTTTGTATATTGAATAGTTTGGATTATCTAAAAATATTATGGATGTTTGTATGACAATATTAGATATTTCAATTCAATATATTTGATTTTTTTTAGAATTAAAAATATATGTTTGTATAACAGTAATGGATATTATAATTCAATATTTTTAATTTTTTTAAAATTAAAAGTATATGTTTGTATGACAGTATTATACTACATTTTGAATATAAAAATGAAGTCTAAAATAAATGATAGACTACATTTTTTAATAAAAAAGTAGTCTTTGGTACAGTTATAGACTATTTTCTAATAAAAATATAGTCTAAATGTATTTAAAGACTATGTTTTTTCGACTTTTAACTACATCTACAAATATAGTCTAAAAAAGGAACTTTTAACTACACTCACACTTTTAACTACACTCACCTAAACTATGTTTTAAAAAACGTAGTTTAAATATAAAAGACTATATTTTTTAGACGTAATCTAATTAAAAAAATTATTGTAGTAAAACTCTTATATTGGACGGTTCTTATTATCTTGATCTCAAAAAGAGTGGCATCCTTGAAGGAATATTTTCCTTATAGATTGGTCAATTTCTTTTTAAGAATAGTTATATGCTAAATAAAGAGAGTCCTAATAAAATTAGGATGGGCCAATAGTTATAAAGGAAAGTCTTTTTTCTTATCTGAGCTTCCTCTATTGATGTTAATATCCAATTACATCATGTATCATTACTCATGGGTGAATAGATTTGATAAGCCTGAGTAATATATGATGTGGCTACCATTGGCGGAGTTCTTTAATAAGGTTGCAAACTTCAACTCAACCTGATATATAATTTAAATAGAAAAAGCCACAAGCAGTTTGGCCATGTAGGAAAGGTCTTCTTTGATTGAGATTTTCTTGATAAGTTGGCATGATTTCATCAATCTTAGCATACCAATACTATATGTAACTATTAAGCAAGCTAAATAAATTAAACCACATTACTTACCCTCCACTTTAGAGTTAAGTTTAAATCTCTATTCAAGTCATGAAAGCAGTTTCATTGGATTGTGATTAGCTCATTTTTGGCTTATTTGGCTCTATTGCACTGATCTTTCAGCATTAAGTGCAGGTTGGCTTAAACTATGGGCATTGGTCAATTAAGTCGGTTTCGATTGAGCTCAATGGCTTATGGGCATTGGTCGAATTAAGATTTTACTGATCTTGGATTAGTTAACTTTCAAGTTGGCATCTAGGTCTTGAAAAGATTTTTCGTTGATCTTGAATTAACTTATAGTGTTGTTGAAGGTAACTCTTCCTAACATCAAGCATCTCGAGTAAGAGCCTAGGACTTGATGAAGTGTTGCTACTCAAAGTCGAGTCCATACTTAAGGAAGCTTTGCCGATTGAGGTTGGCCTTCGGACTTGAGAAAGTTTTGATGATTGAAGTTGGTATTCAAACTTGAGAAAGCTCTACCGATTGAGTTTAGTGCCCAAACTTGAGCAAGTTTTGTTAATCGAGATCGGCACCTAGATTTGAGAAAGCTCTATCAATTGAGGTTGACATCCAAACTTGATGAAACTCTACTGATCAAGTTTTGGTATCCAGACTTGAGAAAGCTCTATCAATCAATGTTTGGTGTCTAGACTTGAGGAAGTACTCTCAAATAAGGTCAATGCTCATACTTGAGGAGGCTTTTTCAATCAAGGTCAGTATCCAGAGTTGAGGAAGCTTTACTACTTAAGGTCCACTTAGTTGGAATACTCTGAGGATGACTTTCAGGCCGATGATTAGAACTTATTCCTTATTGGGGGTATCCCTTAGCTAGGCTATGGTTTATCTTTGATCAGCCTAATTTTCATGACACTCTTTAAAGCCTTCAACCAACTTGCCCTTTGGGTGATCAAGTCGAGGAACACCAATTACATGTGAAGCCAATCTAAGCTATTTTGGCAAAATTTTTAATGGCTACTTGGTTAAGCGATCAGGTCATACATCACCACTCTTCCATTGAGCCTAGCCATTACTAGGACTTTTAAGATGGTCTTTAATAACCTTGAAGCCGATATTGGCTTAGGTCGGCCTTAACTCTTCAAGTCGGTCGATTTTAGTTAGGCTAGCATTGATTCTTCAAATCAAGCTTAATTCTTCAAGTTGACCTTGACTTTGATCAGGTTGGCCTTGATTCTTTAGATCAGCCAATTTTGATCGAGTTGGTCTCAACTCTTTAGGTCGGCCAATTTGATCGCCAACCTTAACTCTTTAGGTCGACCGATTTAGTTTATCAATTGTAGCTCTTAAGGTTGACTAATTTAGTTCATCAACCTTAGGCTCTTTAGATTAGTCAATTTTGATCATCAACCATAGCTCTTCAGGTTGGTTGATTTAGGTCATCAACTGCGCTCTTTAGATCTCCTACCTCGAATACTCCATGATTGCCCTTAGTTGACCTAAGCATGGCTTATGCTTGCTTGAGTATTGTTTGCTTCTTGATTTCTTATCTTGGATGGCATGGTTGAGTGCTCTTACTTGATTCCCATAGACGGTTCCAATTTGTTAAATGTTCGAAATCAATCTTCACATACCAACAAATATGATGTGCCTTCATACACAAGGTAAAACATCTTCTAACTGATCTACTACCTTACTATGCAAGAAAAGAAGATAGCGTATAAGAAGTTTTAGAGTTTTTCTTTAGGAAAAACCCTCCAATACTCAAGACAAGAAAAAAAAAATCCTAGAGTTTTAGGACAAGTTATCCGGATCTAAACAAAGATAAATAATTTATTTTTCTTAGAAAATTAAGGCCACTTTTATAGACATTTGGAGGAGTTACTTTTAGAGCTAAACTCTTGTATTGGATGGTCTTATTAACCTTGGTCTCCAAGGAAGTAGCATCTATGAAGGAATATTTTTCATATAGAATGGCCAATTCCTTTTAGAGCGGTTTTTCACTAAATAAGGAGAGTCCTAATCAAATTACTATAGATCAGTGGTTACAAAGGGGAGTCCTTTCTTATCAAGGCTTTCTCTCATGTTAGTATTTAACTCTGCCTTATATCCTCACTTGTAAGTGAATAGCCTTGACAAGCTTGATCCATGGATGATGTGGCTACCATATGGTGATGTCCTTATCTAATGAGGCTATAGACTTGAACTCAAATTGATCTGTGTCTTGAATAGAAAGAGTTACAAGTAGTTTAGCTAAATAGGGAAAGCTTTCTTCAATTGGGATGTGTAGGGAGAAATAAACTCCGAGGCATGCATATTTAATAATTTGATAACAATTATCAATGCGGAATTTAAAAGATTACATATTAATCTATCTAACATGCATCAAGATCATATCTTTGCCTTATATATAGGATCGTTTGATCTAAAATAAGCATAAAAATAAAATCATCAAGATCATATCTTGATCTTCAAGGTAAGAAGTCATACTTCTTATTTTGAAGCATGCCTTAAGATCTAGGGATCATATCACTTACCTTAAGGGCAATTGGTAATTTCTTTTGTGCTCTACAGCCGTTTAATCATTCGGCCTCTAGTATCGTCCATGCGAAGCCCCGAATGATCGGATTTTCGGAAGTGCTAGCTTGCAGAAAAATAACTTTGCTGATCTTGAATCCTCCCACTTGAATTCTTCCTTCAAGATCCATCAAACTTTTGCTAACACCAGAATCGCGCCAGGATTTTATGTTCTAACTCTTTAGAATTTTAATCCACGACATATCGTGTGTTGTGTTCTTTTCTGGTGAAAAATGTCCTCCAATTTATAGGATCAATTCTAACACTTAGAATTATGTTGTTCGGTTAAAACCAAAAAGATGCAACCTTTTGTTTAATTCTGACATTCGGTGAAAACCAAAGAGACACAACCTTTGGTTACTTTCGACGTTCGGTGAAAACCAAAGAGACGCGGCATTTGGTTAATTCTGACATTCGGTGAAAACCAAAGAGATGTGAATTCTAACACTTAGAATTTCATGGCGTGGTTGATTCAAAGAGGCACATTTATTCCATATAAATTCTAACACTTTAGAATTCCAACGGAACTGTTTGGAGAAGATTAATGTTATACATTAAATTCTGCAAGAGAATTTAATCTCTCGTAAGATCCTTATACGAGAAAACTATTTTTACACATGGGGTTTAGTTTTGGGTTTTGGTTTAAGCTGATTTGAATTTATTGGATTGAACCTACATAGATCATAGTCTTAGCCCAAATCAAATTTGGCTAGTCCTGAATCTATTTAAATCCAAATCAAGTCTAATTTCAAATTAATATTTGAAATTGATTAGTCCTTCTAATAGACTTAAACCAAATTGAATCTTATTCACTTGTACTTAACCCAATTGAGATAATTCAATCAATCAAATTGATTAATTAAATCATTTATGATTCTCAATCGTTGATCAGCAAATAGATCATCTTAGGAAACTTCTATGCGTGTGACTCTCTAGGTTCGAACCTAAGCCGGTAGCATAGAAACAACTTTCTATACTAATCGATGTATCCATCTAGCAATGGAACCCGACGTCCGGATAGGTCGAAGAGTTACCGAGCAAACTCCAAGAACCCTAAGAAACAGTTACCGTATAATTCATCCTCTTAACCACAAATGCTAAGGATGGTTTATTAAGAGCCTATCAACTCTAAACAACAAATCCATATAGTGATTTCAATTTTAGTGATCATGTGACCTTCACATGAAGTGCCTTGGCCAAGGTCTTGCTAAATTGAAACACAAGCATTTCTCTTTTTAACGGGATAGGTCAAATTCCATCTTGATCCACAACTGACTACCACAAGTACTTAACTGCACCTAGTAACCTTTTATAGCTGGATTAGAAATCCAGATGGTCTGGCATATAAGTACAATGAGTTGCTTGCAAGTCACCTATTATGATATTCAGGTCTAAAGGATACTTATACCCATATCTTCTCGGATTAACTCTTGACAGCAGAGTATCCAAAAATGAGTCACGTTCGGTGAAATGTACTCCTACACTTTCACCTGTATGTCATACCAGTGTCTCTACACTCCTTGGTTAAGAGGACAACCAACAAATATGATATACAACGTCCTATATTTGATAGTAGTATGACCCTGTCATAGTATATCATTTGGTCGCGAACTCTTTTAAGGACCTTCAAAGATAAATCCTCCTTTATCGTGAAGGAAGATCCTGAGGGCTTTATTACTATTAGGAGTTTTAAGAAGATGTTCTTGTAATGAATAAACTGCCAAATAACTTTTATTAATATATCAATTTATGTACAATTTACACTAGCACAATCATCAAATGATTGGCTTTAGGATATAATTCCCAACAAACTCCCACTTAGCCTAAAGCCACTCATTACAGTATCTAATACCCATCTTCAACTTATAGTCGTCAAACTCCTTGATGCTGAGTGCTTTAGTAAATGGGTCACCTAGGTTTTCCTTTCCGTCAATCTTCTGAAGATTTATGTCATCTCGTTCTACAATCTCTCGAATAAGATGAAACCGACGCAGTATGTGCTTGGTGCGCTGATGTGCTCGTGGTTCCTTTGCTTAAGCTATGGCACCAGTGCTGTTACTGTACAATAGGACTGGTCCATCTATGAAAGGTGTCACTCCAAGTTTGGAGATGAACTTTCGCAGCCACACAGCTTCTTTCGCAACATCTGATGTAGCGATGTACTCTGTTTCGCACACTGAATCTGCCACTATATGTTGCTTGAAACTTTTTTAGCAAACAGCTCCATCATTCATGATAAACACGATACCCGACACACTTTTACTATCATCATGATCTGATTGGAAACTGGAATCAATATATATAATAAGTTTCAAATCAGACTCTCCATAGACTAACCACTGGTCCTTAGTATTTCTCAAATACTTAAGGATTGTCTTAACAACTTGCCAGTATTTTTCTCCTGGATCAGATTGGTATCTACTCACTACTCCTAGTGAGTATGCCTCATCTGATCTTGTACATGTCATGGTGTACATAATCGATCCCACTGCCGAAGCATATGGAATTTGACTCATACGTTCTCTTTCATTAGGAATTGTTGGACAATCCTTCTTAGAAAGATGAATCCATGGCCTATCGAAAGATAGCCTTTCTTGCAATTCTCCATGCTAAACCTCTTTAGCACGGTGTTAATGTACGTAGATTGGGATAAACCAAGCATCCTCTTAGATCTATCTCTATAGATCTTCCTCCCTAGGATGTATGATGCTTCTCTTAGATCTTTTATGGAGAATTGTGATGATAACCATGTCTTTATTCCTTGTAATGCAGGGACATCATTCCCGATTAAGAGAATATCATCCACATATAATACAAAAAATATAATAACGGAATCGTTAGCCCATTTATAAATGCAAGGTTCTTCTTTATTCTTAATAAAGCCATAAGATTTGATCACTTTATCAAATCGTATGTTCCAACTCCTAGATGCTTGCTTAAGTCCATAAATAGACTTCTGTTGCCTGCACACTTTAGACTCGTCTTCAGATATAAAACCTTCAGGCTGTATCCTATACACCTGTTCTTCTAAATCACCATTTAGAAAAGCGGTTTTAACATCCATCTGCCAGATCTCATAATCTAAGTGTGCTGCTATAGCTAGCATAATTCGAATGGATTTCAGCATTGCCACAGGAGAAAACATTTCGTCATAGTCAATACCATAACGTTGACGATACCCCTTGGCAACCAGATGTGCTTTATAGGTCTCTACCTTTTCGTCTGCGCCTCTTTTCCTCTTGAAAACCTATTTATATTCTATGGGTTTCATCCCTTCGGGTGGGTCAACTAATGTCCATACATTATTGTTCTTCATAGAATCAAGTTCGGATTTCATGGCATCAAGCCATTTATTAGAGTCAGTCCTTTGCATAGCATCCATTTAGGTGATGGATCCTCATTGTTTTCATCGAGTGCAATAGGATCTTCGTTCTGGACCAAGAAACCTAAGTATCTGTCCGGTTGATGTGGTACTCTACCAGATCGCCTTAATGGTGCATCTAAAATGGGTTTTGAGTTTGATCTAATCAACTCAGATTCTAAGAGTTCAAAGGTTTGTGTTGTTCCTTCTACTTGATGAAGTTCCTCAAGTTCAATATAAGAGCTATTTGTTCCTTCACTAAGGAACTTCTTTTCAAGAAAAATTGCTCTATTACTAATGAACAACTTTTGTTCTTCAGTATTGTAGAAGTAATATCCTTTGGTTTCTTTTGGATAGCCGATTAAAAAATATTTGTTAGATTTGGGTTCAAGTTTGTCTGATTTTGCACGTTACATATAAGCCGGATACCCCCAGACTCTCAGATAGGTGATAACTGGTTTATGTCCATACCACATCTCATGTGGAGTTTTAGAAATAGACTTACTTGAAACCTTATTGAGAATATGACAAGCTGATTCTAATGCATATCCCCAAAATGATATTGGCAAGCTTGCAAAACCCATCATGGACCGAACCATGTCTAACAGAGTTCGATTCCTTCTTTCCGATACACTGTTATGCTGCGGTGTTCTAGGAGGAGTCCATTGGGAGAGAATCCCATTCTTCCTTAAATATGTCACAAAGTCATTTGAAAGGTATTCGCCTCCTCGATCTGATCGAAGGGTCTTAATACATTTTCCTGTTTGTTTTTCTACTTCTTTATGATATAGTTTGAACATTTCAAACGACTCAGATTTATGTCTCATAAGATAACATAACCGAACCTAGAAAGGTCATCTGTAAAAGTAATGAAGTAGTAATATCCATCTTTGGCACAAATGCTCATTGGTCCACATACATCAGTATGTACTAGACCCAATAGCTCTTTGGCACTTTCACCTTTTTTAGTAAAAGATGACTTGGTCATTTTACCAAGAAGATAGGATTCACAGGTAGTTAATGATTCACAATTATCAACTCGAAGGATGCCCTCCTGAGTTAACCTGTTTAATATGTTCTTGTTGATATGACCCAGCCGATGGTGCCAAAGATAAATATCTGTGATATCAGTTATTTTAGGGCATTTACTTGATTTGTACACTACATTCACAGGCTATGATAATATATAAATGTCATTAGATAAATGCCCAGTCATTACAGTGACTCCATTCATAATGATATTCAAAGTAACATCCTTTATTGAATTTGATAATGACTTTTGGCCAGAAGGCCTACAGAAATTATGTTCAACAAGAACGTTGGGCAAAAATGACAATCATTTAGTACAATGACATTTCTATTGAAAACTATTTCAAGAACTCCTAATGCCAGAACTGGAACTAATCTTCCATCGCCGACATTAAGAAATCTTTCATTGTCCTTAAATCTTCTAGTGACCTGTAGTCCTGCAATGAATTACAAATGTTAAAAGGACTCCCGGTATCTAATACCCAGGTTTGATTATCATATACAAAAAAATTACAAGGTGTTATCATATAAATACCTTGTCGATCAACATCTTGCCCATTTTTCTTCTTTGGCCTATTTTGATCAAGTGTGACAATGTAAAGAGGATAGTTCCTCTTCCAGTGCTCTTGCATCTTGCAATGAAAGCATTCGGCTTGACTTTTATCAACTTTCTTCTTCTGCATCTGACCCCTTATAGATATCCTAGCATGTTACACCTTTTTCTTATTCCTTTTCTTTTTTCCTTTCCCAAAGGGTTGATGCCCTACCTTAGATCCTTCAACCATATTAATCAAACCCTTAGAGAGCTAGTCATCCTTCTCAAAGTTCTGTAACAACCCCAACAAACCGTGGTAGTTGACTGCAGGCTTTGTCATTCAATAATGAGTAAGGAAAGGTCAAAACGATGGAGGCAAGGAATTCAGGATCGCATCTTTCCCAACTGCTCATGTAGGGGAAAGCCGAGCTTGCTTAGGAGTTCTATCTTCTCAATCATGTACAATACATGATCAGTGACAGGAGATCCATCCCTCATTCGAGCATTAAAAATAGCATAACTAGTCTTGTGCCTTTCAACGTCATCGGGTGTGCCGACAGATTCATTCAACGCTTGAATGATTTCTTCTAGCTGAGCATTCTCGAACCGGCAACCGAATTCATCGGTCATTGCTACTAGCATGATGCAACGCACACTAGTTCTATCACTGAGCCACTTCTGATAAGTGTCTCTCTCAGAACTTTGGGTATTTGCATTAGGAACCTCTGGTGCAGGATTATTCAGAATATATAGAATCCTTTCATGCTCAAGGACAATCTTAAGTTTTCTAAACCAGCTATTGAAATTTAAACTATTCAACTTATCACTATCCAATAGGGACCTTAATGATAAATTAGTGGCCATTTTCTGCATAAGAAAAAACTAAAGTTTAGTAGTATATAAATTGATTCAGTCTAAAAATTTGGACTTTAATCTAAAGATTCTTCCACTATTTATTCAAATTGGCAGCCTCTATACCCCAATTCGAAGAATTATTCTTAATTCTTTAGTGGGCACTAAGATATACATAGACTACATACAGGCCCAAATGAAGCTTGGTCAACCCATATGCATCTAAGAGTAGGTTCAAAACCAATTATTTCCCAAACAACTCTTAGTGTTCAGTTTTGCCCCATGTTCCTCTTCAGCAGGCATGGAGTGCCTCCACTGAAAGTTCTTGTTAGGTCCAACCATTAAATAATATAATCAGTGCAATCTATCAATAAGCAACCAAGCCCGAGTGAAGCTCGGCCCATCTGACTGTCTATTTAATAGTTACACTGACTTATTATATAATGAATGATAATTTGATGGTTGACAAGCACCAGGCATGGAGTGCCTCCAATGATTATCAAGACATCGGACTCATTATCACCCACCTTAATGGGAGGCTATGATCTAGTTATCATATAACTATTTTATTTAAGGACCTAATAATTTTAGAGGATTTAATAATCTTAAGATAAATTGACTAATCAAGTTCTCCTACTGAATCTATGAAGTCAGTAGAATGAAACAAGATTAAGTCAGGTTAAGTGGCACCTAAATCAATCAGACTGATTTCCTTACAGGCATGGGTCAACCCGAATCAGGTAAATGATCTGAATCATAAATGGTTCACCATATTGACCAGGTAAGTGAGATCAATGGGAGGGATATGCCATTAACTCGTTAAAGACGCATTAATACGAGTAGCTCCCAATTAAAAACCATTCGATCGTTGATCCTAGAGCAACTTGCCAACTCACTTTAACATCATATGGTTAACCAATTTTGATTTGACCATCTAAGAGATTCATGCTCAACCACGGAGCCTAATCTACTTCCATTTGGTTTAATCAAAGATATGGATATAATCAACTACAACTATTGTTTGATTTAGAGCATCCTTAACCTAATCTAATCAATTTATATTTGATCAAATACTCTTATAGTCCATTTGATTTAAACCTTAGGGTCTAACCCTTTATGGACCTGATTTAGCTAACCCAAAAGATTAAATATATTTTATGTCATATATTCGAATCATGCATCAGTTGCATTATTTAACTACTCATAATTTCTTTATTTAGATCATATCTGAAAAGATTATGAATAAATATTTGATATTCAAATAAGACTCTCATAAATATTTATCTGTTTCATAACATAGACAAAAAGCTATCATATCTCATATCTATGTTTTTATACTAAACATGTAAATATCATGCTTTTATGCAACATCAATATGTATCAAATATAAAACATCTTTTGAGAGTGAGTGTAATCTATGTTTTGATGCCAAAGATCAATTTAAATTATCTTTTGACTAAGCATCAATAATAAAACAACAGCACGACAATATGTCACATAATACCTTATTGAATGGGTAATTTGGATTTTTAATCAATATGTGACCAAATGGCCTGGTGATCCGTTTTAGCTTTGATTATAAAATTAATAGGAACATTAATTTACATGCAATAAATTAGATCAAGACAAAACCAGGGCTCTGATACCATTTGTAGGGAGAAATAAACTCCGAGGCATGCATATTTAATAATTTGATAATAATTATCAATGCGGAATTTTAAAGATTACATATTAATCTATCCAATATGCATCAAGATCATATCTTTGCCTTATATATAGGATCGTTTGATCTAAAATATGCATATAAATAAAATCATCAAGATCATATCTTGATCTTCAAGGTAAGAAGTCATACTTTTGTTTTGAAGCATGCCTTAAAATCTAGGGATCATATCACTTACCTTAAGGGCAATTGGTAAATTATTTTTGTACTCTACAGCCGTTCAATCATTCGACCTCTAGTATCGTCCATGCGAAGCCCCGAATGATCGGATTCCCAGGAGTGCTAGCTCACGGAAAAATGACTTTGCTGATCTTGAATCCTCCCACTTGAATTCTTCCTCCAAAATCCACCAAACTTTTGCTAACACCAGAATCGCACCAGGATTTTATGTTCTAACTCTTTAGAATTTCAATCCACGACATATCGTGTGTTGTGTTCTTTTCTGGTGAAGAATGTCCTCCAATTTATAGGCTTAATTCTAACACTTAGAATTCTGCCGATTAAAACCAAAGAGACACAACCTTTTGTTTAATTCCGATGTTCGGTGAAAATCAAAGAGACGCAACCTTTGGTTAATTCTGAGTAAAAACCAAAGAGACGCGGCGTTTGGTTAATTCCGACATTCGGTGAAAACCAAAGAGATGTGAATTCTAACACTTAGAATTCTATGGCGTGGTTGATTCAAAGAGGCACATTTATTCTATATAAATTCTAACACTTTAGAATTCCAACGGAACTGTTTGAAGAAGATTAATGTTATACATTAAATTCTGCAAGAGAATTTAATCTCTTGTGAGATCCTTATACGAGAAAACTATTTTCACACATGAGGTTTAGTTTTGGGTTTTGGTTTAAGCTGATTTGAATTTATTGGATTGAACCTACATGGATCATGGTCTTAGCCCAAATCAAATTTGGCTAGTCTTGAATCTATTTAAATCCAAATCAAGTCTAATTTCAAATCAATATTTAAAATTGATTAGTCCTTCTAATAGACTTAAACCAAATTGAATCTTATTCACTTGTACTTAACCCAATTGAGATAATTCAATCAATCAAATTGATTAATTAAATCATTTACGATTTTCAATCGTTAATCAACAAATAGATCATCCTAGGAAACTTCTATGCGTGTGACTCTCTAGGTTTAAACCTAAGAAGGTAGTATAGAAACAACTTTCTATACTAATTGATGTGCCCATCTAGCAATGGAACCTGACGTCTGGATAGGTCGAAGGGTTGCCGAGCAAACTCCAAGAACCCTAAGAAATAGTTACCATATAATTTATCCTCTTGACCACAAATGCTAAGGATGGCTTAAGAGCCTGTCAACTCTAAACAGCAAATCCATATAGTAATTTCAATTTTAGTGATCATGTGACCTTCACATGAAGTGCCTTGGCCAAGGTCTTGCTAAATTGAAATACAAGCATTTCTCCTTTTAACGGGATAGGTCAAATTTCATCTTGATCCACAATTGACTACCATAAGTACTTGACTGCACCTAGTAACCTTTCGTAGCTGGATTAGAAATCCAGGTGGTCCGGCACCTAAATACAATGAGTTGCTTGCAAGTCACCGGTTGTGGTCTTCAGGTCTAAAGGATACTTATACCCATATCTTCTCGGATTAACTCTTGACAGCAGAGTATTCGAAAATGAGTTACGTTCGATGAAATGTACTCCTACACTTTCACCTGTATGTCATACCAGTATCTTTACACTCCTTGGTTAAGAGAACAACCAACAAATATGATATACAACGTCCTATATTTGATAATACTATGGCCCTGTCATAGTATATCATTTGGTCGCGAACTCTTTTAAGGACCTTCAAAGATAAATCCTCCTTTATCGTGAAGGAAGATCTTAAGGGATTCATTACTATTAGGAGTTTTAAGAAGATGTTCTTGTAATGAATAAACTGCCAAATAACTTTTATTAATATATCAATTTATGTACAATTTACATTAGCATAATCATCAAATGATTGGCTTTAGGATACAATTCCCAACAGTATATCCTTAATAAGTTGACATTATCTAGTCAATCTCAGCATACCAACTCCTTGACGTGCCATATGCCGCCATCAATAAACTAGCTAAATTAAATCATATCATGTTTGTTTATGTCAATAACACACATAAAAATCATTCAAAATTCTACAGACTTATGCATTATAATGGAATTATTATATTAAGTAGTAATGCAAATAAGTTCTCACAAAAAATGCATTTAAGTTTATATCAGTGGAAGTAGACAAGATAAATAATATATAATTAAATTACATGTCTCTTTTTGATGTGAATGAAGTGTATGAACTATAGAGAATTTACAAAATAGAATAAAATTGGCAATCTAAGATCACAAGAGGAAGCAAATCAATATGGTTGATATATAAAAAGAATAAATTCAAAGAGGGGATAAAGGAATTTCTACTAAAACAAAATATTGCAAAAGCTCAAAAAATAAAAAGGCCCAGAGCTATATAACTCTTTCTTCAATATTTTCTGCCTTGTAATAGCAATCGTGGATAAACTTTATAGAAAAGCAAAGCACTACGTCTGCACCTCTATCCACCAACAATAATACAAAAAAAAGATTTAATTGTTGGCTATAGTTCTCCTTGTTATTCAATCTTATAACAAGGACAAAGTGAACTAATGCTTAAGTCTAATTAATTTGTACTGAGTTTAAAAAATCTATTGTTGTATCCATCCACAACCACAATTGCTATCTAGCTACCATAAGATTTATCCTTGCATTGCTACCTCTATTACAAAAAGGACTTGGATACTAAGCATTGTATTCTACTCAAATCCTAGTAGAACTTATAATGAACTGCCAATATAAAACAAGATTTTAATATGAGTAATATTTTAAATAATCAACCCCCTCTTTATTACTACCATTGTCATAATTAAATAATGATTATCATTTCCCGAGTTTAATCTAGATTGAGTTAATAAGATATTGGCTATGATAATAGTTGATATGCTAGAAAATTAAAAAAATGGTAATGCACTTCATCAAATCATTGTTAACTTGGATAAATTTTTTGTATAACTTTTATTTTGAGTTTAATTAAAACTCCATAGTTTTTTTGAGATGAATAATGCAAATCTAATTTGCATAATGAAACTCTTAGAGTTGATCGATGAAATTAAAAGTCAAGTTAATATGAGGTTTACATGTTAAAAATGGTAAATGAAAAAAGACTCCATAGATAGAACCTTAAATATGCCATATAGAAAAGAAAACTAAAACTAAAAAAAAAAAAAAATTGTGGAGATATGGGTTCCACACCTTAGGTACCCTATAAAGGAAGAAGCCTGTACCTTGCATTCCTTATCAACCATGAATCGTGTTTTTTATCTTAGAAATCTTAACTTTCTCACACCTCTCAGCAAACTCAAACTTAGTTCTCTAATAAAATCAAATTTTAAATTAAAATAATCTCTACATATGATGGAACTTTATAACATGCTAAATATGTATCTCTCTTTTATATGCCATTTTTTTTATAGTTGACCAATATCTACAATGAATTCTCCCTCTCACACATAATCTCATCAAGCTTTAGGTTTCATGCCCCCTTCTTGCTTGTATATGCAAAATAGTAGTGAGAATTAATAATTGCTCTAATACAGCTCTTGATCAACTATAAATTTAGAGTGAGTGGTTTTTTTGGAGTTTGATTTAGCCATGATAAATTGCATAGAGCAAGAAAGTACAAAGTGCTTAAAGACAAACTAGGATTATTTGATAGCAATAATGATTTGGAGCATTTACTTAAAAGATGATGCTCATTTTTTTTTTTAAAAAAAATTCTCTTCTTTGAATGTCTTTTTGAATGCTTATTTCTTTGCAACTTCTTGGATAGAGAGTTATGTGTGTATGTCTACACACATACATATATATATTCATATATACATATAAAAAGTGAAGCTATTAGTCTTAAGCTCTTTCTATTAACCTAAAACATCTCGAACATAGGCTAAATACTTGATAAAATGAGGTGATTCAATTAGACTCTGGATAATTACAAAAAAATCTAATTTTTCTTTCACTTTTTTTCTATTTTATTTCTATTGTGCTTGGATGACTTTATGATGAGGTTTGCTTCTATTTTTAACTCCTTTTATGTTTAGATATGTAGGATAGGTTAGAAACAAATAAATATTTTAATCCATCATATTAGTTAAGTTATTAGTGCCATTATGCCTCCAAGGTGATAACAAGGAGACCATTCATCATTGTTCTTTTTTTTTTTAATATATCATTTCATTTTACCTTAATAAAATTGTTGCAATCTAGTATCGGATTTTCTTTTTTTAAAAAAGAAAAAATTAGAGGTAGTTTTTATAATTGCTATATGATTGTCATGATAATAAAATAATGGCTAATGCCATTATGTAAGATTCTAGGTTAGTTATTATTATTTGATGCTTGTCTTTATTGCAATAAATATTTCAAGCTTATCTTATTTTAGGGTCATAAGCATCATCACTTAATACACTCTCCTTTGAATATATTATATGTATTGCATGTGTCGATACTAGCATTATTGTATAAAATAAATCTATTATAGTATTTTTTCTACACTAATGTTTTGATATAACAGTTACACATGAAAAGAAAATTTTAAAAGAAAATATTTCTTAAAAGCTATTAAATAACACTCATTAGAGATGATTCCCTTCTAGTGTTTGCATGTATCCTCAAACTATATAAAAGTAGCTTAATCTCTTTATTTTTTTAATTAAGAAAGCAACTAAAATTAGATCTACATAAAGATTTGAAGTATTTATCAGCTTATCTTAATTAATTTTTAAAAAATATTTTTATCTTTCATAAAGAGTAGAGATAATATGTAAAAATAGATTGATTGATGGTAACTTTTAAACCAATATGTAAAAAGTATCTGATTTATAAAGACAAAGATATAATATATACTAAAAAAATAAGGATATATTATGACTTTATTTTTTTATTTTTTATTTAAAAATAAATTTAATTATCTTAAATTCAAGATTCTTACTCGTCATTTGTATCTATAGGTGTATACAATCTAAATAAGAAAAAATACCAAGATTCTAAAAGAGAAAGAAAAGAAAAACTTATCAAGAAAGTATTCTAATAAAAGACGGCAAAATTATATTTTTGAATCTCAAACTTTCACTCAAAATTTATTTTGATTCTCAAACTTTTGATTATTATAATTTACTCCATTATAGTTTAAAATATTGCATTCATAATGTCTTGTTAGATAATGCCAGTTAAAATTAATAGAATAACCAATATATCATCTTGCCAATAAGTTCAATCCATATATTCATATTAAAGTGACACATTAGTTATTCAAATAATTTTAACTGGTTCATATAAAAGACATTAAAAAAATAATATTTTTAAAATATGAAAGATTAAATAGTAATAATCAAAAATTTAAGGACTAGATAAATGTTCAACAAAATTGAAGGACTAAAAATATATTTTAACCTAAATGGATTTAGAAATAGATAAAATAAGTTAAATTTTATATTACTCAAGAGAAAAATTGGTCAAACTATGCATTGTGTTGCGATGTCACAGCCTTTAATTCTTCCACTCTTAATTCACATTTTAACAACTACTATTTTAAACCTAGGCAAGAAACTTTGGATACATCGCTGCTCTTAATAAGCTTTATGTGCGTGACTCCCAAAGCACCCTGCAAGAGATAGAGGGAGAGCCAGCCTTGCTTCGTGGAACCAAGACAGGTCCAGCCCGAAGCCTTCCGACACGTTCGATCTCGCTATCTTTCCAAAGATTCTCTGACCGTTGGTACATCCCATCCGTCCCTTCTCGCATAGCCTTTCAAATTTCAAATTTTCAAACCACCGTAAAAAAAAAAACAAAGCGCGAGTCCACCAGTTTTTTTTTTTTTTTTTTCGTTCACCACTGCCACAGTTACCAGACGCACGAGGCCCTCGAACTTAGAGCCTCGTGTCTTAAAATCCGCCCAGCGCTCAAAAGCGGACAAGACACTGGCGAATTCGAGTGCAAACAAAGAACATGTTCGTGTTTTCAAGGTTTTATAAGGGTTTTAGAAGCTCGAAAACTTGGTGATATTTTTGCCTGCCGGGAAGAGCAAGGTTGCGTCCTTGTCTTCCGTCTTGTCTCGATCGAAAAGCTCGATTTCCAGCAGAGAAATCGTTGCTTTTCTTGATTGTTTCTGCGGCTTTTCTAACTCGTTATGAAGGTAAGATGGTTACCTCTTTCCGTTACACCATTTAAAGCGTTTAAGCTCTCGACATGGGATATAGTTTGAAAGTTTAGGCCTTTGGGAAGCCAAAAGGTTGCACCTTTTTGATGTTTTCTTCACTTCTTTACCCTCTGCTCTGTCTTCCGTCTTGGCTTGATCAGAGAGATATCATAGCTTTGCTCCGACTTTTTTCAAAGTTTTGAAAGGGTTCCTTGTGGTATCTTGTTCAAGTGTTTATTGGAGCTTGGGACTGGAATTTGTGGAGAAATATAAGGCAGTGTTCTCTTTCCCTGATGTGATTTTAAGCATTTAAGCGCTAGATGCGAGTTAAATTTCGAAAAGTTAGGCCTTTGGGAAAAAGAAGGTTGCACCTTGGCGATGTTTTCCTTCACTCCTTTATCTTCTGGTCTGTCTTCCATCTTGGCTAAATCAGAAAACGCGATTCCAGTAGAAAAATCGCAGCTTTGCTCGATTGTTTCTTAGGGCTTCTGGGTTTTTGAAAGGATTCCTGTGTTCTGTCTTGTTCGACTTTTTTGGAGCTTGGTAGTGGAACTTCCATTGAAGGTATCGTAGTTATCTCTTCCTTTTATTTGTATGATTTTAAGCATTTACTAGGATTTAACCCTAGTTCTGGGTTAAGTTTTGAAATTCTGTGCTTTTGGCAAACCAAAAACTTGCAGTCTTATGGTGTTTTCCTTCATTTATTTAGCCTCTCAATATAATTTTCTCTTTATTTATTTTTTTAAAAAAAGAAAGCTAGAAGATTCCATTTCATTGATGGAACTTCTTTTGAAATGTGAGAAAAAGATCCAGTTTTTCGTCTTTAAGGGTGAAATTTTGAATCTTTCATGACTTTAATGCATTTGTATTTCAATCTAAACTCTCATTTGCAACTAGCTATAACCCTATGAGCTGGGTTTTGGATCTCAAGTGTTAAAAACTAAAGCAGAACACTGGTGCCACTTTTATCTTGCTGTTTGGAGATCAGTAGATAAGATATCTGAAACTTTGCCCCGCCCTGATGCTCTCTACAATTTATTTTATGCTCAGTTCATTAGATGCAAGAAAGAAGCCCTATCATCTTTTCAGAGATTTGTCGTATAAGGCTATTCCTGGTAGCACTTAAGAGCATGAAACCTTGGTTTTCTTTAATCTTCCATTCAGGAATTGTTCTTTCTTAGTGATCTTTGAGAAAAAAAAGGTATGTTCTTGGATTAATATTCTTATGTTTCTACTTTTCTTGATATTAATATGGAAATGATAGCATTTGATTTAGAATTACTTATTTGGTTACTGAAATAAAGTTAAAACTATCATGGATCGTCATTCATGGGTCGCCCACTTTAATTTGTAGAG
Source organism: Calamus simplicifolius (assembly GCA_900491605.1). Classification (NCBI taxonomy): domain Eukaryota; kingdom Viridiplantae; phylum Streptophyta; class Magnoliopsida; order Arecales; family Arecaceae; genus Calamus; species Calamus simplicifolius. The sequence continues at coordinate 115,803 of UESW01001925.1, read as the reverse complement.
GTCTCTGTGCTCTGGTTGTGCATTTGAATGACTTCATTTTTTTATCTTTGGAGCAGAACATGGTTTGCCACCCAAATCATTTGAACATTTGTCATTTGAAGTTTAGGCTGGTGGCATGAAGGCATTGGGACCAAAATGAGACAAGACATTTTATCTGATAACAAAACCAAGCCGTGCAAGTGTTCTGAGCGCACTCAAACTGTGAAGGTTCATGGGAAAAACAATGGAAACCCTTTGAAGCCCAAGTCCAGTTCCTTATGGGGATCCCAAATTGTGAAAGGCTTCACAAGTGATAAGAAAACCAAACGGCAGGCATTAGTTCCTTCTAAGAAGCCACCACTTGTGTGCTCAGAAATCTCAAATCAAAATAGTCAGTATGTAACATATCACTCTCGTGTTAAACGGTCTCTTATTGGTGATTTTCCATGTTCTGCTAATGCTGCTCAAGTTCATCCCCATGGGTATGATTGCCATCATATTAAGTCCCCTGCATCTCATGATCTATTTCTTGAGCTAGATCACCTTAGAGAACTACTAAGGGAGTCTAAGGAGAAAGAATTGGTACTGCAATCCGAGCTGCTACATTATAAGAAAAACCCAAAAGTTTTGGAGCTTGAAAAGGAACTTGATACCAAGAGGAATGGAATTGAAACTCTTACCAGCAGGGTCAGTTCACTAGAAGCTGAAAGAACGAACCTTTCAGAACAAGTGGCCTCTTTATCCTCTGCATTAGAACTCCATGAAGAAAATTCAAGACAAGGGAGTTTGAATTCAATATCTGAGCTGAATACAGAAAGAAAGGCATCTTATTCAAGTTTGGAGATTGAAGTTCTTGAACTACGTCGTCTGAACAAGGAGCTCCAGCTTCAAAAGAGAAATCTAGCATTCAGGCTTTCTTCAGCTGAATCACAACTTGCTGCCCTTGCAAAAGTTACAGAGGTATTGCTTCTTTTACAGTCTCCTATAATCATCACGGATGTGGTTTCTCTTACTGAGTTGATTTTCTTGCCATCTTTATTTTTTCCTACAGAGCGACATTGTTGCAAAGGTTCAGGCGGAGGCATCAGTGTTACGGCACACAAATGAAACTCTAAGCAGACAAGTTGAGGGTCTGCAAATGAGTAGACTTACTGAGGTTGAGGAACTTGCTTACCTCCGCTGGGTCAACTCATGCTTACGCCATGAACTATGTAACTTAGACAAAGCATCAAGGGAGATTGTAGGTTCAGATGATCTTTTTAATTATCAGAACCCTGAGAGAAATGTTGATCATCATAACTTATCATGTTGTCAGAGCACATCTCTTCCCAATGAAGTATGCAACTTGAAGAACATTGGTCTTGTGAAAAAAGTAATGAAGTGGCCACAAAGTGATGGAGAATACCAAAATTTAGAATGTCAAAATATCCTAGATAAAGACTGGATAGAAGCCCAAGAAGGTAGAAGCCCTCAGAGAAGACATTCTCTCAGTGGGCCAAAGGGTTGCGTAGAAGAGCTGACTGTTAACAAGAGGAGGCAATCTGATGGTTTTATTTGTCCTAAAGAATTGGCAAATGAAGAACCAGCTGATGGAAATAATTGTGTGATGAGGGATAAGCATCAGCTAATTGTTCATAAATATAATCTAGGTGGTATTCAAAGTCCAAGATTATGCGTAAGCAAACCAGAATCCAAGGTTGCAGCTTTGGATGTTGAGAAGAGGGCACTGCGAATTCCTAATCCTCCCCCAAGGCCTTCTGCTTCTTTTTCTATTGCAGCTAAGACAAATGGGTTAGTTCCAATTCCACCACCTCCTCCACCACCCCCACCACCTCCTCCCAAGTTCTCGAAGGCAGGCACAGGGGTGATGCAGAGAGCACCTCAAGTAGCTGAGTTATACCATTCACTTATGAAGAGAGACTCAAGAAAGGATTCAACTAGTGGTGGAATTTGTGACGTTCCCAATGTCGCAAACGTTCGTAGCAGCATGATTGGTGAAATTGAGAACCGTTCTTCACATCTGCTAGCTGTAAGAAACTCTATTAGTGTTCTTTTTCCTGGTCTAACAATCTAGTTTCTTCCTCTAGTTACATATTGAGTTTCCAAGTTTTGTGTTTAGATAAAGGCAGATGTTGAGACTCAAGGTGAATTTGTGAAGTCTCTAATAAAGGAGGTGAATGATGCTGCTTATCGTGACATTGAGGACGTAGTTGCATTTGTAAAGTGGCTTGATGATGAACTCGGTTTTCTTGTAAGTACCCTTAAGAAAATCTAATTTCTAATCTGCAGTTGCAACCATCCTCTTGAGGACTTGGCATGCTCTATTTTTTCCCCCTGAAGGTGGATGAGAGGGCAGTGTTAAAGCACTTTGACTGGCCAGAGAAGAAAGCTGACACCCTACGTGAAGCAGCATTCGGATATCGTGATCTGAAGAAATTGGAAGCTGAAGTTTCAAATTATGAGGATGATCCCCGTCTTCCTTGTGATGTAGCATTAAAGAAAATGGTTGTATTATCTGAAAAGTACGTCCTATGACTGTTTGTCTTAATATTTGAATTCAACCATAATTCTTTGTGCAATTCAGGATGTGTGCGCATTTATGCTAAAACCAACACTAACTGTTATTCATTTCCATATGAAACAATATGACTGCTGCCAACCTCATATTAGAATGGAGCGAACTGTTTATAACCTTCTCCGGACAAGAGATGTGATGGTGCGCCACTGCAAGGAGTTCCAAATTCCAACAGATTGGATGCTCGATAGTGGCATCATTAGCAAGGCATGTATTGCCAATCCTTTATATTTTTGCATCAACATGATCAGGTCCATTTTAGTTTTGTTTTATTTTTAAAAATCATTGCAAATTATGCCTAACTATTTCTACAGAAGCCAATCCATCAATAGACAATTGTGGAATACCTTGTTAACAATAGGTGTACGTATTTAAATTGCAGCTGGCAGCAATGCAGCAAAATTCTTGCTAAAGCATTCCAGCAATTTTATCACTACTTTTTCTTACCTTGGAAACTAATGATGATAATAGATGTATTCTATGAAATCTAGAAGATCTTTGGATTTGAAAGCTCTGTAACCTACCTAGATATTCATAGTTCCAAATTTTTATGTGCTTCTTAGGAAAATTTTGCTTTACTATAAGTGGGTAAGTTGGAGCAAGAAAAATTGCCTGATTTTTTTTTCTGCATTTCTTGCAATATAATGTATATGGGAAGTGATGATGGACATGGTCCATGTTTGCAGCTTCTAGCATTGTGAAGTTGGAGTCCACATATTGTGTTGCTAATATTGGCAAAGCTATGAACTTTAAGCTTCTGATAGGCATATATAAAGGGCAGATCGTAGAAAACTTATGTAGAGTTAAATACTTATCTACAAACATGTTTGTCATCCAGTCAGATCAACTAGATGATCTATTGTGATTCTTCCATGATTATTTGTGGTTTGGTTTTAGATATCAGGTAACAAATAAAACTATCAAAAGTGACTTTGTGGGTCAATATGAGGAGACAACATCTGGGAAGTGTTGGTCTATTCAAATCTTTTTGCTGTTGAATGGAAAGTGTTGGTCTATCCAATACCAATCCCTCTTTATTCTTCTAGACATTGGATTGGATTGAATCCAATCCAATCCCACCGATGATCCAAACACACCCTAAAAGAAACACTTAATTTTGACTTGATATATTTCTTGAAAATATTGCTCTCCTCATTAATAGTGCTTTTGAATATTCTCTTCCTCCTGTTCTTTAATGCGTACTTTGCTGCTGTTTTAGAAATCATGTTGTTTAATTAAATGGAACCCATAAGTTTGATGTGATATGGCGGATGAGAAGTTAGCTTCTTATAATTATTGTTCTATTCATTATTTCTGTGATTTAATATTATTTATCTTTTCATTCAACTGAGCATTCATATAGTTAGGTGCATAATTTCTGCTTTCAATTTGATTTGATAGCTTGTACATAAACACCTGATTACAATTTTGCAAAAGGAGAACTTAATTGTCATTCATTAGTGATACTTACCTAACCCAATAATAACTAAATCAGAAATAAGATGCTGTTATTAAATCTTCTTGTAACGTCTCTTGATTCTGATGCTTTGATCTTTTGTACAGATCATTTCCTTCCTCTCAATAGATCACCTAGCGAAACGTGGTTTCAGCATTTCTCTATGTTCTATCTTTAACTTTATGGGCAAAACTTCTAGGGAAAAGTCTTTGTGCACCGCGTGCGGTGTGCGCGGGTGTGGCGAGGACATTTTTATCCTTTTCGCACCGCATGCGCGGCCACAGGCGTGCGCACACAAGCGCGGACTAATCACCGTGTGCAATGCTCGCGTTCCTGCACTGCGCGCGGTGCATGAAGAATTTTTCAAACTTTTAGTAACAAAGTTAGGATCCGGACTTTGCATTGTTCAACGGAGCAAAAGGACTCTATCTGTCTTAGTTAGGGACTAACTTGGAGTCTACAATGCTGATAATACAATAAACGCTCCAATTCTAAATGGATAATTTTTTCAGAGTCTCAATATCTCATTTTTTGATTTCTATTCAACACAATATTTTTAGAAGGTAAGCTATTTCCACTTATATGAACAGTAATAATTCAATACAGAACTACACTTTTTTTTTAAAAAAAACTTTGTACTTTTTTAAAAACATGGATGAATATTTTGGAGAAGATATGACATGCAAGTACTTTTTCAATTACTAAAACTTAAGAAAAGCCTTGCTAATTTCACTTTTGGTTTTTGAAGTCCTTGAAATCCAACATCCTAACATCTTAGCTTTGCCTGGAAATGGCATGAAACAAACCAATGAGGTTAATTCATCATATATATTGTGTTCTTGTGATAGTCTTTTCATTCTTTTGTAATTTCTTTGTCATCATAAATATTAGAAAGCATCTTTTCTAGGTTGAACTTAGGTTTTGCATGTTTTAAGAAGATCGGAAGTACTATGATGTCAGGATTGAAGGAAATACAGAATCATATGCATAGACAAAGTTCCAGCTATCATAGAATTGAACTCTCATAGGCACTTAGTTTGCATGTGATATTGCCACAGATGAAAACTATCTTACATTCTAGAGGTTACATTGTCAGTCTTATTTTTGTTTTTAGGAATATTCTCTCACAATTGCAGTGTAACCCCCCAAAACTGCGCATAGAGGTTGCAAATAATATTTTGCATTAAAAATGCTTTCGTTTTTTCTAAAAAAATTCATGTTACTTGTCATTTTTATCTGATTGTTTCCTAATTTTAATTGATTTTTCTTAAAATAATTCCTACCAAACCTAGAATAAGAATTACTGAAACTCATTTACTTAGGAGTTAGGACGAAAAAAAATCTAGCATTCAGACCTTGCAAATTTGATGACCCACAAAAGTAGACTACGAATGCCAAATCATGAAGGTTTCAGAACATGAGCACCGAACAATGTTCTACTGGCACTTTATTAGCACTATTATTCTCTATGATCTCAGCAGGTTATTTTTATGGCAGGATATAGTGATGTGGTTGTTACATGCATATGCATTTTGGTACTTACAAAATTTTGCCCCACTAAGATAACTATATGCCACAGAGAATTCCATTGGTAAACAAGTTTGGCATTCATTGGAATGGTGAAAGTTACCAATGGGTGAAACCACAGAAGTACTTAAGTCTGGATTGTAAAAGAACACACTTTTTAACTTCATATATGAGGGAATCTCTTGGACAAATTCATCATTTAGCTTATTCTCATATTTGTCCCATACAACACAATATTTTTCTACATGGTTGATACAATCATATTCCTTGTTATCCCTGAATCTGATGCTATTGAACACATTTTATAGTATCTTGTATATGGAACCCACACAAACAATGTGAGGCCCAATTATACATATTTTTCTTCATGAGGTTTTTCTATTTTGGATATGTGAAACAAATAATGGGACCAAAAGCAGAGATGCATTTACCTTATGCAATATTGCATTACTTTGTTTCTAATTTTCTTTTTAAGGAATTTTTCTAAGTTGCTGAGAATTTCTGCTTTTGCTTTATGATGCTTGGCTTTTGTACCCATTCTTAATCATCTTCTATCTTCTTTGTTGATTTTGCCATTTGACAATTTTTATTAAATGAGCTAATCCACCATTACAAATGTTGACATTTAGATGACATCGATTCTGACATCCTTGAATCAACAAATTTTCAAAGGCTTGTATTAAAAACATTTGTTCAAACCCTTTGTATCAGTCCAAAGAGTCATGTTCCCAGAAGTGACAAGATAATATCTATTATCGATGTCTATTTGCTTCCATCTGAGTTCTTTAATTGGATGGCTGCAGATAAAATTTGCATCAGTCAAGTTGGCAAAGAAATACATGAAAAGAGTAGCAATGGAGCTTCAAGCAAAGGGAGCATCAGATAAAGACCCTGCTTTGGAGTATATGCTACTTCAGGGAGTGAGATTTGCTTTTAGGATCCATCAGGTAAGTAATTCAAATGGAAACAACTGGAACAACCAAAATTGCTCAGTGATTTAGATGCTCCAACTGTAGTTCTGACAGACATTATTCTTATTGGAGTTTAGCTCCAGTGATCTAGTGGAAACAATTAAAAGGAAGTGACTGACACTCTTTAGTTTATTCCCTGCAACATTTCAGACTTGCCAAGATCATCAACTGGAATGATTTTAATTCATGGTTAAGTATTTGAACTGTTGTCTGTTTGCTATCAAATTTACCCAGAATACTTGAACTGAAGTTGTCTGCATCCTATCAATATCTAGGATGGTAAATTTTGACACAGCTCTGGTACATGATGTTTGCTATCTGATAATTGCTCAAGTGACAGGTGGTTTGGGCTTCTACCCGTCCTTGGTTCCTAACTTTACCCATGCCATCCTTCATTATTGGTGTGTTCTGTTAGGTTTTGTTGGACAGAAATCAGGTTTAGAATCAGGAAACTTGTGGCATATAGATGAATTGCTTACCTAATTATAATCTCAACTGATCTGACCTTATTCTGAATTCAAATATTGAGGCTCATTTGTCAATATTGATAATGACAATGTCTTCCTATTGGGCCCCAATATGTACCTAGTTGTCTCAAAATATAATAGCGACACCATGTTTAACAGGAATAACCATCGTAATTACTTGGTCATATCTGGTGATCAATGTAAATGTGAAAAATTTAAGTGCATGAGTGATAAGGCTTATTAATCATAAAAAAGTTATCTTTATCATGTTCTTGTTATGTTTTCCAAGTTTGCAATTATCCAAGCTTTTTTGATTCTATGCTGCAGTTTGCTGGAGGATTTGATGCTGAGACTATGTATGCCTTCGAGGAGCTGCGGAACCTTGCACATTTTAGAAATAAGGCATAGATCAAAGAAGGATTTGATTCATGGTTATTATTAGCTTACCTTCTCAGTAAGCATCACTAATTAGAACAAGGTTGTTCTGTGTATGTTGAGTAGAGTTCTAAAGTCGGTGCACATGCTTAGCAGTCACTGCCATGATTTTGCTCACTTGGTGTGTATGTGAATGACTTATGACTGTGAGACTTCATGGAACTCCAACTTGAACATTTTGGGTGGCCATAATTTGGCCAAGGCTCCATTGATGGGATGCCACCTTAGGGAGGGAAACACCCCACACCCCCTCCCCCAACCTCCTTTCTACCTCCTCTCTGTCTGTTTCGCCCTCATCGCTTTGTTTGCTTTCGAAGTGATCCATCTGCCAACTTCTATGTCGACTTCTTGCATCGAGTTCTCATTTTCTCAATAATGTTTTGATGGGCCCCTGGATGCCAACCTATCTCTTTCTTCATTAAAAAGCATTCAACTTTTTGATGTGACGCCATCTATTATAACCTGTCACAACGCGCCAAACTGAAACATAGTACTGGTAGATTAATTTGAATCAGAGAGCTGGGTGATGGCAACGGCAACAGCAAGATCTGAGTACCTCGGCATTACTCAAATTTTAGATTCTCCTATTTTGCGTCGTGACTTGGGATCAAACCAAAAGCAGAGATCAGCAGTGGCAATTAGTACAGTAAATTTATCGTCCAGAGATCTCTAGTTAATGATTGGCTTAAAAAATCACAGCAAGCCCCCAGGGGCTGGTGGCAGTGGCAGCAGCAGGAAGAGGACCGGTTTCTCTCTGGTTCCTCCGTCTCGAGGTCTTCTTAATCCATCCTTCTGTGCTTCCTCTATCATCTCTCCATTACTCCCTCTTAGCTTTAATTGAGATTGAGAGGATGACTGCTAAGAAGAAAGACGTCAAACCTCCACCACCTTCCAATCAAAGAACAAACACTTCAGAAACTCCGGTGTACAAAGATCCATAGGGATGGAAACAAGAAGCGTGTGATAAGAGAAACAAGACAGGCAAATCTAAAGAAGAAGAGAAGTACAACGGGCCACAAACTAGACCGTTGCAAAGAGACAATGGTGGCTGGACCCCAGCATTTGTGGCCTTGAGATAAGTTTCTCTGCGGTCCCTCCTTCAGAGATCAAGCTCAGTACGTACGTAGTCGCTGCGGTCCCTCTTTCAAGATCCGGTTCAAATGGAAACGTACTCATTGCGTCGCCTGAGTGGTTCCGTGAAGCATCTCAACGTCTCGGAATGACTAATGGATTCTTATCTTTTACTTGATTAGCTTCCCCTTGGCATCTCAAAAGTACAACAAACGAAAGGAAAATAAAACCAGACATGTAAGTAAATAAAACATTAAAAAATAAGGCTAAGACATATACTTTTGATCCTTAAACTTCAACTCAAAATTTATGTTCATTCTCAAGTCCTCGTTTGTTATCGTTTAGTCCCTTATGTTTTAAACAATAATGGATTTCTGACATATAGGGTCAACTAAAATTATTGTGCCTGTAAATGGTGACATATTATCTATGATGATATTAACTATTTTATCAATTTTAATCGATGAATATAATGAAATATCTAGAGATTAAACTGTAACAATTACATATTTTAGGAACAAAATAAATTTTGAATGAATGTTTGATGACCAAAGTATATTTTAGTCAAAAGAAAAAGATTAACAACAAATAAGATATAAATGATAATAAGATAGATCTCATAGTGAATTAAAAAAAACTTAAAAAAAAATTTATAACTTAAGTTTGCTTACTATTAATCAATCTATATTTTAGCATTTAAGATATCCAAGAGCTTTGGACAGAAGCAAGCGGTGCCAATGATGGGAGACAGAGAAATAACTTAATTTAATAAATTTTCTTCACTTTAAGTGGCTTCTTGTTGGATATATTATTAAGTTTAAATAATAAGTTGGATGATTTAACCAATCCGTTGGACTACAGTGTTAAATTTTCGAAAATGTTACCAGAATTTTACGCAGAGGAAAGATGTCCGTAGTACTGAAAAATGTCCGTAAGACCTAAAGGCTGCCTAGAAACTATAGCAGGCACCTTTATATTCGCCTTTGTGCAGAGAGCCCAGCATTGGTTCTGTCATTGTTGTCTACTTTCGGACCCCTTCTACAATCGCTGCCACTCCCTTCTTCATGGATGTTCCTCTAAAACCACACCCTTTCATTTAACAAGACTCGGTCAAAAGGTTCTCAAGGCTTGGGTTACCATACCTCTAGAGCTTGGAATTATACAGCCTTTCGCAATCCATAATCCAATTAACTGGCTGTTCTTCTAATAATCACAGGATTGCTCTCGTCGTCTGACACTAAGAAAAAAATTGTCCTGAGTATTTGTGTTAGATTAAATGTTGATACCTCGTTCTTGATGACAGGGCGAGGGTCTTCCTGCTAACATGATATTCCAGCTTCAAGAGGAGATCTGAGGAAAAAAAATCAAGATCAAGATAGGTCCAAAATTGTACTTGATACTTAATGCCAATTGTACCATTTGTATGAATAATGAATTGCCGCATTGCTTTTGTTGTTCATAAAATAATGCAATGGTATAGGATTAGTAGCATGTATCAGTGTAATTCAGGATGAAGAAGCTTAAATCAGAAGCCATGGTGTACTACTCACACTGGAACTACATTAAATTTATATCATGGTGGTGTCTGGCCGGAGAACAAGACTTGAATAAGGTCTAAACAAGCAAAAACACAGTTTACAGAATTGAGACACTACTAGAATAGCTTATGCATAGTCGAACCATCTTATTCTGGGCATAAACTATTCCATGATAACCTTGGAATAGCTTTATGCCCACTATCTACAGCAATTTCACCCTCTTAGATGATACTCCTGATTTAATTTTATATTTTCAATTGTATCATATAAATATTATAGTATGATAATCAACATTATGATTGAACATAATATATTGTTTATGGCATAACTAGCGTAAATTATTATTCTTTTAGTACTAGAAATGATAAAATATTATGGAATTATATTATCTTTGCATATATAATATCAAGAAGTGTTTTTTTATTATTAAATGCACATGGGATCACTTATGAAGATATGTTTGATATATTCATCATATTTTCTACATTATGTTACATAATAATAATAATAATAATAATAGTAGTAGTAATAATAATATTGATTATCATATTACATCTTTATATAAAATGATTGAAAACATAAAATTAAAAAGAGTATATTAAAAATGATATTATTGCTATAGTAATTTAACAGTATTTTACATATATCATAAAACTATACAACTCAACTCAACTCATCTAAGCCTTTTTCCAACTACATAGGGTCGGCTACATAAATTTGCTTCCTCCACTCTGCTCTATTCAGAACCAAGTCGATATTTAAATTATAAATAGTTATATCTTTTTTAATTAATTTTGTTCATGCTAGTTTAGGTCTATCTTTATCTCTATCCTTATCATAATTATTAAAAGATCACTCTTTCTAACTGAAGCATCTAAAAGTCTACGTTGTATATGTCCAAACCACCATAATCGATTTTCTCTCATTTTATCTTTAATTGGGGCTACTCCTATCATTTCTCTTATATGTTTATTTCTAATTTTATCTTTTAAAGTTTTACACATATCCATCTTAACATACGTATTTCTATTACACTTAATTTATTCATATTACTTTAATATTGCTCAACACTCTATTTTTTGTAGCATAACTGGTCTAATAACAGTTTTATAGAATTTTTCTTTCAATTTTAATAGGATGTGCCGATCATACAATACTCCCGAAACACTCCTTCACTTAATCCATCATGCTTTAACTCTATGATTCACATCTTTACCTATTTCACCTTCTTGCTGGATAATTGATCCCAAATACCTAAATTTTTTTCTTTATATTTCTACTTCCACTAAAATTATATTTCATGTATTCAGATTATTTTCTACTAATCTTAAAACCTTTAGATTCTAAAGCCTCTTTCTAAATCTCTAGCTTAGCATTTATTCCAGATTTAGTTTTATTAATCAATACTATATCATCTACAAATAACATACACCATGGGATATAATTTTGAATATGTTTGGTTAATTCATTCATAACTAATATAAAAAGATACGAACTTAGTAGATCCTTGATGTAAATCTATAGTAATTGAAAACTCATTAGTTTCTTCTATTGTTGTTTTAACAATAATTATTACTCTATCATACATATCTTTTATCAATTCTATGTATCTTTTAGTAACTCTTTTTTCTCTCTAAAATTTATCATATTATTTCTCTAAGTATTTATCATTTGCTTTCTCTAAATCAATAAAGACCATATGAAGGTCTCTTTTTTTTCTCTATATCTCTCCATCAATCTTTTTAATAAATAAATAGCTTCCATGGTCGATCTTCCAAGCATAAATCCAAATTGATTATTTAACACCAAAATTTTAGCTCTTAATTGATTTTCTATTACTCTCTTCCATAATTTCATTGTATGACTCATTAGCTTAATCCCTCTATAATTTGCACAGTTTTGAATATCTTCTTTATTTTTGTATATGGGTATTAATATGCTTTTTCTTCAATCATCCAGTATTCTTTTAGTTACTACAATTCTGTTAAATAAATTGGTTAATCATATGACTTCACTTTCTTCTAAGCCTTTTCAAACCTCAATAGGGATCACATCTGGTCCTAATACCTTTGCATTTTTTATTTTACTCAAAGCCTTTTTAACCTCAAGTATGCTAAATCTATGAAAAAATTTATGCTCATTTATTACTTCTAAGTTATCACATCCTTCTATCCTTAAATTTATCAAATTATTTTTATTTAATAATTTTTAAAATAATTTTTTTATCATTTTTTTATCTCTTCTTCTTTTACTAAGACTCTTTCATCTTCATCCTTAATACATTTAATATAGTCAAGATCTTTTATTTTTTTAACTTAGTTTTACTAATTTATATATAATAAAACTATAGTATATAATATTTTAACTATAATAATATTATATATTTAGTATCACAAATTAATTATAATGGTTTTTAATATTGATATCATGGTATATTAACATTATACAACATATTTATATATTATCATAATATCATACGTGCGCGCACACACACACCATACTAATTAATAACAAATTAATATGTTACTATAATGTGATATAATAACAACAACAATAGCCATTAATTTTTTACTAAAAATATCAATATTATCATATAAACAATATATATAGTAAGCCAGGGGTAGTTTTATCATTTTAGAAAATAGATAGTTTATCTAGTTTTCAACTTCATCTTTTTTTTTTTAAGTAACAAAGGAAAAAAGCCTGGGACCTCAAGAATATATCCCTTTGGCCATCAACCGCAATTGGATGAAAATGTTAAGGAGAAAATTTAAGTTTTAAGAAGTCCTTTCCTTTCATACGATAGCTTAATGAGTTAGGAAATCTACTATATGATTGGCCTTTCTAAAAATATAAATATACTTAAAATCTATGATTGATAAAATATTAAGAAAAAGGTTCCTCAAGAACGAATGTTAGCAATGTGATTGACCCTTTAATAATTCCACAACCATAGTTGAATCTCTTTCAAGAATAATCTTAGAGTTCTAACACAAATGGATTGCTATTTTATCCATACCAGGCTTCAATTAACTCTATATATGAAATCAAAGAAGTTGATAGAGGAATGGCTAAAGCAAGCAAAATAGAACCACAACGATCCCTAATAACTATATTAGCACCAATAGAAGTGAGTGAACTAATCTATCACAGTTGATCTTGATATACCCTAGTTGGGGTGGTGCCCAAAGATGAATTTTGAGGAGGAATCCTATAAGGTTATGTAGTGGAGCCCATGAGGCCAAGATATTTAGATTGAAGAGCATGATGGATACAAGTGATTTTTATGGCCTTGCCAATGGCTTGGCCAATGGTCTATCTGACTATGCCATCATGACTAAAAGGTTTGCTTTGAAAATAAACTGCATTCCTCATCTTCCAAATTTACCAAAGAGTATAATAGCGGAGGATGTGATCCTTATTAACAGGCCTTTGCATGAGACAAACCCAAACTCGTTGAAGAGATTGGAATTGAGAAAAGCTATACTGATGAAGCTTGCTCCATACATACCCTGAACCCTCATAATGGAAGGAGAGATAATCATATGTTTTCTCAATCACGCCACACTACTTGTAGATTGATGGAAAGGATGGAATTTGGTGAGCTATAAGGGATAATATTATAAGGCTTTCATGCCATGGTTGTTGATGAAAATACAATACCCTTTGATGAGCCTTCAATCCTTAGATCGTTCCAACATGTACATGTGAGTTGTTATTATCATGCATCCTTAACATCCCTAGATATCTTTGATTGGAATTCTAGATTTGTAACCAAGGCCCCCCCATAAGATATCTTTTTGATCTTCTCCTCCAAATGGGATGGCGAAACAATTTTTGATTCCACTCCCCATGCCTCATTGTTAAATTATCAATAGTGGAAATAAAAGAGCTAGTTTCAATATAATAAATGAGAAGTCATTGGTTTAGAATACCTCATTGTTAAATTATCAACAGTGAAAATGAAAGAACTAGTTTCAATATCATAAATGAGAAGTCACTGGTTTAGAGAAAGACATGAGAACCATGATTGAGTCTTAATGACCTTATGTTCCCAAGAGACCATATCATGTGCCGAGATAGAACTAAGGACATACTATAGATATTTTTTCACATAGTTGAAGCTTTCTTAGGAGGTTCATAGCTTTGCCAATCACCATGTAAATAGTAAATAACATGGTAGACTAGGATAGAAAGATGGTGAGAATTAAGAAGCAATCTACCAATAGTCCTTTTCAACAAAGCCTTCCATCCGTATTTAATATCTGCAGTATCTAAACCATCCTTCTTTCTAGATTTACAAATGATATCCTATAAAATAATATGGAAAGCCTTTTATTTGGATCATGTTCCTACAGAAATCTTCTAACCATTTTAGAAAATCATTCTACAAAAGTACTTCGAAGTATAATATTAGAAATAATGTAAGTGGGCATTGAATATAAAACTGATCTAATAAGAGTGACTCATCTTGAAGGAGAGAGGTACCTCAACTTGATTAAACATACCTCTAGTTTAGCAAAAAAAAAATTATCATTAAGAGGTTGCATATCAATTAAATTGAGCCTTGAACCTTTAGGTGGTATACTTGAGTAATTGCTAAGGCCATGAACTCTGCAAACTCTCAAGATAGCTCATAGTCATATCATTTGCAATACTAAGATTGAATAGGATCAAAGACATATTCAAATTAATTGATTGCATATGTTGCCAATAATACTTTTTAACTGAAGATTTGAAAGCTAGACAATCTACTAACAACCCTTGATAGCAACAAACAGTCATCAACAAATATAAGATGACTAACCTATGAGTTAAGCCATGCTAGTTGATAACTCCTGATCTATCCATCTAATATCACCATTTTGGGTTTCTTCGGTCATCATCTTAGCACATAAAATGAACAGATATAGTGAGAGAAGGAAGCCTTGACAAAAACCTATGGTAGATTTAAAGAACCCAGAAGAAAAGCCACTAATCGTAATTGCAAACTCAGGCCCTTGAATGCATCCAAAGATTTAATCAATATCTTAATCAAAAAATTGATGTGATGAAATATTGTATTTAAATATCCTTAGCTGATTCTATCATAGGTTCGCTCCTTATCAAGTTTAATGACTATAACAAGTCTCCTTCGGGTTACTCTTTGGAGAATGAATTCCTTCTTGAGCTAGCACTATCATCAAATATACTTCTACCACTAACAAAAGAAGCTTCTTTCTATCATCAAATATACTTCTACCACTAACAAAAGAAGCTTCTTTCTTTGAAATAAGCTTATGTAAAATGTGCTGAATTCTATTGGCAATTATTTTAGCCATAATCTTATAGATTGTGTTACACAAATTAATAGGGCAAAATTGGACTGAACCCATTAGATCTTGGCATTTAGGAATGATAGTAACAAAAGTGGCTTTCCATGCCCTAAGCATTACCTCTTGTTGAGAAAACTATCTAATATCTAAATACACATATCTATCAATAATCCTCTAACATTACTTGCAAAAATCTAGCAGAAGTCTATCAAATCTTGAGGCTCTATTTAAAGGTATAGGTTTAATGGCCCTTAAAATCTCTCGTTCAATCATATCAAATACTAAAACCTTCTTCTCATCCTTAAATAATCTTTAAGATATATCAACAAGGTCAGGAGGAGAATAATTTATAAAAGCTACCCATTTGCTTGCAAAATATTTCTAGAAAATAGACCTGATCTCATCCTTAGTGTCAACTATCATCCCATTACTTGCTTGGATTATTAGAAGTTTATTCCTACTCTTGCATATTATAGTATAATTATGAAAGAACTTGATATTCTGGTCTTTAAAGTGCAACCATTATACCTCATATTTCTGCCTCTAGAAAATATCATGTAATATTAGTAGCCTGTGGTACTTTTTGATAAGCTGTTTCAACCTTTTCAAATCATTATCACTAAGATGATCAAAAATATCCTCTTGAATTTGGCGAGTATCAAAATCCTTCTTCACTAAATTTAATTTTTAGAATATATTTTTCATTTAGTCCTTGATCTAGATTCTCAAAGCATACTTTGTCCTCTTTGGTTTCTTGACTAGACAGTTCATGGAAGATCCAACTATAACATTTTGCTAGACATTGTCAAAGCAATGGGGATTAATCAAAGGTCATCTCAACATTCTCAAATATGAAGGATATAAGGCTAGTTCTCTTTACCTCCGGTGATAAAAGAATAGAATAATGGTCTAATCCCACTTGTGAAAAATGGAAGATGGAGGATAGAAGTACCAAGGAATTATGAAACCAGCCTTCATAAGCCATTACCCTATCAAGCTGTTTCCGAATCCTTACACCTCTATCCCTGTTATTGCATCATGTAAACTAGATTTCAAAGCAATGGAGATCAATAAGACCATCTTTCTGCAAGAAATTTTGAAACCTTTAGTTCTCCCAATTTTATAAGAAAGGCACCATTGATAGATAAAATCTCAACCATTGATAGTATTAAAAATAAATTTGGTATATATTTTGTATGTCAACCAGTTTAGCTTGCTAGTTATGACATTGGAAGTAATATTAGATTTGAAAATAAAAAACACACACACTCTCTCTCTCATTATATCATGAAACCTCTTCTCTGATGATACAATATACCAATACCTTGGTTCCAGAGGCCCCATCACATCTTTCTTTTTGATTAATTTACTTCAAGTCTTTGGTTCATCTCTATCCAATTAGGTTATTAAGGGATTGCATTGTGCGTAAGAGGCAAAATGAGGAATGCTTGAGAGCGAGAGAATTAGAAAGAGAGAGTGTGACAAAGAAATTATAAGACAAAGCATGAGGCTTTAGGGGAGAGAGAGCATGAAAAAGGAGGGAGGGGATGTGTATGTGCATGAGAATTAAGAGAATTTGTGGAATTAGATTAGATCTATAATTTTATATCAATTAATCATGAAATAAATTGGGAGGTTAAGAGAAATTATACATATCCTGCCCTTTTTGACTAGAATATAAGAGCTAGATTTGATTACAACATAAAAATAAAAGATCTAAACAATTTTCTTGAAGAAAATGGATAACTATTAAAAAAATATAGCAAAATGAAACTCTCAAAAATTTTATAATGATAAATAATATGGCATAAACATCTAGCATTGTTCGACCACCTGGTATAACTTTTTTTATTTCCATTATCCTTATGCTGATATCAAATGCCACTTATAGGTTTATGTTAAGTTTGATATAAATTGTTTACCTTTATCATAACAATTTAAATTTTTGGGGTTAATTAATTAGTTAATGTGGTATAGAGCTAGAGGTGGCAATTAGGTTGGATTGTATTGTTTTTGTTTAAGTGAGTTTTGAGTTCAAGTCAATGAAGCAAGACATTAACCATAAATGATTAGGTTAAGATCAACTTATAGGTTATTTCGAGTAGGCTTTTTTCTTTTAAGAACATAATGCACTCTTCTTCTTTTTTTCATTCTTTTTAAGTAATTTACCAATGATCAACTTAGTTCTTGCTTTTTCTTTTAACCATTTATTTATTCTAAATGTTAAGGTAGCCAAACACAAATTACAACATAATTAGACACTAATAGAAATGATAGTTATAAACTTATAAATATTAAGATAATTATATAATTAAACAATAACATAAAAATTATTTTTAAAATTAAATAAACATCAAGATCAATTTGTTAATAAGATGATTACAAAGCAAATGAGACAATGTTGAAAACTTGCTTAATCCCCCCCTAAAAAGCAAAGTTATGCCTAATTTTACTCTTTCATCTCCTCTTCAAGGGTATTTAAAATGGCTGATATAAATTCTTTAATGACACTCATTTCAAAAAAGTGCACTTCTAATCCCATCATTTATTGAGTTTGATTAACATTAATTACATTTCATATAAAAGTATATAAAATAGTAAAATGTTAACCATGTAAACAATTTAATCAATAATTCATAGAAGTTATAATGCCATATAAAAATTTTTAAATTTAAAATAAATGAAATTAAAAATATATCCTACCCTTATATCAAAATATATCTAAATAACCAATTGCGATTGGTGATTAAAGTTTACGTATTTTCTAGTAAATATAATTTTTAAATCATTTTGGGTCATCTATGATTTGATCCAATCTAACTTGAAAATTTTCGAATCATATCGGGTTTAGGTTAGGAAAAAGTCAAAACACTAACCCTATTTTTTTAGATGAGTTAGGATTGGGTTTTAAGAGAGGTTAGTTTTTCTATCTCTAATTAAAACTTAGGTTTTTAGGAGGTTATAAGTTTAATTTATTCTAGTTCAATTATTTGCTATCATGACTCTAGCCTATCTTCATTTATACATAGTTGTCCTTTCTCTATTAGTTAAACTTTGAGATTAATGGCTAGCTAATAGTTTCAACAAATTCTTCTTTTTTAATTTATTTTTGAAAAACATTTATTTTTATTTTTTTATTTTTTATTTGGATGAATTAATGCTTTAATAATTAAGTGATATCTTTCACACAATTAGGAAGGATTAAGAGGAGGAAATATTTATATTAAGAAACAAAAAGGTATGAGTGGCCGACCATGAATCACATACAATCTAAGTGTTTCAAAAACATTAACATCAAAAGTTTAGAAGTTTGTGCCTTATTTGAAGTTCATGAGTTCAGAAAACTGTTAGCCTCATTTACTCTATATAAAATTATTATTTTCTAATGAACTATCTCCATATGATAAGAAATATAAAAAATGTATGGTTTCAAACATTCAAGTATATCCTAAACTATGATATATCATAGTATAATGTTAATTTACATGTACATGTAGTAGTGAAAGTGCATTGTACAATATTCATCCGGATCTATTTTCATATATATTTTTTTTATATATGTTATAAATTTGCATAGTTGACTACTATCCACATTTGAATTTATATTATTAAAGAAAATAGATTTTGATGGAAATAAACAACTATCCTAAGATCCATTTGTGTTTGTAATCCTGACTAATCTTATATAACTCTCATAAATTCTTAAGAAAAATAATTGATAGCATCATTATATTATTAACTTAATTTATTTTTATTTAGCGATATCTTTAATTGAGTAGTTCATAAAGT
Source organism: Calamus simplicifolius (assembly GCA_900491605.1). Lineage (NCBI taxonomy): Eukaryota > Viridiplantae > Streptophyta > Magnoliopsida > Arecales > Arecaceae > Calamus > Calamus simplicifolius. The sequence goes on along the minus strand of UESW01001925.1, from coordinate 96,680 downwards.
TTAACTATTTAATTTATTTCTATACTCATTTTCATAATTTCAATACCCTACACACGCACGAGCCTGCACGCAGACACACACACTTGCTAAATAAAAATACATATGGACATGAATGTTTTAATATCTATATTTGTTAGGTTCATTTTCAGCCCTATACAATATTAAATCACTCCCATGGTGCATGAAATGTCATAGGCTATGAGGTCCCACATCCAAACATATCTAAACAATGGCTATATAATTAATTTATTCTATATAATAACCTTTTATAAGATTATTGTATATGTCTTGGGACAATGCTTAAGAAGTATTTTAATCTTTCTAAGAAAAAAACTAATTAAGTTTTTTTTTTTTAATTCTCTTGAGGGTATAGAAAACTAAATTGAAACAAGGATCCATTTATATAATACACCTTGAGTTTACGCCACCTATGATTGCATTCATTTTGGATTAAACTAACATTATCATAAAGAAAATAGCATTCAATATAGCAATGAAGCAATAAAAAAAGGAAAGGAAATGAATGAACAACATTATTCTCATAATATAATATTACCTTCTTTATTAATATCTTTATATATTTATAAGATTATAGGTATAGAATAATATTTTTTGTTATAATATAATACTCTTTAACATTGTTCACGCAGAGCAAAATTAGCTAGAAACAAACACTCCATAACTTTCAAAGCAGACTTTAAAAGCATCCTTCTCTTGATGCACATGCTGAATGCGCTAGCGTATTAATTATAACCATGTGAACAATAAAAAAATAAAAAAAATTTATCAGTACTTTTTCTATAATAATTCTCTCTCATTGTTATCACAACATATGAATATATACACATGTATCACATACCCATACAAATGGCCATTGTATAATCTAAACATAGTATATAGTTATATCTAGAGGAGATTGCCTAAATATATCTAATGATGGCAATGACAGTCAACGGCTGTAATTTAGGAGCATGGTTAAGAAAAGACTTTAGATTCAGCAAATAGATTATGGAAGCCTTACGGAGAGCCGAGGAATTGGATGGGGAAGGCCGAGGAGATGAGGTGATATCAAGGCGAAGAGGAAGGGCAGGTGGGACTCTGAAGTGACGTTTTATGTAGAGCGAATGGCGAATCGTCAGACTGTCATCACATCCACGGGGTGGATGTCTACGTTGTGGGCCCCACTTTTGTGTGTGTGTCCCTCTCCACCCATTTCCTTTCCTTTTTTTTTCCCCCTACTCCCTAATTTTTCTCCTCCCTCTCCCTCTCCCTCTCCCTCTCCACCTATCAATCAAACGGAATCCATATATCAGCCCTTTACCCTCCAAACTCTTTTGGCTGTTTCCTTCGCCCCCTTTCCTTGTTACTCTCCCCCTCTCCCCTAAATTTCCTCTAGTTAAATTTTCGAAGTTCTTTCTGTCATTTGATGGAATAAAAACTATTAATTACTGTAAATTATATGATCTTTCATCTATTGCGTCTCCTTTCGCTTCTATATATTCCCTCACTGCATCAAATCCATCTCAGTTTGCTTTCATTGCCATCTCTTCTTGGTGCCCCCCTCCCCCTCTCTCTAACCCATTACTTGTAGGACTTATCCTCGCAGGCTTGTACCCGCATCCCCCTATAGACCCAAGAAATTTTAAATAGGTTTTGGATACTTCATGCCTTGAGTCTCTTTTTATCCCACCTCTCCTGTTGCACCTACCAGGTCTTTATTGCGTGTCCCTTTCGCAACTCTCCTCTCTAAATATCCCTATTCTCACTGCCCATTTCTTCCTCACTCCCAGAAAGCTGTTGGCCATCTTCCTCAGACCCATCTCTTCTTTTGGCTTGATTTGTACCCACTTCCTATTTGCACCTAAAAGCTCGGAAGAGCTTTGGAGATCTCATGATTTGAGCTTCTTTTGTTCTGTCTCTGGGTTCAGAGGTATGGATATCAAGTAAGTATCATAAAAAGGCCCTGCTTTCTCCTTCATATTTAGATATATGCAGGGTTCAGCAAAGAAGACCGTCTCAGCTTGGAAACTAAAGAGGTGTTTTAGTTAGGGAAAGCCAAGCCCTTTTTTTAACTCGTCTCACATATATAAATTCCACAGATCCACCAGAGGCCTGACCTCTCTTTGGCTTTTGTGTTTAAAGAGTTTTCCTTGTTTGTTTGTTTGTTTTTTTTTGTGTGTGTTATTTATGTACACTCTCGCAGAGTATTTCAGAAGAAAAACATTTTAGCTTGGAAACCAACAAGCGATCGGTGCTAAGAGAAAGCCAACCTTTTATTTGGAAGCTTGCACTTAAAGAGATCTCTTAGATTGGAGCAAGAAAACTGAAACCCTCGGGTCTGATCACTGAAATATCCCAGGACCCAAGGTCTTCCCTTCTTTCCTCAGCTTCATTAGCTTTTCCGTCTGAAAGCCCTTTTGTTCTCTTCCTACCTACTGATTTCTATAAATCTAAGCAAAAATCCTTTTCTTGGCTCAGCAACTAGTAGTCCGATCTCAATTTTATTAAAACCAAATAAATAAATCCAATTTTTCTCTTGGTAGGTAGCACTGAAACGTTCTCAGAGGGACCAACACCCCAAAACAAGGACACGGATCACTGAATTGTGAACAGAAGTCTCCATCACCACCACCACCAGCAGCAGCAGCAGCAGAAGCGAGAACCGGTGTTCAAGTGAAGTGAAAAACTATTAGAGTATGTTGTCGGCCGGAGGGAGCTCCAAGACCGACAGCTCGGCCACCTCAGCCGCCGCGCCCGATGGCGGGCGGCTGAGCCGGTACGAGTCCCAGAAGCGCCGCGACTGGAACACCTTCGGCCAGTACCTCCGCAACCACCGTCCGCCGCTCACGCTCTCCCGGTGCAGCGGCGCCCACGTGCTCGAGTTCCTCCGCTACCTCGACCAGTTCGGCAAGACCAAGGTGCACGCCCTCGGATGCCCCTTCTTCGGCCAGCCCCACCCCCCGGCGCCCTGCCCGTGCCCCCTCCGCCAGGCCTGGGGCAGCCTCGACGCCCTCATCGGCCGCCTCCGCGCCGCCTTCGAGGAGAACGGCGGCCAGCCGGAGGCCAACCCCTTCGGCGCCCGGGCTGTCCGGCTCTACCTCAGGGAGGTCAGGGACAGCCAGGCCAAGGCGAGAGGGATCGCCTACGAGAAGAAGAAGAGAAAGCGAACCTCTCCGCCACAGCAAGGCCGCGCCTCGCAGCTGCCCACTCCGGCGATGGCTCCCGCCATCGCCCACAACCGGCCGGTGGCCGACTTGAACTCGCTCGGCGGCGGACACCCCCTTCACCTCCATCCTCATCTGGTGATGCCGGCTGGGGAGACCGGCGGAGACCATGAGGCCGTGATCATGGCGGTCGCGGAGGCCCACTCGGGTGGCGGTATGATACCATTATCAGTGTTTAATTAGTTGTTTAGTTTGCAGTAAGAGTTCTTTCTAGCTATAATGTGAAGGCCAGTGTGATCTTTGTGTTTGAAGGACTCTCAAAAAGTTGGTGTGTTAATCGTTGTTCTCTATGTTTAATAGACAATTTTATGTAGTTCATTTAATGTATATCATGTTTACGGTTATTTCCATGCGTATGTTCTGTGCATGGCCTTGAAGGTTTTTTTTTTTTAAAAAAAAAGAATTGAAATTTGCTCTCTTTTTTTTTTTTGCTTGATTTTTTGGGTGTAGATGTAGTGATCTTTGCACATTGGCCATTTTGTTTGTTTGCGAGTGTTTTTGTAGCTTTGCTGGATTTTTTATTTGGATTAGATTGAAGTTGGAAGATTACTGTTTGAAATAGCTGTGAGATGGTTACTAGATATAGTGCTTTATTTGTCCATGTTGTTTGTTTTTTATTTAAACGCTGTTTTATGGCGGCTATAAGGGCCAATGGTAGTGTTGTAGGAGAGGTTACAAGTAGCACAGTGTGGTCTTTGTTGGAGGGAATAGTGAGGTTACAGGTTGTACAGTGTACGTAATCTGCACTCGTTTTCTGCATACGTACAAAGGAATGCGGTTGTATTATTTATGGTATTGCCTTGGATGAATTGGGTTCTAGCCAATGATTTATTGCAGAAAGAATGTCAATTTCCTTCTCTATTCTTCTTCCCTTATCAACCACAACCACAAAGGTAATTACTGTTCCTCCTTCAGGCAGACTGAAGGAGAACAGTTTGTTCTTTCAATACGGCAATCCTTTTGAGAGATTAATGACTTGTATCATTTTTTTCAACCTATCATGCAATAAATCATTCTTACCATATATGGATAACTACATGATCATTTGAAGTTTTTAGCCAAACTACTCTTACATTGCTGACCTCTCAGGCTTCACATTCTAAACCTCAGACTAGACTGGATTGGTTATTTCTCTTTGTTGCGGCAATTTTATCTCTTTCATCGCATGATTATATTTCTATGTTTTTCTTAATTATTCTACTAGCTCCTTACAAGTTATATAAACAAACAAATTGTCCTCAAAAATTATAGAGAGAGAGAGAGAGAGCCTATACCAAGGTTTTTTTCCTATACTTCATTAGGCTATTGTTGTGTCAGCTTCTGGTTTTTGTGCTTCAAATTTTTAATCAACTATACTACTTTCTTCTATGATGCTTATAATGTTGCATGCATTCAATATTTCATTTATATTCTTTATGTTACTATTATTATTTTTTTTAAAAAAAAAAAGAAGAGGAAAAACAAGTGGAGAAAAAGTCCTCATTCTGGATTAGTGTTTTTGTGGACAAGGTTACTATTTTCTGTATTTTTCCCATTATCATTTTTTTTTTGGGGTTGAGGAAACTAGATCTGAATATCTAGAGATTCCATTATCTTCTTCTAACTACACAAATATGTAACTGTTTGTGTTTTCTTGCTGTCTTAAATAAGGAACACAAGCTAAGTAAATTAAGACTTAATTTTGTAATATTATATATATATATTAGAGTTTAATGGGAGCGTTCTAGTCAAGGTTAACACATGCATGTTTCATGTCTGCAGTCTGTCAGTTCTTGACCCCCACTTCTCGATCCCTTGCTGCCACACAACAGAATGCTTCATTTCTTGATGAGAAACGGAAAAGAAAAATTCCATGCTTGCTTATAAATGTGTGAAAAGACTGATGGTCTTGTGGATGTCAAAAGAATCATCTCATATATATATATATATCTTTCGACCATGCTGTCATGGGCTATGAAAGGTTCCTGCTTCTATCTGCCATGGAAAAGCCGTGGAAGTTAGAGTTTTTGGTCTTTTGATGCTGTGGAGTCTGTACAGCAAATCATTAACTTTTCACAGAGGTGGCCAAAGTTTTTGTCTGCCCCATCATGTCTCAAAACGTTACAAATCGTTTCTATGAAATTAAATATCTATAGATAACTCCAGTTTCAGAGCCTCACCAACTTTCATTTATAGCAGCATTTCTTTAGTATTAACTTTGTTCATTTAAGCAATCACATGTTCCGAATAGCTCATGGCATATTATTATATGAATTTATTCAATGACGTATTTTCTCCTCCAAATCTATTAATTTCTGCTTCGGTTATATTATTTGCAGCCTCCTTGTTGAAAGAGATCTTTTGGGAGCCTTTATAATGTGATGGTATTAGGGTGCATCTTTCTGAGCTCATTCCTTGTCTGAATGACTTGGTTTAAATTGGAATTTCCAATGAACGAATTACTACTTTTAATTCGCTTAATCAATGCAGAAGAATTTTCATAAAAGGCTTCACTACATGATGAGGATAATGTACACTTTCCCACTGCTTGGAGTATATAGACTGAGAATGGTAAAATTAATATATGTGAATAGTAGATGTCCCCATAAATGAGCTTTAAACTTTTGGTGCCATTTCAGGTATTGCATCAGCCTATTTTAGGTTAATGTCCTTGGCTTAGAAGGAGAGGAGGCTATCTACCTCCAATCTGATGGGATGACCAAACCTAATTATTTTCAATAGAAGTTTGTTTTTTTAGGAATTCTGTGAAACCTTTAAATTTTACATTGTAATTAATTTTCTATTGTACGTAAACGGAAAAGGATATAAAATAATGATGTTCATCAATTCATCCACAAGAATAGAAAATATATATATGTAACAAAATTATAAACAACTTATAGATTTAGTCATAGAATTGGAAGCAGTTCAACTTAAGATATCAGATTAAAAAAAGAAAACATTGGATATGCTTGATTTGACTTGAGTGGATACGCTTCATTTTAAAATTATCTAAGATATATTTTAAAATGGTGGAGCAAAGACTACTACAAATTCTTGGGGCTTAGATATTGCCTAACATTAGCTATCTTCTATGATACTGCATGTCCTATTCAAAATTCGACCAAAAAAAAAAATCATAAGCTCTAATTTGCTAAATCTTTCAAGGATTTGATTCAAGAATGGCAAGCCATGCTTCTCACCTTTCCATGGTCATTCAAGTCTTAGGTTTTATTGCTTAAACTTTTATAATTGCTGAAAAGTATTTTTAAAAAAATTTCATGAACACTGTGATTTGAACAAATAATCGTCAGCATGACTTATAATGCTTAATAATTTCAAGGGAGGCTTATTTTCATAAGGTTATATTGAATTGATATATGGCTATTTATAGGCATACCCATCCAGCCAGCTGTCTCTTGGTTCCACGATATGGATCATTTCAAACCTCATATTATTGGACCAATCTATTAAATTGAAGTGCGTTACAGTTGTACTATAGTAAGTGCATGAAAGGTCCATCTTTTAAAAGAAAAAAAAAAAAAGGAAAAAGTGAATTGTCGTTTGTTGGAGATTTTCTCTCGAGATTTCTCCTAAAGTTGTAAGATTTTCGTTTTCCTTGAGAACATAAACACAAATCATCCTCCATGACTTATGATTGTAAAAATTGTGTTAACAAAAATGAAAAGCAACTTCTCACGTTGGCAAACAAACAAAATTCCTAGCAAATGCTTAAATTTTTGTGGTCATTAACCTACATAATTGTAGGCCTAAAATTATCCCCATGGCTAGATCATGCCTGAGTCCGATCTAGTTCACTATGAACTTAATTTTGAGTCAGCTGAACTTGAGCCTTTTTTGATCTGCTTGATAACATTTGAGCAGTTGAAATCAATTCAAGTTAAATGAAGCTCAAATTGAGCTCAGCATGATTCATGATTGACCTTGTGCTAATTGAATCAAAATTTAGTTGTTGGATCAAATCAAATTAGTATATTATATGCTAACTAATATATTATAACATATTAACTAGTTTTGAGCCTTAGGTAGCTCATGAATCTTATTATGTGCTGGAATTTCTAGACACAGCTCAAAATTAATATATATCGATCTCGATCATGAAAGCTTGGCTCAACCACATTCAATTGGCAATCCCTTTTTAGCTGCCTTTTTGTTGATGTTTGATTCTTTTCTCCCCACTTTTATTGAGAAGATTGATGTACTTTGGAATAATAAGTCCTCAAAAGTATAAACACATTAACCCATTTCAAGTACACAAAGGGATCGATGCCTTGCCTTTCTATAGTTGTATTCAGTTCCATATTTCTTTCAAATAAAAAATCTGCATCTTTACATAACCAGGAAGGTAAAACCTCTAAAGGACAAAAGTTTCATATGCCATCATTGTATAGAATCATGGCATTTGTTGGGCTAGAAATTGTTAGGCTAACATCGTTATTTGCCTCCTAACTTTTCAATACTTTAATATATCAGTGTTGGCCTCTAGCCACATTGACTGACAAATGTGGCATGCCCCTTGAGAAGTGTCAAGCTTCAAGCACATAACCATCACTTGGCCTGGTTGGCTTTCTAGTTTAAACAATCAAATCTAAGGAGTGAGCATCTTGTTCATTTCCCTGACAGCTTTCAGATAGATTACACCAATGAACGAACTGGAATATAAAAACACAATTGGGTAATCTCACAAGTTCTTGTGGGAGGGAAAACAAGGCCAAATATGAGGTGAGTCAACTGTTGACTGCAGTGCCACAGTGAACCAGTTGACCAACTCGTGGCCCACAGACACCATTATAAAAAATATCAGAGCGACTCGAAATCATTGAATCAACAATATACCTTCCAATGCACAAGTTAGGTAGATTTTAATGGATACGAGTGGGAAATCTTTGTGGAGTTCTACTCCTTTGTAATTGTACCCAACTATGTGGAAGGTGCGTATTTCCTACGAGTGGAGTTTAGGCAAAGCATGTTAGGCAAAGCATATAAACATGAAAGAGTTGGGATCCTCTCCATTCTGGGGTTGAATTGGCCAGAGCGTTTGAACTTAGACATGCCCATAAATTTGGATCTTGCCAATAATCATCTTACTGACCTAGAATGGGAAGTTCTTTTCTTTTCTCTTTTTTCAAAAGAACAGAAACTAGGACCGTAAGACAAGGGGAAGTTCAGTTCAGTGAGAGGAGGACTTATATCCAACCCATATATATGGTATTTACACTCGCTGGATTTACCAACCGAGCTAGTTGACACTCTAAATGTGAAGCTTCCGAGAGTTTTCTGAAGACATAAATTAGTATTTTCATCCAAAACATTATTATTATTGTTGTTGTTGATGGTGGTGGTGGTGCTGCTTTTTTGGAGACGTGGACTACACCTATTCCTCACGATATAAAATGGCTTTTAGTATGGTACTCCAAACTCTTTTTCTTTTTTTTGATTTCATATTTTTTTTTTTTACGATTGGATTATCTTTTAATGCATCAGATAAAGTGAAAGAGTAGCTCACTGAATCAATGATGTATGTAGCTGGTACGAATGTACTTAATAAAATAAAATTAATAGAATTTTGTTATGAAATGTTGCCGCAAGGAATATGAGGATGAGAAAGAGATGGATCGACTCAACTCCGTCGATGAAGTGGTATTGCAAAGAAGAAAAAATATGATTCCATCCAAGTTAAGCATGCTTAAATACTCTCTCGTTCTCTTTTTTTTGTGGCATTAATGCATAGAGAAGAAGAGTTGAGAGGAGATTGAGAACATGAGAAAGATAGTTGGCTTTAAAAAAATTCAAAAAAAAAGTCGATCGAAGGTTTATCTACTTAAAAAAATTATAGGATGACCAGGACAATCAATTTATCTAGTAAGATACCACAAACAATTCTATTTTAATGAATAGTAAATATCCCTTTAAAAATAATGGAGTATTATAGCAAATCCCATATAAAATATCTTCCTCTTGCAAACATACGAGTTATTTGTCTGTGGTGTAAGGTGGTCAAGATGCCACATCACTTACAAATGGCCAAAGCTTGGCTATTTTATTCTAGATAAGCACTAGCTAGTAGGGGTATCGATCGGCTATACCATGATGAGAATACATATTCAAATTTTGATAGACTCAAATAAGATAGCTATGGTGATCTTAAATCATTGATGATTTTTGTTTCGAGGTGATCCAATCCTCGACATCTAAGATAATTGCATTGGATGTGCTATAGCTCACTAATCAAAGATCTCCTAGGATGCATGATTAACATATTCAATATTCCATAGAAATCTAAGGTCACTAGTCACATAATACCTAAACTCTATGGTATATATTTTTTTCATTATTTCATATTATTTATTAGAATATATGAATTAAAATATAATATTATTTATTATACATAAATTATAGGTTAACAATATTTTATACTCTATTACAAAACATGAAGATAATACTCTGATTTTATATCATATCATATTATATTGTTACAATATTATTGTAATATGATATTATTATATTTTACTATATTTTATTATACTATAATACATCATGAAGGAGCTTCTTTTTATTGAACATCCTTCTTTTACTAGGGAGGGACATTTTGATATTCAAATCTTAACTCATGTCACTATCGAAGGATGATCTTGGATACCCATACTCAAGAATAAGTTTAGGGTCATTAGATTGAATAATAATTGTAGAAAGGGGGGTGATTTGAGATCATCGATCATATATATCAATATCCATCATCTCTCCTCATCACAAGAGATCTAAGGTAGATCACTTCATACCAAAGTCCACCTATATAGCCTTCTATCCTATTATGTTAAGCTCTCTCACATGAAATGTGGTACTTGAAACCGTGTTAGATTGGAGCCACAAACTAAACAAGATATGTCTTTGTGATTTGATGTGTTAAATTAATGAGTATTGGCAAACAATGTGGGAATGAACTCTTGAGAGTGCTAGCCCATACGTATATCGAATCAGCTAACTAACTTATCCATGGTGTAATGACACATCATAGCATAAATAATGTTTTGTTTAAGTGAAGCCAATTGAGCTACATCCGCTTTGGATAAATGATAAACCCAAGTATAATGAATTTTTTGCATGACAAAAATGCCAGCTAGTAAATTTGGTGAAGTGAAGAATAATCCTTTTCTTTTCCCAAAAATAATTATATGCGTGCATAACATGTTGCCTTATTTTGGTGAACCAAGCATAATTATAATATCCTTAATGTTTGCTTTAGGCCACCTAAATCAATTTAGTAGGATATTGTTAGATTATTGTTGGTGTAGCCTAGCTGCTCTCATTTTTGGGTATACATTTACCCATAGCAAAAAACTATAGCAATCTCTATATATATTTATATATAACACATAAACATAAGAGTTATGCCATGTATACATACATAATATACATATTCATATTATACTTGGCATAATTCTAAGGCTGTGTTTGGATGCCCTATTCTTGCCTGGAATAGGGTGTTATTCCAACTTATTCCCCCAAACAGCGTTTAAAACGATCGTGGGCCCCACTGTCTGGCTTATTCTCGTCAACGTGCTTATCCCTTTTCGTATTCCACGGCACCCCATGGAATAGCCTGTTCTATCACTGTAGCTATTCCAGGGGCACCGGTGGAAGTTAAAAGCACGATCTTTTGCTCCACCTCGGTCTTCATCCTCCTCTCACGACTAGGGTTTCACAAATTTCTGCGACTTCTGAGTCTTGCTCTTCTACTCTAGCCTTCTTCTGTGGATGCTCGCGAGAAGTCTCTTAACTCTTCTCTCCGTGTGGACGAAGAGGATCAAGCAGATCTGTGCTGCTTCTCGGTTTGATCTTCATCCTCTTCCTTGATACTTATCTTGTCCGTCTTCATCATCTTCCCATAATCTTCTCTATTCCTGAGAAGCTCCTCGAGAAAGCGACAGAAGAGGTAGGCTCTCCCTAATTTTTTCCTTCTTCGTTTTTCACTAGGGTTTCTTAGTTGTTGTGAAGTCGAGGAACCGATTTCGTGCTCGATGATCTATCTTAATGAATTTCTCGCTACGTTTTCCCTTAACAATTATTGTTTTCTCCTTTGTTAGCAAGGTCGTAGTTCTCAAACTTTGTTATGCAGCTGGGGCTCCCTGTCGTCTCCTTTATTTTTCTCCCCTAGGGTTTTTCGATTAGGACTGTCATCAGATAACATGATATTAAATTAATTTATTTCATTATCAACACTCTAGATTTGCAGAGAATTTAAACTATAAAAAATAACAAAGTATTGAGAAAAAGGTGCTACAGAGTTGTGGATTCATTCATACAATTCACTTCGTATAATTTATTTGCTCATAGATGTTATGATCAGTGATTGTTTGTCAAGTACATAAATCTCATGAAATTTGGTTGTCTTAGCCCCCACATCTTGAATATATGAATAGCAGACTTCAAAGAATTGGTACTGCATAAATATTATTCATTAGATCATGCTAAATTAAGCATTGGATGACAATCCGTGGGGCATTATGTTTCATAATTAATTTCGGCTTTTATACCTGATTTCAAAGCAATATATGTTTGGATGAAGCTAAGCTCTTGTATCAATAATAGAAAATAATTTATTAAGTATGTTTATTTTATTTTCATTTAATACAATAACTTATTTAGTTAGTTCTTATTTTATTTTATTAATAAAATTAATTTATTACTCTATTAATTAATCAAAAATAATTTATTACTTTTTTCATTAATAAAATTAATTTATTCTACTAGTTACATTAAAAATTAAATTGATAAATAATTTTTTCTTCTCATTGGATGAGGGGTATGTTTGAAATTTATAAAACATTCTTCATCTATTCCTATGAAATACAGGTTTATTCCCATATCATCCAAACATCATTTAGAATAACAGTGCATTAATTACACTGAATAACATGAATACTGATTTTCATCCAAACAGAAATCTATATTCCCGTATTCCTATTCCCATAATTTTTCTTTTTCGACATTCAATTTGCCTTAGGCATTAGTATGCAACCTACTATATCTAAGGTATTGCTCTATAAAAAGTCAATTTCTAAGAGACCCTGTCATGTACTTAAAGTTCGATTTCAATCTAAAATTTCTCATTTTGTTATCGCTCAACTTATGCATGGGGTGCTCCCTGTCGTCTCCTTTATTTTCCCCCCTAGGGTTTCCGATTAGGACTATCATCCAGATAATGCATGATATTAAATTAATTTATTTCATTATCAACACCTCTAGATTTGTAGAGAATTTAAACTATAAAATAACAAAGTATTGAGAAAAGGTGCTACATAGTTGTGGATTCATTCATACAATTCACTATATATAATTTATTTGCTCATAGACGTTATGATCAGTGATTGTTTGTCAAATACATAAATCTCATGAAATTTGGTTGTCTCAGCCCCACATCTTGAATCTATGAATAGCAGACTTCAAAGAATTGGTACTGTATAAATATTATTCATTAGATCATGCTAAATTAAGCATTGAATGACAATCCGTGGGGCATTACGTTTCATAATTAATTTCGCTTTTATACCTGATTTCAAAGCAATATATGTTTGGATGAAGCTAAGCTCTTGTATCATTAATAGAAAATAATTTATTAAGTATGTTCTTATTTTATTTTCATTTAATACAATAACTTATTTAGTTAGTTTTTATTTTATTTTATTAATAAAAATTAATTTATTACTCTATTAATTAATAAAAAATAATTTATTACTTTTTTCATTAAAAAATTAATTTATTCTACTAGTTACATTAAAAATTAAATTGATAAACAATTTTTTCTTCTCATTGGATTGAGGGGTATGTTTGAAATTTCTAAAAACTTTTCATCTATTCCTATTGAAATACAGGTTTATTCATTCATCCAAACACCATTTAGGGAGGAAAGGGAATGTATTCCTATTCCCATAATAACTTTTTGACATTCAATTACAGCCTTAAGGCATTAGATGCAACCTACTATATCTAAGGTATTGCTCACATACTAAAAGTATATTATTAAGAGACCTTATCATGTATTAAATTATCAAAAAATATTTAATTAGACGACTCAACTTATCATAAATTGTAAAATGTAATTTTTTATGTTTTTATATATATGTGTAAAAAAAAAAAAAAGAGAATAGGTTTGGCTATATTAAAATATAATTAAGTTTAAAATTTGATCATCTTTAAATTTATATAAATTTTAAAATTTTTTTTATTTTTAAATTTATAAAAATAAAAAGATGGTAAAAATTATATTTGATTTCATTGACTTATAAAATGGGAAAGGGAAATCTGCCTGCGTTCAAAAAGGAAAACGTAGTTTATGGGCCAGCTAGGAACAAACTAAAGCTGAGTTGTTTCCAACTATATATTCCCTATTTAAATCCATAGTAATATAAAAATCCCATAACTTGGACGAGTTTTTGCCGAGTAATCGCTGATCAAAGGCTCGGAAAGGGATGGTGGATGCCATCGGCCATCCCCACCAAACGGAGTGGTAAAAAAAAAAAAAAATTGAGGGGAGAATCCACCGCTCACCCAAATACTAATAACCTTTGTTTAGAAAAAATAATAAAATATGACAAGACCCCATGATTATGTTGCCCCTTATAGTAACTTGTTGCAATATAAAAAATATATAGAAAAGGACAAGAGTGAATTGAGTAAAGATATGGTTTTTTATTCGTCTGACAAATAGTCCCATCAATCCCTTTTGCCGAAAAGAAGAAGAACGAAGAAACTTTTTTTTTTTTAATTAATTAATTAATTATATATATATATATATATATATATTTATATATATATATTCTCCCTCTTTCACGACCCCGCCTCGCGTGGAGCTTGGAAAACCGTGGCTTTAGTCAATGACCGTCGATTTGACGTTGATGTGACGCGTCGGGTGGGGGGAACACCGCGAACCTCCACGTGTCCAGTGCGCCCCGGCTCCCGGACAAAGGCCTCAGTCTCTTTCTGAGGCGACCCGAGTTGCATGGAAAGCAAAGCAAAGCAAACCTTGAGATACGTGCTGAGATTACTTTGCCACCTCTCCCACATGGTGATGAGATTTACATCAAGTCTAGTCTAGATCAACCGGATATGCAACTCAGATTCTGTTTCATTATTAAAATTTTGGTAAAATATATTTTAGTCCAAAATATTTGCTTAAAAAGTATTTGATTTTTAATTTTTAAATAATTTATTATGATTAAAATTGATGAAATAATTAAAATGTTAAAAATTATGAGATAATATATAAGTGACTATCCATATATTACCATGAAAATAATGCATTAGCTACTATATCAATTTTAAGTGACTTTATGTAATAAAATTTTAATTTTTAATATTTTTTTAAAATAAAAAATTATATTGCAATAATTAAAAGTTAAAAAGTTAAAAATATATTTTAGCATAAAACTTTTAAAATTAAATTGAAAATTGAAATGAACTATCTATTTTTATTAAAATAGCAAAGGAATACTTCACCAACTATGGACATATTTTATTAATATGTTTAGTATAACATTAATGTGATAAAATAATATTATATTTATGCATGATGATATCTATTTTATGTGATTATATTAATGTTTTAAATACTATACTAATAAGCATAGCTTACAATTTTGGTAGGGAACTGTAGAGCTTTTTAAAGAATATTTTTAAATTTTATTAATAATTACTTGGTGTTAAAATAGTAAAACTAGGTCCTATTTACAAGAGATCTTTTAAAGCTAACAAGCTTCCCTATCTTCTATAGAATACAAATTTTCAAAAAATGAGATCAATAGTAATTAAATTTTAAAAATAGTTTTCTGACTCTTATCAGAGTTATAACTCATCTAATAAGAGCTTTAAGAGTAAAGAAATATAGAAATTTTAAAAAATAAAAATAAAAGTTATCCATTAAATTATGATAATGAGATGGTAATTTCATTGTTTTTTTATGGGTTCATCGATCCTGACATATCTTTAATAAATTTTTAATAAATATCTCACCTGATCTTTATTTTAGGCGATTCAAGTTATTTTGAAAAGTTAACTCAAATATTGAATATTACGTAGTAATTATTTAAAAACTATTTTTAGTTATATTGATATTGATGAGACTTTATTTTAAATTGATGCATGTTTAATTACCTTCTTGAACACAATGTAAGATGAATTTCGAAGCACAAATTTTAAAACTTTGTTGATCATCCTTTTTGTTGGTTGCGCTAGTGAGATGCCTCTAGCTAGATTTCTAGCTTATGCAATTGGTAGATTTAGAGATCCATGATAACATAAACTCTCTCTAAATTAAAAATTCATTAGATACCTCGTATATATATTCTGCTCTATTTTGTAATAGTTCAGACTACTTTTTTTTTTTTTTTTTGTACTTGTATGGAGTTGACGAGTTTCACATGATGGAACAACCATTGACCTTTCACCTACTCCTTAATTAACGTCTTCGATCCCAATGCCTTCAAATACATTGAAGAATGATTAAAGTCTTTGATCTTGCACTATTCAACTCTCACAAAATCATTGTCTCACATCAGTCATCTCTCATAAGATCATTATCTCACACCATATTGAGTACGAAGTCTCTCCAAGTCAGAATTTAAAGGATGTTTTAAAAACTTTATTAATTTATTGTATGTTCAAAGAGTATAACTAGGTTATTTATAGGTAAAATCTCTTAAAATCTAAACTTCCTCAGTTTATGTGGGATGCAATTTTTTAAATTAAAAGTTAATATAAAATAAATGGTAAAGATAGATGTCTAACTCCTAAACTTTTAAATCAATTAACTTGAGTTTTTAGAATTATAAGATATAGAAATTCCAATACGAATAAAAGAAAATATTCTTTAAAATATGAGCCACAAAATATATTTTTGTAATATTTAGAAGTTTAATGATAGTGATACATCTTAATAAAATATTCATAACTTTCACATTTAAACTTTGTTCTTGATGATTTAAAACGTATTAGAACACTTGTGCATCATCTAGTATGATGTAACTTTAAAATTTAATTATATTATTTTTAATAAAACTTTCTTTTGTACTAATATGTATTGTATTGATTTTTCTAACATGACTAGTAACAAACTTTTAAATATTTTTAAGCTTTACCTTCTTTCGTATATGTTATTTCAATGGAACCTCTATTAAGATATTTGAATAATTAGTTTAGTTAGCTGATAGATATGAAAATCCATGACCATATTAATATTGTGAACATAAAAAAGAAGTACGAATAGAAAGAAAGGAGTAAGATAATGTTGCAAGAAGAGAAGAGATTAGTATTAGTTATTTTAAAAAGAAGGGTGGTTTTGATACTCAAAAATAAATCATTTATCTAATTGAAAAATTATTTGTTCTTTTAAAATAAGCTCTTTCCCCCTCGACTTGAATTGGATGTCACCTTGTCGAGCGTACTAATTGCAATTTCACTTCATTTAATTGTTTTTTTTCCTAAAAAATGAGTCAACAAAACTATTGACAATAGGATGATTAGATCATAGACAAAATGATAATCTGAAGAACGCCTAACGATTTAGAGTGATCGCCTTCTCATCTTTTCTCACAACCAAGGATTGACCGCTGCTAGGAAAATGATGGTTGTACATTCGGAAGGATTCTTGTGAGCACATTTCTGCCAACTCTTTACTCCATGATATTTGGACTACCTTCGAAAGGTTTAGTCAGTCCAGATCAGGTATGTCTACCGGGAAGCTAATACAACGACAGATTGGGTTGCTGCAGCTGTCGCCTATCATTCTGGTTTTTGAGTCTGAAAGCAGGGCGACCCCTCTCCCATTGTTTTAAAGCAAATTTTACTTTCTGATATATCCGGATTGACTCGCACTCGTTTAGTGTGATCATCCGCCTATTCAAAAAAAATATGATGGTTGTACCATTCCTTTGTTCACTTTTTAGAGAATATTCCAAGCTCTCAAAAAAAATTTTAAAACAATTTTTTATCATTTCTTTAAAATGATTGATGTGGATGTGGCCTTCGTCATTATTTTCTTGTTTATAGATTTTTCATAATATTTTTATAAAATTTTGTGACCTATCACATCTTTCTCTTCAAGTCAACCTATCTTTTTTATGCGCATTTTACGTGCCCATTTAGTTATATTTGGAAGCATTATACAATTTTTATTTTTTAATATTTGAATAAAAGTGAAGGAAAATAATAGATAGTATGGCCTATATATATTTTTAGCTAAACTATAGAATTAACCTTTGCACTTAGAGGGTTATATCACTTTTGATCATTGAACTTTAAAAAGTTATAAAATAATCCTAAACTTTTTGTTTTGTATCCCTTTGATTCCCTATCGTTAAATAAAGGATACGCCGTTTATTTTTATCCTATGTGGTAGCATACGTAGCAGCACATGTGGTAGTACACATGGCATCCAAGTGCAAAAAAATTTAAAAATTTATAATTACATATTATTAATAATTTAAAAAAATATTAAAAAAATAAAAATAATATTTCTCTACCCTAATTTACCCTAACCCGTGAGTGCTCACGTATCTACTGCGCTCCCCCTAAGGCAAATCAAAATGAAGAAAGATTAGTTTTATTATTTTTATATTTTTTTAAAATTATTAAACAATAGGTTAATTATGGATTTTAAATTTTTTTTTATGACACGTGTGCTGCTACGAATGTTGCCACATAGGATAAAAATAAACGACGTTTTCCATATTTAACGATAGGGATCAAAGTGATACAAAACAGAAAGTTTTTTTTTTCTTCACCAAAAAACTTTTTCTATATAAGAGATGGTATTTTAACCTTATTAGTTTCGTGAAAAAATTTACTAGTACTAAAAATTTAAAATTATCATTTGATCTTTATTTTATTTTGTTACTATTAGATTATAATATTATATGGATAATATAATAATATATAATATATCTTATATGTTATATTATAAATAAAATATTACTAATATAATATAATTAACAATTATTATATTATATTATAATAATATAATATATAATATACTATTATTATACAATATAATATAATCATATATTATATTATACTAATTACTATGCAATCTTTACTATAACAAAATTGATATTTTTTATATAAAATTATCCTCAATAAAATATAGAAAAATATTTTTAAAGCTATTTTTCTATATAAATTTTTTTATTCATCAAATAGGATAAAATTTATCTTTTCTATAAAACCTTTCTAGGAAAATGGATTTGAAGAATCTCTTTTCATTAATTTGTTTTCCTCAAAAAAATATCAAACAAGCACTAAGAGTTTAAATAATCTCTTTCAGTCGCTAGCTGCCCCATGCCTTAAAGAATGTCTAGTGATGTTACTTGTTTGGCTCTAATTGGATAATCAACATTTGGAACAACAAAGATAAGTTAATATATATCACTCAGGTATGGATGTTTACTATTTAATTATCAATTGATCCATGAGACAATTATAGTTGAGTCTCCCTCTAAAGATTATATTATACTTGATTGATCAACTCAACTAAGATAGAAAATATCATATTTAAAAAAGGTCAAGCCTTTTTTTTTCACAATCATTTGGCTTTCCTCTCCTTCTAAAAGCACATAGAATAAGAGAAATCCATGATAGGGTTGCAAGCTAGTTGGTTCAGGATAGGCACAATCTCGATATGGTCCCTAGTTAAATCAGGTCAAAAAATTAAACTCAAACCTAATCTAATTCCCTTTAGGTTCGATCAATTTAACTATCATATTAGTGTGTCAAACCTTTTGGGCTAGATTGGGTTAAAAACTATTCAGATATCAATTCTAATAAGGATATAAGTTTACTATTTAATTATATCATAAACATGCCATGTAGAAAATACATTATAATAATAAAAGAAAATATCCTAAATAAACTTTGATTGGTAACTGCGTACAATTATGAATAACAATATGGATTTTGGACTTACAATGTTATAAAATAAGATTATATATATATATATATATATATATATATATATATATATATATATAGGAGAGTTTTGAAATATGTATGCTTGTTGTAGCACTAGTTTTAGATTATTTTAGCATAGTTTGAAACAGGTAGTCATTTTGCTTCATGCCTAATCCATGTAGCATCAGCTAGGATTAGACCAAAGTAATCTTAGATCTTCAGAAAAATCAAAACTTGATTAATTCATTCGGCATGTAGTTGCATAAGTAAATAGAAAAAATTCAGTAGAAGATAGAAGAGCATAAATGTCTGATACAATAATTTTAACAATATAATGTGACAGGGGTTAAATTATGCCAGTAACCACCTAGTATCTCATCAAGGGACCTTAGAACCATGTCATTAATACCTGTAATGATCGAATGGTGTCAAAGCAATATGAGCCATAGAGCCACTGATCATGCCATCCAATAGAGCTGCAAACATGATAAGACTGCAGTCAAGCTCACACACATCGCCATATCAAAAGGCATGATTTATGGTAGATGAAATGATCTTGTTCTCTGACCATCCCATCACAACAAGGCATGCCACAATGATATGGACAACCCCAACATTCAGTTCAAAGCCTGCCTATCTTTTCTCTCTCATCTTTGCTCCATTTATAGTAAGCCTCGGAACATCTGGATCTCTTTATAATCTTTTTTCTCAGAAGGCTATAAAGTTGATCCTTGGCATTCTCTATCTCCTTCTTTCATTGAATTAGAGTGCCAGAGGATCTTAATTGGGCGGCTCTAATACTCCTCTCTTTCTAGAATAATTTTTTAAATCAGTGCCTTTTAGCACTGATTTTAAAATAAAGGATGTGAACAAAAGATTTTATCAAAATTATGTTAAAGTAGAAAACTTCATTTTAAATAGTATTTTTTGCTTCCATGTCATAATCCTCCGGTTCAGTCCCGTCAGCGAGGCTGAGATAGAAATCGTCACTTGAAGTGACGATTTCAATTTAATTGAAATCGTCGTTCTAAATGACGATTTCATTTGAGTTGATATCTCCACTCCAAGTGACGATTTCATTTGAGTTGCAATCGCCATTTGAAGTTTTCTACGGAGACTAAATTAATACTACGGATCCTCCTTTCGCATAATCTTCTAGCAAATTAAAAGAGGGGTTAGATGGTGGTTAATGATTCAGTATCAATCAGAATTATCTTGTCATATCTATTATCTTGTTAATCAAAATTATCTTGTTATATCTATTATCTTATTAATTAAAATTATCTTATTATATCTATATTATCTTGTTATATCTATTATCTAATATAATAAGATAATAAATAATAGAGAGTTAGGATCGCTAGGAGGCTCCGAGCGTTTAAGAAGGGATCGCGCTCGGATCATCCAAAATTAAGAAAATATGTAGAAATCACCGCTTCATATTGAAATCGTCACTTCAAGTGGTGATTTCTACTTGTTTCATTAGCAACCCTGTTGACAGGGTCAAGCCGAAAAATGATGATATGGAAGTGAAAATATTTTACTTTAACACTATTTCATCAATATGTTTGATTTTCATTCCGTTATTTTAAAACTGATGGCAAAAACAACGATTTAAAAAGCTACTCTCTCTTTTACGTCCTTGTAATTATGCTGACTTAGTATCGAGCTTTTTTTTACTGGAGTGGTCGTTGCCTCAACTTTTAACTTATTATTTATCTCATTATTTCTCTCAAAGTCTAGCACCTTGCATTCGTTTGTTACCTACAAAAGTTGAAGCTCAACGGATAATTAATTGTTGCATGAGAATATCCACCTCAAGTAGACGCCCGAGCAAGGCATCTTATCACTAGGACGGGCCCCTTATCTTTGATTTGGAAAGCAAGAGTTATGAAGCGGGATTCTTTATTAGAGGTTTGATCTCATCCTGTCCATAAGGTCACATCATGACAACCTATCAGCTAGCTTGAGTCACAAGGTAAGGATAAGATTCATCATCACTTCGTTATCTACCAGACCCGCAATTTCAGTGGATGTGGACATGCAAAATAAGATAACGACATTTTATAGCTATTTGTCTATTGGGTATATTGGTGATTGGTGGAATGATATCCGAGATGATCTTAAAGTTGGTGACTAGTTGGTGTGTATCATATCAATTCCTAACCCACCAAAAAAAAAACACACATACAAACAATACATACATATACACATATAAATACATGTATATACACATACATATATACATACATACATACATACATAGGGGTTCAGTTGGTATGCCTTTTAATAATTTATTGGGAAATCGAGTACCAATCCCATCCATTCAAGCCACCATTTAAACCCTTAATGTCTTAGCCTATTGCCCTTAATACGGCTCTTAAACTTTCTATAATTTATGGCAACACCCATATACAATGAAAAATATGATAGTAAAAGCCATATATGTACGTATGTATACTTGATTACATTCAAATGTAATCAAATCTAAATCTAATAATTTTCTTTATTTTTAAATATATAGTTCATGAATACCAAAGATGAAAAAGATGGGGTGACTCTAAGGTTCGCATGAATCCAAGGAACAGTGATCGAATCTTAGCCTTGGCTACATTTGAATATATATAAAGATAAACTTGGCTACATTTAAATATAGCTAATCTTATATCTATCATCTCTTTCTTGTATCCACATAGTTCATGGGTCACAAAGATAAAAAAGGCTAAAAAGACGGATCTAGTTTCACGATCCATGTGAATCAAAGGATGGAGAAGGGATAGGATCTTGAATTGGCCAGCATTCGAATATAGCCAAATCCACTTATATATAGAGAAAGAGAAAGTGAGAGTTATCGAATATAGTTAAACTTAAATTCGATCATCCCTTACGTCGTTGGATCTACATAAATCATAAATCCTAAAAGTGAAAAGGATGAAAAATGTAAGGTAGCTTTTAAATTCGTGTGAATCTAATGGTGAAAAATATAATCCAATCCAAGACATGACTACATTAACTCTCCCTTATATAAATATATATAGATGTGTTGGTTAATTTAGATTCCTACTGGCCAGGGGAATAACCAACTCCTAATTTTATGGTTTATGTATTTTAAAATTTGAACGTGCAAAACAGCGGGAGTGAGTTTGCTACTCCGTAATCATTGCCCGAACGTGCTCCGAAAATCTCTATGATGGCAAAAATTTTTGGAGGGTTTGTGTATATAAAATTGATTCCTGGTACCTGCTCTACGATATGAGAAAAATCACACACCATCGATCTAGGTAGAGAAAGGACTAGAAGAACCATAATTCAAGGCTTCTTCCCTTTTTATTATTTTATTTCGAGGCCGTAACGATGGCGGGAGGTAATTCTCAATACTATTTCCGCTGCTTTACTTTATTTTGAAGTGCCATGTTGATCTAAATCATATTAGGCACGTTATTGATTGTTTTACAATTTGGTATCAGAGCCATGACGCCTCTGTCTCGTTTTGGCCGAATGCTTTCTGCTTTTGGGCTCTTCTTTATTTGGATTTTGTTTTAAATAATAAAAAATATATATTTAAAATTTTATCCTGATAAAAAATAAAGAGGGGCAAGATGTTCTTGATTTCTATTTCTCTCGTTTTAGGGATAGTCCAAAGGGAAGGCTATTGGTAGTACCCTGAATTATTTATCCAACGGGCGTACGGTAGGGATATTAGGGACGTACCAATAAGGGAGGCTGCTGTAGTACCTTGGTGCGTTTGACCCAACTATATGCGTACCGAGAGAGTTAATAGATCATCAAGAATCATTTGAAAGGGCATAAGATCCGATAAACTCTAAATATTCAGTTATTTAATTTATTTTATTTAAGAGATTGATCGATAAGTCTTATGCCATGAAGCATGCATTTATCTGTTCACTCATCCTTTTGGATATAGTTTGAATAAAGATAAATCCAAATATCTCATAATCAAATCACCATAAAAAGAGGAAGCATGGGTTTCCTTGCTTCGGATATGTGCATATGGGATAAGGACGGATGAAAACATTTCTTACTGAAAACGTGCCGGTAATACATAATCAAAAAAAAGGGGCGTGGCATTATTTTAAAAAAAAAATTTGAATGCCAGCGCCCGGGGCTGGCTGGCTGGGCGCTAGCTGACTGCCAGCGCCCATTATTAAATATATATATATATATAGACGCCAGCGCCAGGCGCTGGCTGGCTGGCTGGGCGCTGGCTGACTGCCAGCGCTGGTTGCCAACCAGCGCTGGGCAATGCCCAGGCGCTGGCCCAGCGGCCTGGGCCAGGCTCTGGCCCAGCGGATATCTGGCCCAATCAGGACTGGTTCAGCGTTTGATTGGCTTTGTTGTCTGGGCCAGTAGCGAGGCTGGGCCGTGCACACAATCTGAACTGTAGCAGGCTGGATTGCAGCAGTCTGGACACATCTGATCCGAAAATTTTGAGGTGATTGAGATATTTTTGGTTAAATTAAACTATTGGAATTGGGTGAGGATGACGGGCTGTTGGCTCGTTCATTAAGTGATGGGCCATTAGCCTGGCATATTTATGTTCAATTATATTTAGAATTTGTGTGTGTAAATTTTGTGAATTATGCATGCATCTTAAGTGACATAATTGAGCATAAAATTTAAATAATGTCTAAGTGATAAATATAATTAAATAATTGAGGAGTAGCCACAGCATCCTTAATTATAAAATTGTATAATAAGTTAATAAATCACATAAATAATAGACATTAATTATAATTAATTATATGGATATAATAAAATTTATTCATAAAAATTTTGTTATATTTATATAATTAATTAGGATAAAATGTCAAATTATATTTTCTAATTTACCCACAGGGATTAGAAATTAAGGGCATAATTTGATAATTTTTATCATATAGTTTAAATGTGAATCTAATTGAATTAATACTTCAGCCCACAGGCAAGTTTTATGTCAGTAGATTCATATTTTGATGTATTTTACATTGGTGGATATGTCATATTGTTTAAAGAGCTTCAAAGTTTTGTAACATGAGTATGGTTATTTAATTTTTGCAGTTTGTCAGCCTGTTAATTTCTCTGATATGATTTGTGATGTTCCTGAGCTCAGAGGGGACAATTATAAAATTTGGAAGGAGAGAACTCTCCTTCATCTAGGGTGCAAGGACATTGATTACGCCATAAGGAAGGATGAACCGCCCCTGAAGATTCTGTTCTTTATGAAAAATGGGAGCGATCTAATCGTCTCTCAATAATGTTCATAAAGACCAAGATCTCAGATGGCATCAGGGGTTCCCTTGAGCATTATGACAATGTCCGTGACTTGCTGAAGGCGATCGATGATCAATTTGTATCTTCAGACAAGGCTTTAGCTAGCACCCTAATTCACCAGTTCTCATCCATAAACTGAGTGGTATACGCGGTGTACGTGACCACATTATGAGGATGAGGGACATTGCGGCTCAATTGAAGAGACTTGAAGTTGAGATGTCTGACTCTTTTCTAGTGCATTACATTCTCAACACTCTACCACCGCAATATGCCCCATTTAAGATCTCTTATAACACACATAAGGATAAATGGTCAATTAATGAACTTATGACCATGTGTGTTCAAGAGGAGGGTAGACTTGCTGTGGAAGAGGGTGAGAAGGTAAATTTGACAACACCAGGAAAGAAAAAGAAATTTCAAGCAAAGGACAAGGGCAAGATTCCTGCCAAAGGGGACATTCAGAAAAGTTCCAAATGTTTCTTCTGCAAGAAGAAAGGGCATTTGAGGAAGGATTGTGCCAAGTTCAAACAGTGGCTTGACAAGAAAGGTACTCAACTCTCTTTTGTCTGTTATGAATCTAACATGATTAATGTTACTCAAGACACATGGTGGATTGACTCTGGTTCTTCAATCCATGTTACCAACTCCTTGCAGGGATTGCAAGACCTGCGGAAACCAGTGGGAAGTGAATGCTGCATCTATTCTGGAAACAAGATGTCATCACATGTGGAAGCCATTGGAACTTGCAAACTTGTTTTAGATAGTGGTTTTATTTTAAGTTTGGAAAAGACATTTTATATTCCTGGTTTTGCTAGGAATTTAGTTTCTGTTTCAAGACTTGTATCTTGTGGATATTCCTTTAAATTTTCGGATTCGTCTTTCAGTATTTCTTATGGATCTGAGATTATTGGATGTGGTACATTGTCTGATGGTCTTTTTCGTCTTAATTTAGAAAATGACAATCACTATTCTTCTATGCATGTTGGTGTTAAAAGATGTGTCGTTGATGAGAATTCGTCTAATTTGTGGCATAGGAGATTAGGTCATATCTCCATTGATAGAATCAAGAGGTTGGTACATGATGGAGTACTTAGTACTCTTGATTGGACTGACTTTAGTACTTGTATAGACTGCATTAAAGGTAAGCAGACTAACAAGTCAAAGAAAGGTGCAAAGAGGAGTTCTCAATTGTTAGAAATAATTCATACAGACATTTGTAGTCCTGATATAGATGCATACCGTAATAAGTATTTCATCTCCTTTATTGATGATTATTCGCGTTACATGTATCTCTACTTATTGAACAGCAAAAGTGAGGCACTTGATGCTTTCAAAATTTTTAAGGCTGAAGTAGAGAAACAATGTGACAAACGAATCAAGATCGTAAGATCTGATAGGGGAGGAGAATACTACGGTAGATACACTGAGAGTGGACAAGCTACCGGTCCATTTGCAAAGTTTCTTCAAGATTGTGGGATTGTTGCCCAATACACCTTACCTGGTTCTCCAGATCAGAATGGTGTAGCTGAAAGAAGAAACCGAACATTAATGGACATGGTAAGGAGCATGCTTGCCAGCTCCAAACTTCCTCGGTCCTTATGGACTGAAGCCCTTAAGACAGCGGTGTACATATTAAACCGGGTTCCAACCAAGGCTGTCCAAAAGACACCTTTTGAGTTGTTTAAAGGTTGGAAACCGAGTTTGCGACATGTACGCGTTTGGGGTTGCCCAGCTGAGGTGAGGATTTATAATCCACATGAAAGGAAGTTGGACCCGAGGACCTTAAGTGCATATTTTGTTGGTTATGCCGAAAGATCCAAGGGATATAGATTTTATTGTCCTTCTCATAGCACTAGATTTGTGGAATCAAGAAATGCTAAATTTCTTGAAAACGACTTAATTAGTGGGAGCGATCATTTTCAAGACCTTGGTCTTGGGAAAGGTCATCAAGATGCTCAATGCTCCACTTCAAGTAGTGGACCGATTGTTGTAGTTCACAGTGCGCCTTGTGTTCGTGCACATGTTGAGCAACAGGTCCAAGAGATTCCACAAACTGCTGATCCAAATCCAGTAGACCTTGAAGTTCAGCAAATACCCGAAATTGTTGAACAACCTGTTGAGCAACATGATCCTGTTTCACAGGAGAATGTTGAGGCAACATTGAGGAGGTCTACTAGGACTAGGAGACCAGCAATTCCTAGTGATTATGTTGTGTATCTGCAAGAATGTGACTACAATATTGGAGCCGAAAATGATCCTGAAACGTTTTCACTGGCCATGAGTTCTAATGTATCTGACTTGTGGTACAAAGCCATGAAAGAAGAGATGGATTCTATGGCATCTAACAAAGTCTGGGATCTTGTCAAGTTGCCTGATGGTGTAAAAGCCATTGGTTGTAAGTGGGTCTTTAAAACTAAGAAAGACTCAGAAGGCAACATTGAGAGACATAAGGCTAGACTTGTTGCCAAAGGATTTACTCAGAGGGAAGGAATAGATTACACGGAGACCTTTTCTCCTGTATCTAAAAAGGACTCCTTCCGTGTAATCATGGCATTGGTGGCTCATTTTGATTTAGAGTTACACCAGATGGATGTGAAAACGGTTCCTCAATGGTGATCTAGAGGAAGAGGTTTACATGAAACAACCAGAAGGATTTTCCTCTAGTAGTGGTGAGAATTTAGTCTGTAAGCTGAATAAGTCCATATATGGATTAAAGCAAGCCTCCCGACAATGGTATTTGAAATTTCATGATGTTATTACTTCATTTGGCTTTGAAGAAAATCATGGATGTTTGTATATACCAAAAGGTCAGTGGGAGCAAGATTTGCTTTCTTGTGTTATATGTGGATGACATTTTGCTTGCGACTAATGACAAGGGTTTGCTATATGAGGTGAAACAATTTCTCTCAAAGAACTTTGATATGAAGGATATGGGTGAGGCATCTTATGTCATTGGCATAAAGATCCATAGAGATAGATCTAGAGGCATTTTGGGCTTGTCTCAAGAGACCTATATCAACAAGGTTCTAGAAAGGTTTCGCATGAAAGATTGTTCACCGAGTGTAGCACCCATTGTGAAAGGTGATAGATTCAGCTTGAATCAGTGTCCCAAAAATGAGTTCGAACGCGAACAGATGAGACCCATTCCATATGCTTCAGCTATTGGAAGCCTTATGTATGCTCAGGTTTGTACCAGGCCTGACATTGCATTTGTTGTTGGAATGCTTGGGAGATATCAGAGTAATCCAGGTGTTGACCACTGGCGGGCTGCAAAGAAGGTTATGAGATACCTTCAAGGAACCAAGGATTACATGCTCATGTATAGACGGACTGAGAAGTTGGAAGTCATTGGATATAGTGATGCAGACTTTGCTGGCTGTATTGATTCACGTAAATCAACGTCAGGTTACGTGTTTATGTTAGCTGATGGAGCTGTATCATGGAAGAGTGCCAAGCAGACCTTGACTGCTACTTCCACTATGGAGGCTGAGTTCGTCTCTTGTTTTGAAGCTACCTCACACGGTGTATGGTTGAAGAGTTTCGTATCTGGGCTTAAAGTTGTGGACTCTATTTCGAGGCCCTTGACATTGTACTGTGATAATTCAGCTGCTGTTTTTATGGCTAAGAACAATAGGAGTGGTAGTCGTAGTAAACATATCGACATTAAGTACTTAGCCATAAGAGAGCGTGTTAAAGAAAAGAAAGTGGTTATTGAACACATCAGCACTGAATTGATGATCGCGGATCCTCTGACTAAAGGCATGCCACCAAAAGGTTTCAAGGATCATGTAGCGCGAATGGGACTTAGTTCCGTGATGTAATGTCATTGTATATACTTGTTCTTCAATGAAACTCTTATTCAGTTTGGATATTTCTCCTTTAAGTTGTATACATATTTGTTTGTTTTGAGGAATATCATTATGTTTGGACCACGAATAAACATAGGGTTTATTCATTAAGTTATTTGGGCTATGTGGGAAGTGTAACATATTGTGATACATGGAAGACAATACTCACATTTAGAGGAACTGTCGCCATGATCCGTATGTTAATATCGTGCATGGTAAAAAATACATAGACCAAGTGGGAGAATGTTGGTTAATTTAGATTCCTACTGGCCAGGGGAATAACCAACTCCTAATTTTATGGTTTATGTATTTTAAAATTTGAACGTGCAAAACAGCGGGAGTGAGTTTGTTACTCGTAACCATCGCCCGAACATGCTCCGAAAATCTCTATGATGGCAGAAATTTTTGGAGGGTTTGTGTATATAAAATTGGTCCCTGGTACCTGCTCTACGATATGAGAAAAATCACACACCATCGATCTGGGTAGAGAAAGGACCAGAAGAACCATAATTCAAGGCTTCTTCCCTTTTTATTATTTTATCCCGAGGCCGGAACGATGGCGGGAGGTAATTCTCAATACTATTTCCGCTGCTTTACTTTATTTTGAAGTGCCATGTTGATCTAAATCACATTAGGCACGTTATTGGTTGTTTTACAAGATGTGCATGCGATTTTATATATAAATATGTATGTATGAATATATATATATATATATATATATATATATATAAAGAGAGGAAACATAGAATGCATGTCAGCCTAGGTACAATAAATTATTGAGATTTATGCATGATAATTACCATAATAAAATGTTTGCATAGTTATGATTTCATTAGAGCTAGTATCATGATATGAGATTTTTTTAAAAAAACAAAATGAAGAGATGGGAACATAAAAAATTAACAACCGAAAAAAGAGGGGTTATACATACATGCATGCATATAACCCCTCTTTTTCAGTTGTTAATTTTTTATGTTCCCATCTCTTCATTTGTTTGTTTTTTTAAAAAAATCTCATATCATGATACTAGCTCTAATGAAATCATAACTATGCAAACATTTTATTATGGTAATTATCATGCATAAATCTCAATAATTTATTGTACCTAGGCTGACATGCATTCTATGTTTCTCTCTCTTTATATATATATATATATATATATATATATATATATATATATATATATATATATATATATATATATATAGAATGTTAGCATGTTCATCCAATAATCTGTTCAAAAATGATGCAAATGTAATTTTTTATTAGCAAATATGAATGGAAATTTGAATTATTAAGGGCTTAAATACAAGCTTTGCCTCTTACAATATAGAGAAAATCATAAATAAATTTCAAATGAGTTTTTGGGAGCGATGAAGCATTTTCCCAACCGCATCAAATCCCAAAGAGCAAGCAAACACCAAAGTTAAACAACTAGAAAGTCCTAAGACCAAAAGCCATGAGGAATATGAATACTATATTAGTATACTAATATATTAGTGTATTAAAGCCTACCAAGGAGTTACACCGTACACTTAAAAAGAACTGTTTCCCATTTCCTTATGATTAACTTTCTATTGCCAACTTTCCATAACCAATATTTTACACTGACCACTAAAGTCCTAGTTCCCTACGTTGAGTGGGAACTTGATTGGAACTTGTGCCCACCTACAGTTGAATTCATGTCGTGTATTAGATCTAGATGCATCTAATGTTTTATTTAACATCTCAATCTAACAATTGTGAAGTGATGATTGGTCGTTGAAATCGAGGAGTCAAAGGCGTTTGTTGTCGTACAAGTGGAAAGGTAGATTAAGAGGTTGGCATCGAACAAAACGTTCACAATCTTTTAATATGTTTGAATTATTAGACAAGATCTAGAGACGTAGGTTGTATAGGTTTCCCTCCAAATATGCTTGTAGCCTTTGAATTTGTGTAGGTTGATGACCCATTCTAAGCTACCATGCCCACGAAAAGTCTTTATCTATCGGTCTTTGATACATAAAACATACATCAGATGAGTGAATTGGTCATGCATTCGATATGCATATAGCATGTAGGATGACATAGACGCATGATCAATTCGTATGTTTGATACATATTTTATGCATTGAAGACGATGCGTAAAATTTTTTTTACATTTTTTTTTTTTCTTCTCCTTCCCTTCGTTCCCTTTCATCCAAACAATTCCTTAGGAACCAAGAAAAACAAAGTGTGAATTTGATCCTAGCCTCTATTGGAACGAACTTGGGCAAGCATTATTACCCCCAAAGGGCATGTTTTGGCTTCAAGGTCCCCAAATTTTGGTTGAGTGTATTAAGTTAAATAAGCTCGGTCCAACCTGACCTAATATCGTATTAGGATTAAGTATTTATCATCCAATTTTTACTTAATAAGTGGCATGTGTATAATTTTATACACTATTAAATGCTTAAACTTTGATAAAAAATGATGGCAAACATATCTTGCTTAGTACGTGGGATAACTGTATATATGTTACTTATTAAGTAAAAAATTAATGAAATGCAACTAACTTTTATCTTTTATAAAATTCATAAAGCAAAAGTATATGATCATTATATTATGTCCGTGGTCCTAATTGAATTGAAAATTAAGGTGAATAGCTAAACTCAAATGCTCATTCTTCCCTTTTAAATGTAGGTTGGAGGTTGGGTCAAAAAGTTTTATCCTCAAACTCAATATTTATAAACAATCAAAGCCAAACCTAAATCAAACCCTTTTTTTTAAGACTAATAACCCGACTCAATGTGCATGTTTAATAAACAAGTTGGATTAGATTAAAGAAGTTAATTAGATTAAGTGCATCTTAAACCAGCTAAACAGGTAAAGACATCAACCATTCAAAAAGTAAGGGTGTTTAGCTAGGTATCTCTAGGCTTCTTTACATCATAATGTGTCCCAAAAAGACTTCAAGAGTCTACATTTGAGCTTAGGCTCTCCATCAGGTTTAGGCCTACTTGAAACAACCCTTGCAATATTGGAATATTTTCACCATGTCTCGGGTCGGGCTATCCCCATTTCTAGTCCAATTTAGGCTGGAAATGGGCCTAAGCTACCAGGAGGCCAATCGGAGTAGGTCCTCGATGCAATGGGCCATGAGCCATCTTCTCAATAATCGGATCAGGTTGGAGTCAAAAAAGAAAAAGGCTTTGCACATCATATTCGATACAACAAGTCCTACGTGGACTATATCATTCCTTTTTATTGGTCCATATGCATACGATACCCATTAAAAATATTAAGACAGCTTTACGACATCCCGAAGAAAAAAATTATGACACCCCAGTTTTAAATTTACAACACCGTAGTTATAAAATTAAGACACTCATTCAGAAAGTAAAAAAAAAAAATCACGATACCCTAGTTTTAAACTTAGGACAGTAGTTATAAAATTAAGATACCCGTTCAGAAAGCAAAAAAAAATTACGACATCCCAGTTGTAAATTTATGACACGTAGTTATAAAATTACGATACTCACTCAAAAAATGTGTCTGTACACAATTTTTTTTTTAAAAAAAGCTATTTAACGAGCATTAATACCCATTCAGCTTTTTTTTTTTGAAATTTGAGTACAGACACATTTTCTGCGTGGGTATCGTAATTTTATAAGTACGATAATTTTATAACTACGATGTCGTAAATTTACAACTGGGATGTCATAATTTTTTTTGAATTTTATAACTCATGTTGTAATTTTATAACTAGTGTCGTAATTTTAAAACTTGAGTATCATCTTAAATTTTAACGTAATGTGCATTAATACCCGTTCAACTTTTTTAAAACAAATTTATATACAGACACATTTTCTAAATAAGTATTGTAATTTTATAGTTACGGTGTCATAAGTTTACAACTGGGGTATCGTAATTTTTTTGCTTTATGAACGGGTGTCTTAATTTTATAACTACGATATTGTAAGTTTAAAACTAGGATGTCAAAATTTTTTTCCTAAAGATGTCGTAAAGCTGTCTTAATATTTTTAATGGGTGTCGTATGCATGTGGACCAATAAGGAGGGATGGTGCAGTCCATGTAGAACTTATTGCACAGGATGCGATGTATAAAGTCTTTTCCACAAAAAAAATCCCATATCAATTTGGAAAATGGTGCGCATTGCACGCCAAAGACCAAATAAAAAACAATTTTTTATGGAGTGAAGCTCGTCATGTGTTGGATTTCTTCCGTGCAGATGAATCACCACGCACGATGTATGCACACTGCACGTGGTGCACAAAGCATGTGCCTATCAATTTTGAACTACGCTAGAATATACCAATCAAAGCTGAGCTTAAAAGTAATAACATTTAAAAAATAACTCAACAGACTAGCATTGATTTCATCATAGAAAAGTCTTTATGTACCGCCTCTAATGCACAAAGGTGCATACATTGATCGCACGCCCGGTGCATGTCTTAATACACATGTCCAATGCGCACCTTTGTGCAGTACAAGCATTTGCATGGATGCGCATCCGATGCACGCGCTTGATGCGTGCCTTTATGCATCAGAGGCGGTGCATAAAGACATTTCCTTTCATCACATTGATTTCACCCAAATAGAGTCTCCCACCAAGAGGTGGGCCCACATAACACATCAACAAAAGGCCATGGGTTTGCGCGCAAGTGCACACGGACAAGCTGGATCGGCATAGGTTGAGGACTTGAGGTATATTAATGACACGCCTAGCACTAACAGGCCAGCTCGTGACATATAATGCTAAAAGTTTTAAAAATATAATTCTACTAATAAAAATATTTAATAATATTAAGAAAAAAAATATTTTTATTGTTAGCTTTAATTAAAAATTTTAGAGTTAAACTAGATGATTTATATATAATATTTTATATACTTAACTCATCTAAGTCTTTTTTTTTTTTTTTTCAACTACATAGGACTACATGGAATCGACATATATAATATTCATATAATTTATAAAAATATAAACTACGAAATAAATATAAATAAATTTAAAAATAAAATTAACAATTTATTAAATAAAATGTTTATATTATATAATTAAAAATGATATAGGTAGTAGTAACAAGGACAATGGTGGTAATCAATTTTGAGCTTTGTTAAAAAAACCAAAAAATCACCACTCATCATCTACATCTATTGAATTAAATATCTAAATATTTAAATAATAATTTTACAAACTTCTTAACTCAAGCATGTTTACATAACTTTGATATTTTAACCTAATGAAGAGCACATTAAAATAATTCTTATACTTACTTTCATAGCCTATGATCTACTGGCCCTTTCATTGTCTACAACAACATTATGAGTCTGCCCCAAGAATTATGATGCATAAGAAAGGATGTAAGGCTTGAAGAATAATAATGAGTTCCTTTTGAATAATAATTAGAATAATAGAAGACTAATGATAAAAAAAACGAGAGGAATAATCAAGATGGATAACACCAATGGCAAGTCTCAAAAAAATGAAATATATCTAATTTATTTTATTTCTTCTAAAATTAATTTTAAAATTATAAAAATAATAATAAATTTTTTTAGTTTTATTTTATTTTATTTTATATCTACAACAGTAAATAAAAGATAAAGATTAAAGGCTTCTCTTCAAACAGCAAGAAGAAAGAAGAAGAAGAAAAGAACCATGCAAAGAGCAATGAAATGATGCGGTTGCAATAACAAGCCACTTGCTTATCCATATATATATATATATATATATATATATATATATATATATATATATATATATATATATATATATTTTTCAATAAAGATGGATTGGTACTTGGGCCACGTTGCAAACCGATGCTAGCCCACGAGGTCGGCTCGCAGGCCAACACACGGGCCAGCTCAGCCGCCTCGGGCCTATAGGCCGTGCAAAGCAACCATTTCAAGTTGCTTCCCAAGAGAAGTCCGTAATCATCGTACGTATCGCCTTGTAGAACCTTTTCAAGTTGCTTAAAAAAAATTTAAATTAAATAGTAATAGTGATGATAATGATCTCATGATGAGCATGCCAATACTGTACTCCATTTTATACATGAAATATATAAAAAAAAGCCACCGTACTGGCTTGCAATAAAAAAGCAACTACAAGATTTGGAGAGGATGAATGCTTGGACAACACCCCAAAATCATATCCATCCCTTTCTCGTACCCATGAAAAAAGAGAAGAAAAAGAATAAGAGTATAGAAAATAATGCTGCATTTGTTTTTAAAATATTTTATTTTTATTTTTCTATTTTCATTCTCTTATAGTAATTTATTTTTTATTTTCTGAGCTCTAAAAAATAAGTTTGAAAATAAATAAATATTTTTAATTTTTTTTATTTTCATTATAAACAATACCTTTAAAAAGTAGGCTAAAATAAAAAATAAAAAATATCATCATCTCCTATATTTTCAAATTTGTTAATCTTTATTTTCTTTTTTATAAAAACAATGAATATATTCTTAAATTATTTTAGTTTTATATTTTTTTTAAATTGTATTTTGTAGAAAACTATTTTATTTTTTTAATTCATTTCCATAACTTTATATTTCTTATGAAACTAAAAGCATAAAAAGAACAAAGCAAGAACCGTCCTCAGACCTCAGAGAAACCAAACATACCTTCGAGATGCCAAAAAGCTATCTCATCTGAGATAGATAAGCCGAGTTGCATAGAGATAGATTGTAGCAACTCCATTCACACCCAAAGTTTCTGGACCCGTTTCAATGACTCCCTTGCATAACACATTAATGGCTGGTGATTGGGTACTGGCTTTCTCCACTACATTCACAAACTGATGATCCCGACTCAAAGTTATTTAGATGTTTCCAGTGTCAGCCGCCACAATTTGCCTCACAATTTTTTGTCTTATAATATGAAGTATTTTAGGAGCAAACAGTGGTCTGCACTCCCAGTGAACCAAACACTGAATGTGCCACTTCGAGTAACCAAATGAGTTGGGACTCCATATTTAAGAAATTGAGAAAGTAAAATAAAAATGTACCACAAACATAAATAATCTTCACAGGACCAGAAAAAAGAAAAGAAAAATCAAACACTTTTCATAAGAGTTAGCAGAATCAGAACTTGCAACGTAAACATAAATTGTGAAACAAAAGAAAGAAGATTACTCCAATTTTCTAGCATTAGAAATGCCAGACTTTGCTACTACTGGCACAAAAACTGGAGAGTACCTATGGTGTTTAATTACCATAAGCAGAACAAAGGTGTTTGCAGCCAAGAACAGTAGGCTTGCTAACCACAATTGTATGAAGATGCTCAAGCCCTTGAACTCCAGCAGGTAACCCCACAACAACCAATGAAGTTGAGATCCCATCCACACAGAAATACAGATCAAACCTTTCCATTTCAATCTCATACTGCTCCATGGAAGAATCAAAGGCAACAGGCTGAAAAACCACACAAAGTACTGTGCAGTCATAACCTGTAAAACAAACAGAACAGCAGTCAAGAGAAATGGGAAATCACACTTGATCAGGACAGGGGTCAGAGATTTGATCTAGCAAATAGCCAAAAAGCAACCAAGGAGAGCAATAAGAACCTGTTAGAAGCTCATTAGCATTTCCTATGCTAGTCAGTTTAGATTAAGGGCCAACACCAATTTCTATGACCATTCATGATTTACGCTTCCTTAATTGTAAAATCAAAGGGATCAATGCACTAACCTTATTGAAAGCAACAAATGCAACTGTCTGCACGAAAAGGCAAAATGGTAGATCTCCTGCAAAGCACAAGATCAGTGCAAGCTGCACCATCAGTTGGGGAAGAAAAGAAATGAGCTTCTCCAGTGCCGAGAACCCCTTCTGGTGATGAAGATAGATGTGATAGAAATATATGGAGAAGTTGTGCCTTGGGTCAGTACGCGTGAGATGATACAGCAGTGCTTCATTTAAAAAGTCCCATCCATAGAGATGGAAGAAAATAGCAGTCCAGAGGGAGAACATGAGTCCAGACAAAAATGTAAAGAGTACTGTGTCCTTCGTTATAATGCTTTTGAGGAAAGCCCATGGAGCAGTCCAGGATACAGATGGTTTTGAAGCTCTAGTATCAGAATTCTGACCAGATGTGGTTCGTCTAGAACTCCACTGCCATAGGTCAGGCTTGCCAGCAGGACTTTTATTTAGTTTACTGAGAACAAGGACTAAAGGAAGGGAATATATGATAGGGTAGATCCTGAAATGGACAATGAGGCCATACCAGAATGCTGCCTGAACAACCTTACCTGCAAATGAGAAAAACAGGTATCAACAATGATGGTTATGATAAATTGCAAAAGTTTTAGTTCCAATATCAGCGAAACTGCTTATCTATACCATAGCTTGGAAACTAAATTTTAAATTCATTATAAAAGAAATACACACGTAGGCTTGCCAAAACTTTAAAGTTATATCCAAAACAAATATTCTACTTGGAAGAAATCGCATCTATAAAGGGCAGAACTTACACCATTCATAAGACAAAGTATTATCCATAGAACGATCACACAAACAACAGGCTCACAGTTTCCTCTAGTGCCAATGGTGAAGGTGAATGGATTGAAAAGCCAAGCAGCCACGGACCAAAGACGCAGATTCCCAGGCACACCACGTAGCTTCAGAATAGTATCTATAAAAAATCCCACAAGCAAATCTGGAAAACAGAAAATCATTCATTCAGGTAGTTTACAGTCAAACAGCACAGATAACAGTGACCAACTGATTTTAATTACTTGAATATTCTAACCAACATCAGATTGTAACATGTTTTCATATGGCATCATTTAAAAAAAAAAGTAAATGACAATAAAGTTCTCTTGAAATTTCCTGGCTTTTCAAGGTTATACTGGTTATTGATCATAGGCAAAGCAGTAACTTTTAAAAGGGTTGATTATATATTACTTTTAATAAGTTCATTTTTCACTTACTGAATCTGCACCTCTATAATTAAAACTATAACAATGAAGTATTGACCCAACTTTGTGGTGTTCACATAACGAATGCTAATTCAATAATCGTTCCTGTTAAGAATGACCTCTCATGTTACTTTCAGCTTTTTAAAGCCCTAAAAACTGTCATGACTGTCATATTTGGTCTTCCCTTCCACCCTTCAGGCACATTATTTCAGTTTAGAATAGCCTCCAAACATACGCATGCATGCGCTGCGCACAAAATTCACAAGCAAATCTGCTAGACAAAACTTCATCCGATCAAAGAAAATCTATGCATCTAAACCATACAGCAAGCACCATTGACAACTATTCTTATTTGAAAACCTGAACTGACATCAGATAGAGTTGAATGTAGCAGCATACTTGAAATTGCCAGCATAAATTAATCCGGGAGTGCGTGTGTGCATGTGTGCGAATGGGGAAATCCAAGAAAATCCAAGTGTTAAAAAAGAAAAAAGAAAAAAACATACAGAAAGAATTGTTGATAACTATTCTTACTTACCAACCTGAATTTACAACAGATTACAATACCCATCGAGTGCACAGGGTAAGACGAAATTGTCAATATAAATTAACCCCTAATGACAAGGTGCAAACTTGAAGCTAATGGACTCTGCTGAAGTTTTCAGATACCAAGGCTTCAAATTGCCACCCAGATAAGTTCCCAGAACAAGAGATTGCATCCCAAGCTAACAATAGAAATTTCTTTTCATCTTTGAATGCAGTTTTATGATATGTCACAAGATTAGAAAGAAAATTTTGCTTGAAAAGTAATTTCTTAGAAAAAATTAATGAGCAACGTATAAGCATTCCTTAGTTATGCATAAGTTAATTAGTTTTTAGGTCATAACCTAATTTCAAGACACCAACAACCTAATTCTTGCTCAATTGAGCTCCACATTCCCAAATTCAATTCATCATTAGCAACATTAGATCAAACTTGGAACCCGAATCCAGTTCCCAACATTAAGTTCAATTTGCAAGCCTTACATTAGGGTTGTTCTTTAGAAGGGGGGGCGGGGGAAATCAACTTTTCACAATGGCAGCACATCTGGTAGATCCTTAAACAATCAATATGAAGTTGTGGTAAATTTTCTTAATAAAGCAAAAAGAAAGTAGAGAGGATCCAAAGGCAACGATAAGAAAAATAAGTAAGAAAAATTGCTTCTTTTTTTTTTGTTCCATGCCTGCAGCCGAGAAGAGGAGCTTCCCCAGGATCGGTGGAAGGTAGAATTGGGAACGAGCAAAAAGGCCAGGAGAGGGAGTAGCGGTACGTCGACCGCTCGAACGGCGACCTCCCGACGGCCACCATGGCGGCGGCGTCGGAGAAGACGAGGTAGTCGATGTCGGTGTACCGAACCTCCATGTGGGCGTCCTGCCATTCCCCGTAGACCACGAGGAGGAGCCTCAGGACGGCAGAGAAGAGCATCATCCGGCGGAGATCGATCGATCCCATATTCTGTGATCCAAAAGTCCGCCCTTTTAGCTCTTTCTTCTCTTGGTTTTATTATCTACCAATGCTGGGGGCCGGCCTTGCTCTGACTCCGTCCGTCTTTCTCCGAGTTTCGATCCCTGCTTTCGAGTATTGCCACCGCCACCGGAGAACCCGATCAGCTCGATCCGATCACAGAAACCAAACCAGACGCAGCAATGGCAGAAAAACGAAACCAAACCAATCTCAGCTTCTCTCACGCCACCGGAATGAGGCAAAAAGATAAAATTTTGATCGAGCCGGGGTCCGAGGGCACGGGGTTTTCTTCCTCCACGGTAGGGTCTCGAGAGGAGGAGGACGAGATTAGGGTTTGAGCGCGGAGGAGGGGACAAAGGGTTTAGGTTTGGAGCGGCGATTTCTTGGAGCCGTCGGAGCGATGCAAAGCCGAGGTAGAGACCGAGGGATCGATCAAATTGGGGGATGTTGTCGCCAAATCACCTCCTCGGGCGAAGATCGGAATCTTTAAACACCTTCTTCTTAGACGAAAATCATGCAAAAATATTTTCGGGGACCTATTACTCCGGTGAAGACCTTCCAATACTGCTATGCAAGTAACTTCAGAAATAGTGATGAATCGCAGATTTGGCTGTGTTTGGATTTTTTTTTTAAAGGAAAGAAAGGGGGGAGTAAAAAAATAAAAAAATAAAAAAATAAAAAAATAAAAAATAAAAAATAAAAAAAAAGAATAATATTAATTATTTTGTTTGGATAAAAAAAAAAAGTTATATGATAATTATAACCTTAAGAATAGGAAATAAATAGTGAGAATGAAAGAATAAATCATAAAAAATAAAGAGATATTTTAATCTTCTAAAAAATATGATTAACTTTTTCTCCTTCTCCAGCTTAACTTCGATTTGAGGGTTAACAAATATTTTAATCTTCTAAAAAAATGACTTAAACTTTTTCTCCTTCTCCAGCTTACTCGATTTGAGGTTAACAAATTTATCTTTTATTGAGGAAAAAAAAGAGAGGAAACCACTTACTCTCATTCCTTTTCCTTTTTCTTTAACCCTCTTTCCAAATAAGATAACTTATAACCTTTTCCCTCCGTTTCCTTTCCCTTCCTTCATTCACCCCAATCCAAACACACCTGCTATGTTGGATCTTTGAAGGAGAAGGAAGGAAAAAGTAAAAAAAAGTAAAGGGATAGAAAGGGAAGAGAGAGAAAGAAAGGATTGTTCATCTTCTCTTGTTCATAAAAAAGATAGAAGGGAAGGAAGGGTAATATCAATTACCTTGTTTGGATAGAGAGGTGAGAAAGGAAGGGAAAGAGTTATGTGACAATTATAACCTTGAAAATATGGAATGAACAGTGAGAATGAAAAAATGAATAATAGAAAATGAAAAGATAGTTTGGTCTTCTAAAAAATATGACTTAAATCTTTCTCCTCCCCCAGCTTACCGGGTTAACAAATTTATCCTTATTGAGGGGGAAAGAGGGGGAACTAGTTACTCTAATTCCTTCCCCCTCTTTCTCTTTAACCCTCATCCTAAACAACATAACTTATGACCTTTTCCTTCCATTTCCTTTCCCTCCCCTCCGTTCACCCCACCTCCCCTCCATTCACCCCAATCCAAACAGACAAAAGACTTAGCTGAAACTTGGGGTTCAGATCAGAATCTTTAAACACCTTCTCCTTAGACGAAAATCATGCAAAAAAGTTTCTAGGGACCTATTGCTCCGATGAAGACCCTCCAACGCTCAAGTAAGTAACTTCAGAAATAGTGATGAATCGCAAACTAAAAGACTTGCTGAAACTTGGGGTTCATATCCCTTCTCTCGTTATGAGCAAAAATTCTTATACCTGTTTGGAAGTCCCTCTTATCCACTTTTAGAAGATTATTGATTCCAAGATGTCATCGTCTAGCAGGGGATAGGCGGCAAAGCCGATAGGGACAGGTCGCAACTACCTCTGAGTTTGTTAGGGATAGCCTGCCGTCTTCCTCTCCTGAAGGAGCACCGTAATCGGCAGGTAGGCTTGGTCTTGTCGGGCATGTGCCGCAACTGGCAGTGGCCATGGAAGCCACATGCAATTGCAGATGGTAGGTGGGCCATGTGGCGGTTACATGTGTCAGGTGGGCCACATGTGGGCTGAGAGTACTGGGCTGGACTAGACTCTAGGTCAGGACTGGATGGCCGACTCTGGAGTTGGTGCTGGAGGCCGACTCTGGAGTTGGTGCTGGATGACTGACTCTAGAGTCAGGACTGGATGGCCGACCCTGGAGTTGGGACTGGAGGCCGACTCTGGAGGCCGACTCTGGAGTCGGTGCTAGATGGCCGACTCCATAGTCGGTGTTGGATGGCCGACTCTAGAGTCGGTGCTGGATGGCCGACTTTAGAGTCGGGAGTCTGGGAACCCTTGCTAAAGTGTCCCACCCATCTTCCTCTCATCTCCGTCAGTCACTTTGTCCGTTAGCCCTCATGTGACTTAATCAGCCACATCAGATGCCCCCTCCGCCCTGAACTGGCGGGGTTACACCTTTCATCCATCGAAAGGGGCGCACAATCATTCAGTGGCTGATCCCCACGTGCCCTTAACCATGGAGAGGGGCATGTGTCCCTGAGGAGCGACACCTCTTCAATGCGGAAGGCATGGGGCACTGCTGTTGGGAGAGTTAATCCCCGAGGCATGCATATTTTAAAATTTGATAACAATTATCAATGCGAAAATTTAAAGATTACATATTAATCTTTCTAACATGCATCAAGATCATATCTTTGCCTTATATTATAAGATCGTTTGATCTAAGTATTGCATATAAATTAAATAATTAAGATCATATCTTAATCTTCAAGATGAGAAGTCATACTACTCATCTTGAAGCCTGCCTTAAGATCTAAGGATCAAATCACTCACCTTAAGAACAGTAGGTAAATCCTTTGTGCTCTGCAGCCGTTCAATCGTCCGGCCTCTAGTATTGTCCACGCGAAGCCCCCGAATGATCGGATTCCCAGGAGTGCTAGCTCGCGGAAAAATAATTTTGCTGATATTGAATTCTTCCACTTGAATCTTCCTCCAAGATTCACCAAGCTTTTGTTAATATTAAAATCACACCAGAATTTTCTGTTCTAACTTAGAACTGTAACACTTGGTTCTAACTATTTAGAATTTTTGATCTCTTTTGATCTGGTGTTTTGTTATCTGGTGAGGGATGTCATCTATTTATAGTTTCATATTAGCCAGCCTATTAAATTCTAACATTAGAATTCCATTGTTTTTGTGAAAACCAAAGAGGCATATTAAATTCACACGCTTGTCAATGCATGAAGAGTTGTGGGAGTGCTCTTCCAAAGAGGCACATTAATTCACACGCTTATCAATGCAGAGTTGTGTGGAGTGCTCTTCCAAAGAGACACATTAATTCACACACTTGTCAATGCACGGAGAGTTGTGTGGAGTGCTCTTCCAAGAGGCACATTAATTCATACACTTGTCAATGCACGGAGAGTTGTGTGGAGTGCTCTTCCAAAGAGGCACCTTTTAGCAAAATTTATTTTTCTTGAACTTGGGAATCATTTGAAGAAGACTAAAAGTTATAAATTAAATTCTGCATAAGAATTTAAGTTCTCATGAGATAAGATTTTAGTTATCTCATCATGCGAGAAAACCTTTTTCACACATGGGGTTGGATTTTTGGTTTTAAGCTAATTTGAATTTATTGGATTAAACCAATATAGATCATAGTCCTAGCCCAAATCAAAATTGGCTAATCCTGAATCTAT
Source organism: Calamus simplicifolius (assembly GCA_900491605.1). Lineage (NCBI taxonomy): Eukaryota > Viridiplantae > Streptophyta > Magnoliopsida > Arecales > Arecaceae > Calamus > Calamus simplicifolius. Next base: position 54,243 of record UESW01001925.1, on the reverse strand, counting down.
TTAAATCCAAATCAAATCTAATTTCAAATCAATATTTGAAATTGATTAGTCCTTCTAGTAGACTTAAACCAAATTGAATCTTATTCACTTGTACTTAATCCAATTGAGATAATTCAATCAATCAAATTGATTAATTAAATCATATACGATTCTCAATCGTTGATCAGCAAATAGATCATCCTAGGAAACTTCTATGTGTGTGACTCTCTAGGTTCAAACCTAAGCCGGTAGCATAGAAACAATTTTCTATACTAATCGATGTGCCCATCTAGCAATGGAACCCGACGTCCGAATAGGTCGAAGAGTTGCCGAGCAAACTCCAAGAACCCTAAGAAACAATTACCGTATAATTCATCCTCTTGACCACAAATGCTAAGGATGGCTTAAGAGCCTGTCAACTCTAAACAGCAAATCCATAAAGTGATTTCAATTTTAGTGATCATGTGACTTTCACATGAAGTGCCTTGGCCAAGGTCTTGCTAAATTGAAACACAAGCATTTCTCCTTTTAACGGGATAGGTCAAATTCCATCTTGATCCACAACTGACTACCACAAGTACTTGACTGCACCCAGTAACCTTTCGTAGCTGGATTAGAAATCCAGGTGGTCCGGAACCTAAGTACAATGAGTTTCTTGTAAGCCACTGGTTGTGATCTTCAGGTATGAAGGATATTTATACCTATATCTTCTTGGATTAACTCTTGACAGTAGAGTATCCGGAAATGAGTCATGTTCGGTGCAATGTACTCCTATACTTTCACATGTATGTCATACCAGTGTCTCTACACTCCTTGGTTAAAAGGACAACCAACAAATATGATATACAACGTCATATAATTGATAGCACTATGTCCCTATCATAGTATATCATTTGGTCGCGAACTCTTTTAAGGACCTTCAAAGATAAATCCTCCTTTATCGTAAAGAAAGATCCTGAGGGCTTCATTACTATTAGGAGTTTTAAGAAGATGTTCTTGTAATGAATAAACTGCCAAATAACTTTTATTAATATATCAATTTATATATATTTATATTAACACAATCATTAAATAATTAGCTTTAGGATACAATTCCCAACAACTGCAACATTATCGCCCTGTCACTCCTCACCATCAGATTCGGCGGGATCCTCCTCGAGACCGAGGAAACCCTTTAGACTCCACGAAAAGGTGATCGCCATCATGAGGCTGGCGTTACCGATGTCCCATCATTGGCTGCAGATCATGCTTCTGATGCATTTGGTAGCTACCAAGGCATCTCTTCCGGTGACAGGTATGCACGTGGCAAGTCGAGTTAGGCGGGACGATTAAAAAAAGAGGCATAAAAGGAGGGCGCCCTAAACCCAACTCCTTGCACCTCCGAGATTTCCTTCTTTTTCCCCCGAGCTTGAGCCTCCTCCGAGTCTTCCTTCCTTGGGCCTTGTTGTTCTTTTTCTTTCGTTCAGGTCAGTCCTCCCGACTTCTCTTTGCTTTCCTTCTATGGCTTCGTCACCCTTGTGGTCCTCCTCCCCTCCTTTCGAGGATCACATTTCTCAGCACAGATGCATGTTTCTCCATATCCAATACCTCCATGGTCCTCTTCTTCTTCAGAGGACCAAGTCCCTTTAGGAATGTTGCGAGCTACCAGTGGGGCTCCAATCAGGGGCCGCCCGGCAGTTGCAGCCCCACTGTCATCCTTCGCTCGGCCACCTAGGGTTAGCATGGAGAGTCCGAAGGGATTACCCCTACCACCACCTTCTCCAACCTAGAGTCCTTTAGGGTAGCCTATAAGACACCAAGGATGTCTGGCTAACCGCCCCTGGACCAAAGACAGGATGGACCTCCTCTTCCCGGGGTTGCCTTATATGAGGAGTTCTTCAGGGCAGGTCTCCAGCTTCCTCTCCACGCTTTTATTATTGACCTCCTTCGTAGGTATGCCCTAGCACCTGCACGTTGGTCCCGAACTTCTTTTGGACCATTTGTGCATTTATGGTGCTTTGCGGCCTCCAGGGCATAGAGGCCCGAGTGTCTCTATTTCATGCCTTCTATACTCTCCACCGCCAAAGCCCTCTAGTTGGTGTCTATTTACTCCCAGGCTTGGCCGAGTCCTCACTGAGCCTCCCCTCATCCATCAAAAGTGGAAGACCCGGTTCTTCTTTGCGAACCTCGAGGAAGTGAGGCGGGATTGGGGAACCCACACCTAGAGCCGAACAAGAACCTGATGATAGTCCTGAGGATCGAGAGTGCACGAGTGGTTGCTAGCCTCCGAGGTCACCCCCACCGAAAGCTCCATCGAAGGAGTACCTCCGGCTCACCGACATCCTCTCGAGCAATGGTGAGCGGTCATAGATCTTCTTTCTCTCTCCTTTTTTTTTGCTGACCGACTTTGGAACTAGCAGATATAGGGTGTCGGCTGACATCGTGAAGAGGGCGGTGGCTAAGAGGAAGAGGGCCGCTGGTGACACTGAGGGGTCGAGGAGGAGAACTTGCCCTCGGTCTCGGTCACTGAGCCCTCCCCCCAGTGAGCCTGAGCCGAGCTAAGGGGCAGCCCAGCCCCATCGATCTCATTGCTGAGTCCCTCCCGAAGGAGCCGAGGGTCGAGGTGGTCCCCCTGCCGTGGAGCCGATTGTCTCGGGCACAATGCTAGTCCTGGATGGGGGCCCGCCACAGGGAGAGAAGGCGGGCAAGGAGTACCCGACAGCAGCGGGGCCATCGGCAAAGGAGATGTCATCAGCCTCCGACGCGACTCCTACGGCCTTAGCATCGGCTGAGCCCATAGAAGGAGAGGGGCTCAGGGCAATCCCATCACGGCCCTCGCTGATGAACCATGGCCGTATGGTGGAGCGGCTGCTGGCCTACATCTGCCTATCGGAGTTACAGGAGGAACTCCGGCGTCAGGAAGGCTCCGCCTTCTTTGGGATGCCTTCGTGACACTACTGTGGGTAAGTATCCTTCCTTCTTCGTGATACTCTTTCATCTTATTGCATGTTGACAGAGATTCTCTTCGTGCAGCTGGTGAACTCCTTATCCACCGCAAGGAAGGTCACCTCCGAGGTGACAGGGCTCTCCGCCGTGCTCAACAGGAGGCCGCTGTCGCTCTGGCCTAAGCCAAGAGGGCCGAGGGCGCCTTGGAGGTTGCTCGGGCCAAGCGGGCAAAGGAGCTGGAGAGGCAAGGCATCGAACAGTGGCCGAACTCGAGCATGCCCGGGTCACCGAGGAGTGGTTGGATGTTGCCCAGGCGATGATGTGGCCCGCGACATATGTATCCACACCCTCTATCTAGGGTGAAGGCGCCAGTCGTGGGCCAATGATGCCGAGGAGATCGCTCGCATGGCCGATGCCAGTAGCCACGTCATTGGGATAGGAGTGAGGCCCTCAGAGGGCATCGGAGATGGAGGCAATGGCGCGAGCTGCCAAGGCAGCGACACGAGCCACCGAGGAGAAGGCCGCAGCGGCCGAGAGGGCAGCGCTATCGAGGCTCCGAGGCCTTCTTGGACTAGCGGAGGCTTCAGTTGATATCTACCTCCAGGGCTTCCGAGAATGCAAGGAGAAGGTGCCGGGTCTTCGGCATCCCCGGCCTCAGTGACCTCGAGCCAGACGGCGAGGAGCCAGAGATCGCCCTTAGTGCAGAGGTCGGCCGATGATGGATCTACATCGGCCGATGCTTGAAGACCTCTTCTTCTTGTAATCTTCATTTTGGCCTGTTTACTTTTGTATTGAAGTCCGACTCAAGTCAACATTATGTAGCCATTTTCATAAGTAATGAAAGTAAAATTTTTTCAATCGTCGAAGTATTTGGATTCTTTTTGGATACTTAGCTTTGTTAGCACGTCGTCTCTTGTGAGGTTGAGTGAGCTCGGAGTGATGACTCGGCCCAAGCCCGAAGCGGACTTCGAGGTGAGTGTGGAGGCTAGCTCGGGGGTCAGGCTTAGTACCAGTGTAGGCATCGGCCTTAGAAGATGACCTTATGGATGGTCTCGTATACAGACTCCATGGTAAGCCCGCCCTCATGCCGACTCGGGCGTCAATCTCTGGTGCCGACTCAGAGTCGGTCTTTGCACATGCCCGCCTCGCTTTGGTCATTCCCATAAAAGGTTGCAGGTGTCAAAGATCCATAGTTCCTGCGAGAAGATAAATACCTCCAAATCCGCAAAGGAGAGGCTTCGTCGGACTCCTTCTTAGCTCTAAGGTCCTTGGAGACAAAGAGCCAGCTGAAGGAGAGGGCTGTTTGTATGGAGTGGTAGCGCTTTTGCTTAATGAGTTTGGGCTCGAGGCCCCTCTTGCTGATGAGTTGTAGTCTTTGGTGCCGACCTGGAGTCGGTCTTTGAGTGTCGATGCTGGAGTCGGTTTTTGGTGCTAGCCTGAAGCCGGTCTTTGGGTGCCAATGCTGGAGTCGATCTTTGGTGCTAGCCTTGAGCCGGTGTTTGGGTGCTGGCTGGAGCCGGTCTTTGGTGCCGGCATAGAGCCGGTCTTTGAGTGTCAATGATGGAGTCAATCTTTGGTGCCAGTCTGGAGCCAGTCTTTGGGTGCCAACGCTGGAGTTGGTCTTTGGTGCTAGCTTGGAGTCGGTCTTTGGGTGCCGGCTTGGAGCCAGTCTTTGAGTGTCGATGCTAGAGCCCGTCTTTGAGTGCCGACACTGGAGCCGATCTTCAGTGCCAGCATGGAGCTGGTCTTTGGCGATTAATGGTAGTACCAACAAGGTTGTTCACATTCCAGGTGCGAGGGAGTGGCTTTCCATCGAGTCCTTCGATCCGGTACACTCTGCGATTGAGAGCTTTGATGACTCGGTATGGTCCCTTCCCAGTTTGACAATAGTTTGTCCCCCTCCATGGGCTTTGAGACCTCGGCTCATCTGAGGACCAAGCCTCCAGGGAGGAACGCCCTGGGATGAACTCTAGCATTGTAATACCTTGCGATCCTTTGGATAGACGCCATCCTGAGTCACGCCCAGTCGTGCGCCTCCTCGATGAGGTCAAGATTGGCCTACAGCTGACTCAAATCCTCCTCCTCATTGTATGACTCTACCCGAGGACTGGGGATGGCGATCTCCACAGGGATGATGGCTTTCGATCCAACATGAGGATGAAAGGAGTCTCTCCGATGAAAGTTCGTGGCATCATGTGGTATGACCATAGCACGTTCGGAAGCTCCTCCATCTATCTTCCTTTAAAGTCATCCAGACGCACCCTGAGCTCCTGGAGGATGGTCTGGTTTGTGATCTCGGCCGTCCATTCTTCTGTGAATGATCGATGGCAGTGAACCATTGGCAAATGCCCAGCTCGGCGCAGAATTCTCTAAAGGGGGCACTGTCGAACTGCCGGCCATTATCAGTGACAAGTGTGTGGGGCAGGCCAATCAGCAGATGATGGATTTTCAAACGAAAAGATCTCATCTTGCCCTCGGTGATCTTGGCGAGTGCTTCGGCTTCTACCCACTTGGTGAAGTAGTCGATAGCGACGAGTAAGAACTTTCTCTAATCGAAGGCCGAAGGGAATGGTCCTAGGTTGTCTATTCCCCACTGGGCGAAGGGCCATGGAGCCGACAAAGGGCTTAGCTGGGAAGTCGGCTGTCGTTGGATGTTGGCATATCGCTGACAGTTATCACACTTCCCCACTAGCTCAGTAGTGTCTTCTCTCATGGTAAGCCAATGGTACCCTTGGCGCAAGGCCTTGTACACTAGCACTCTACTCCCCACATGATTCCTGCAGATGCCCTCATGGATCTCACAGAGGATGTAGTCGGCATCTGCAGGGCCAACATACTTGAGGAAAGGGTGAGAGAAAGACCTCCCGTACAGCTGTCCGTTGAGCACCAAGAACATGGAAGCTCGCCATTTGAGCAGCTTGGCCTTCGTAGGGTCAGTAGGAAGAGCACCATCGGTGAGGTATCGTACGTATGCATCCACCCAGGTGGACTCTTGGTTGATTGGCACGACTTCCTCTACTGCATCAATGCTCGGGGCCTCCAAATGCTCCATGTAAGTCCTCTTAAAGCCCTGTCGATCGAAGTGGACAACTAGGACAGAGCATCGGCCCTGACATTCTTGCCCCTAGAGATGTAGCTAACACTAAAGTGAGTAAAGGATGAGGTCTGTAATTGGACCTTACTTAGATAGCGGGATATGATGGGATCCCGGGCCTCGTACTCTCCAACAATTTGCTCAGAGATGAGTTGGGAGTCAGTGAAGGCTCTGAGTTGCTTTACTCCAAGCTCCTTGGCGAGCTTTATTCCTGCCAGTAAGGCTTTGTATTCAGCTTGATTGTTGGTGGCTGGGAAGAGGAACCAGAGGGCGTACTCCACCATCATTTCATATGGGCTCGCGAGGATAAGGCCAGCTCCACTTCCTTAGGAATTCAAGGTGCCATCCACGTGGAGGATCCAGTTTTCCCTCCCTACCTTGGGTGTAGCGTCTGAGAGAGCCAAGCGGGGCTCCTCCGGCTGCTCTCTGATCTAGGTGCACTCAACCAAAAAGTCCGCTAAGACTTGGGACCTCATGGCTGACCTCGGTTGGAACGATAGGTCAAACTCCCCCAACTTGATAGCCCATTTTGTCAGCCGGTCAGAGGTGTCAGGACGGGACAGAATCGCTTTAAGCGGTTGGTCCGTAAGCACCACGATTGGGTGGGCTTGGAAGTAGGGCCTAAGATGTTGAGCGGAGACAATCAGTGCAAAAATAATCTTTTTAGTTTTGGAATACCTATCTCCGCATCATGAAGCACTTTGCTGGTGTAGTAGACTGGCCTCTGCTTCCCATCGGCATCGATGCGAATGAGTACGAAACTAACCACCTCGGGGGATGCCACAAGGTAGAGGAAGAGTTCCTCTCCCTCCCTCGGCTTGGACAGCAGCGGTGGAGTTGACAGGAACTCTTTCAATCCTTTAAAGGCTCTTTGGCACTCTTCCGTCCACTCGAAGCCGTTAATCTTTTGCAAGGCTTTGAAGAAAGGAAGGCACCTCTCCATTGACTTCGAGAGGAAGCGGCTTAGGGCTGCCACCCTCCTTGTGAGCCGTTGCATCTCCTTCTTGCTAGCCGATGGCCTCATGTCGATGATGGCACTGATCTTCTCTGGATTGGTCTAGATTCTCTGTTGCATTACCATAAAGCCCAGGAACTTTCCTGCCGTGACTCCGAAGGCATACTTCCGCAGGTTTAGCTTCATCTGATAGTGGCAAAGGTTACCAAAGGTTTTCGCCAAGTCAGCAATATGGTCGTCAGTGAGAACACTTTTGGTAAGCATGTCGTCCACGTACACCTTCATATTACGTCCGATCTGGTCTTCGAAGACCTTATTCATCAGTCTCTGATATGTGGCCCCTGCATTCTTCAGCTTGAAGGGCATTACCTTATAGCAGTAGACATCCTTCTTGGTCACAAAGGAAGTGGCCTCCTTGTCCGCCGGATCCATCTTTATCTGGTTGTACCCCAAGAAACCCCAAGAAGGCATCCATGAAGCTGAGTGTCTCATGGCTGGACGTGGCATCCACCAACCGATCAATTCTGGGCAATAGAAAGTTATCTTTGGGGCACTCCTTGTTGAGATCGGTGAAGTCGACACACATCCTCTAGCTCCCGTTGGCCGTACGGACCATCACCATATTGGCCAGCCAGTCGGGGTAATGTAACTCCCGGATATGGCCTGTAGCGATCAGCTTGCGGACCTCCTCATCGATGGCCCTCTGACGCTCAGGGGCAAAGCTCCTCTTCTTCTATCGGACTGGAAAACACCTTGGGTCGATGTTGAGTTTGTGAATGATCATCTCTGTTGGTATGCCTGGCATATCCAATGCTGACCAAGTAAAGACGTCCGAGTTGGCCCATAGGAAGGCGAGGAGTCAGTCCCTTGCCTCCTCAGGGAGAAGTAGACCCGGACTGTCTTCGTTGGGTCCTCCCCTAGTGGAAAGGTCAGCAAGCACTTAGCCGGTTCCCTTCTCTTCTCCGAGTCTCTATGATCAAGTAACTCGGGCACTGGCGGAGCAGATGCCTCCTAAGGATTGGGCGTTGTGTGATAACAGAGTGGTACTAGGCTCCGTTTCTCGTGCATCTCTCTGATTCCTCCACTAGTGGGGAATCTTACAAGCAACCTCTTGATGGAGATGATGGCGTCTAGAAGGTTCAAGCCGAGTCTTTTGAGGATGGCATTGTAGGCTAGGGGGACTCGAATGACCAGGAACTTCATGAAGACCATGCTCTGGCACGATGATGTCCCAACCGTGACTGAGAGGGTGATCTCTCCCTCTACCCTCACAGAGTCTCCAGTAAAGCTCATTAGGGGCGTGGTCACCGATAACAGGGAGTCAGGAGACAAACTCATTCGAACAAAAGCATCGTAACTGAAAACGTCGACTAAGCTTCCATTGTCAACAAGAATTCTCTTTACATGGTGTTTCGCAATTGTCATAGACATGATGACACTGTTATCATTAGGATTGTCCGGTGAAGCACCGGAGGAGAAAGAGAGGAGGGAGGAATTGAATTGAGAGAGAGAAGAACCTATGACAGGTTTTCAGATGGTCCAAGCCTTGGTTCGGGCCCGGCGGCATGCTTGCTGCCTCACCGGGCCTGAGCTTCGGTCGGCGACCTCCACCGGCACCGAGCATGCGTCCGGTGGAGGTCCGGCCAGCCGGCCGTGCCACCGGCATGCCTCCTAGCCATGGTGAATCGTGAGAGAGGAAGAGAGATACAAGAGAGAAATTAGAGAGAGAAAGGAGAGGGGAGGCCGGCTGCGGCGGCAGTCGGCTCTGGCCCGACCATTGGCGGCCGGGCCACCCCCAATTTGGCCGGTGGCGGCCTTGGCCGCCGGCGCTAGAAACCCCTGTTTCATTTGAAACAGGGGACCAACAGGAAATCAAGCATGGCCCGGCTGGGCTAACAGTGATTTGGGCCCTGTTGGGCTGGTTTAGGAGCTCTGTTTGACCAGTGTTTTGGGCCCTGTATCAGGCCGAGAATGGCAAAGTAAAAATATATGGCCCGAATCATGATTGAATCTAATTTCTTGGGATATTTTAAATCCCCATTTGGGCAAATATGTTGAGAGATATTCGAGCCCAAAGTTGGGCCCGTGAAGTGGTCTTGGTAGAGTTTTAAGAATCATTTTATTATTCAGATTTTAGAAATTTAATAATGTAAAATGATACTGTAGGTACCCAGGTGTGCAAATAGCTAGGTTATCAATTGGAATTTGCATAATGAGGTAAGTAAGCCAAGTATTATAATTTCATAGATTATTTAATTTATAAATTATGAATTTACAATTAGATGCATGTTTATGAAATGTGAAAAATGAAGTTCATTTATTCCGAATTAATGTATAGTACCACGAATTATAAATAAGTATTTGTTATGATATAACTTATATGTGTATATGCAAAAATGTAATTATGTTAATTTTGCAAATTATGTTGGTACCATCGAGATGATAATATGCAATCATGATGATGACAGTAAAATTTAGTGTATGTGTCGCCGCGGTTCTCATATAACTTGAAATGACTAGTGATACGTGACCCACCTCCACAGGAGAAGATATGTGGAGGACACACATCCGTAGGATGTATTCTGATGACATATTATGATATGACATAACACTGGTACCAAGGACCCTTCCTCTAAGGGGACATTTAAGAGTGATACACAAGATGAGTGTTGTAGGGCCGTTGGACACATAAAGAAAAACAATGATAGTATAAACAGTGTTTGGTTTACATTGCATATTCTAGTATTTATTATTTAATTAAGCTTCCAAATTATTTGATCTGATGACATTAATATGCTGATAGCATGATAAATGTAATTTGAAATTGTATTAGGCTTACTTATTGAGTGTGAGCTCATAGAATTCTCACAATGTTTTTCATAGCCTCAGGAATGAAGAAGGATATTTGGGATAGACGGAGCTTCTATTAAATAAACTTAGTTCCATTATATTGATATAGTTCAGTATTGCTTGTGTGTAGGGAAGGCAGCCCAAGACTGATAATTATGGTTTGAAATAAATCATGGATTTGAATTTTTGCTTTATATTGATTTATGTGATGAAGTTTGAGACGCCTTGTATGCCTGGCATGCGGCGGGTTGTCACCCTAGCTCGGGTTTTGGGACTGGGGCATGACAGCTTTAGTAGTATCAGAGCCAGGTTATGATATTAGGGACATATACATGATGACACTTTAGGCAAAATACTAGGATGACATTGAGACAATTATAAATTTAAAGAATTTTAGATATTATGCTTTGAAAACCTAACATATAGAGTTTACCATGATATTAATTACAACTAATTTTTCAGGAGATAGGAATGACTCGTCACACTAGAAGCCAACAAAATGATGAAGTTCCCAGATTGGTAATGCTGGCCAACCGAGAGGTTTGAAAGCCACCGGAGGTGCTGCCCTGCCAATTCAGTTGAGACTGATCAGCAGCGACTCCATACCGAGATGCTTCAGGTTCTCTCGGGTATGGCGCAGTCAATGCAAGACTTGCAGCATCAGATTCTACATGCCTTATCCACCCAGCCTGCTCCACTGCCCTGTAGACACAGCCTGCCCCTCCTGTTCCACAGACTCAGCCTGACTCTACTACTCCACAGACCCAGCCTACTCCATCTCAATCCTGGATAGGGGTTGGCTGCAGCTTTGCAGACTTCAAGAAGTTTGCCCCTGCCCCTTTCTCTGGATCCACCAACCCTGTTGATGCTGAGCGGTGGATGCGAGATATGGAGAAGGCTTTTACAGCTCATGGTAGTCAGGAAATGGAGCGGATCAGATTTGCCACCTACGTTCTCCAAGGAGAATCTTATGATTGGTGGTTAGTTGAGGAGCAGCGTCGGGATGGACAGGTTATTTCTTGGGGAGAGTTTAGAGAGATATTCTTTGATAAATACTTCCCCAGGAGTGTACAGAGATAGATGGAATTGGAGTTTATCAAATTGGAGCAAAAGGATCTTTCTGTGGCCCAGTATGAAGCTGAATTCACCAGGTTGGCCCATTTTGCTCCAAATATTATGACCAATGAAATGGCCAAGATCACCCGATTCACTGAGGGACTGCGACCCAGGCTGAGGCAAGCAGTCAACGCATTTGAGCTTCTCACTTATAGTGTTGTGGTGAATAAGGCCCCGGTGATTGAGAGAGATATGAATGCTGTTCAGAAAGATTGGGAGTAGTGGAGGAAGAGGAAGGAACTACTTCTGGCCAATCCCCAGCTCAGGCCAAGAAGAAGGGTGCACAGCAGGCCCCAGCTAAACCACAGAACAAGGAGACTCGTTGCATTCATTGTGGTAACTCCCACCCTGGAAAGCCTTGCCGCAGATTGACTGGTGCCTACTTTGTCTGTAGGAAAACTGATCACAAGATTGCCACTTGTCCCTTTTGGAAGGATCAACAGCCTTCTTCAAGTCAAGGAATAAGGCAGCAGTATCAACAGCAGCCACCGAGGACCTAGGGAAGGGTCTTCAACTCACTCAGCAGGACGCTGCCGCCTCTAATTCTATGGTGACAGGTATACCCTTTAATGTTATATCTAGTATTACATTCTTATCTAGTGCAATGCATTGATAGTTAATTAAAAGTTAGGTTCAATCCTTAATGTTAAAACAAATTACACTTATGTCCAGGAATGATTAAAGTGGGTACTACTTATGCTCAAACTTTAATTGACCCAGGTGCCATGCATTCTTTCATATCTGACATCTATCTTGACAAGAATGCATCATTGACACCTAGTTCTCTGGAGCAAGAGTTGCATATTACTTTTCTAAATGGAGATGTTATGAAAGTTGACACAGTATGCAAATCTTGCCCAATTGTCTTGGAGGATAGGAGGTTGAATGCTGATATCATTGTCCTACCACTGAAGTTCTTTGATATTATCCTTGGAATGGATTGGTTGGCCTCCTATCATGCTTCAGTAGACTACTTCAGAAGACTATCAACTTCAAAATTCCAAGCCAGCTTGAATTCAGTTTTACTGGTGGTTAGAAACACCTAGCCTCGGTGTTCATAACAGATGCAGGCTGGAAGGTATCTGATGAGTGGTGGTCAAGGATTTCTTGCTGTAGTCAAGGACCTTCAGCAAGAAGAGACCAAGTTGGAGGATATTCCATAGCTCGAGAATTCCTCGATGTCTTTCCAGATGAATTGTCTAATTTACCCCTGACCGGAAGTCGAGTTCTCTATTGATCTAGTTCCTGGAACTGGGCCTATATCAAGGCCCCTTATCGTATGGCCCCGGCTGAGCTAAAGGAACTGAAGGATCAACTGCAGGAGCTCCTAGATAGGGATTTATCAGACCCAGTGCTTCTCCTTGGGGTGCTCCAGTTCTATTTGTTAAGAAGAAGGATGGCAGTCTTCGACTCTGCATTGATTACCGGGAAATCAATAAAGTAACAGTGCGAATAAGTATCCTCTGCCGAAGGATTGACGACTTGTTTGATCAACTTCAAGGAGCCCGGATATTCTCAAAGATTGATCTTAGGTCAGGGTACCATCAGCTCAAAGTCAAGGAAGGGGATGTACCAAAGACAGCATTTAGAACCAGATATGGCCACTATGAGTTCTTGGTGATGCCGTTTGGGTTAACTAATGCCCCAGCAGCATTCATGGACTTATGAACAGAATTTTTAAACCATATCTGGATCAGTTTGTGGTGGTTTTCATTGATGATATTCTGATATATTCCAAGAGCCATAAGGAGCATGAGGACCACCTGAGATCGTGTGCTACAGATTCTTCGAGAGAAGAAGCTTTATGCCAAGCTGCAGAAGTGTGAATTTTGGTTGGATCAAGTATCTTTCTTGGGTCATATAATCTCTAAAGATGGTGTATCTGTGGACCCAAAAAAGATTGAAGCTATCACTAACTGGAGCCGACCTTCCAATGTGGCAGAAGTCAGAAGCTTCTTGGGATTAGCCGGGTATTACCGAAAATTTGTGGAGAATTTTCTCGCATTGCTCTACCCCTAACTCGCTTAACCCAAAAGCGAGTGAAGTTTGACTGGACAGTGGAGTGTGAGGAAAGTTTCAGGAGTTAAAGCAGCGCCTGGTGTCAGCTCCCATTCTTGTTCTTCCAACGGGATCTGAAGGTTTTACTATATACACTGATGCCTCTCGAAAAGGATTGGGATGTGTTTTGATGCAGAATGAAAGAGTGATAGCTTATGCCTCCAGACAACTGAAACCTTATGAGCAGAATTATCCTACTCATGACTGGAATTGGCTGCTGTGGTTTTTGCTCTGAAGATTTGGCGGCATTATCTATATGGAGTGTCGTGTGATGTGTATACAGATCATAAGAGTCTAAAATACATCTTCACACAGAAGGAGCTAATTTAAGGCAGAGGAGGTGGTTGGAACTATTGAAGGATTATGACCTGAATCTACAGTATCATCCTGGGAAGGCCAATGTAGTAGCTGATGCTTTGAGCAGAAATCCTCTTCTGAGTTAGCTGCTATGATTACCTCCCAGCCTCACGTATTGAGAGATCTGGAGAAGTGGGAGGTTGGTCTGAGAGTACAGCAGTCTGATGGACTTATTGCAGCACTTGTACTCCAGCCGACCTTAGTTGACAGAATCAAGTCCTCCCAGATGGAAGATCCAGATCTACAAAGGATTAAAGAAGTGGTACAATCAGGAGTTCAGAATGAATTTTATATAATGGATGATGGATCCCTGAAATTTGAAGGAAGACTTTGTGTGCCAAACAGTGAAGAGCTAAAGGCTGAAATTTTGAAAGAGGCTCACTACTCTCCCTATACTGTGCATCCAGGTGGCACTAAGATGTACAGAGACTTAAAGGAAAATTTTTGGTGGAAAGGCATGAAGAGGGAGATTGCTCAGTATGTGGCCAAGTGCTTGGTGTGTCAGCAAGTGAAAGCCGAGCATCAAAGGCCTGCAGGACCTCTTCAGTCTCTGATGATTCCACAGTGGAAATGGGAAAAGATTACAATGGACTTTGTGACTGGTCTGCCCAAAACTCTAAGAGCAACGATGCAGTTTGGGTCATTGTGGACAGACTAACAAAATCAGCTCATTTCCTACCTTTCAGAGTTGGGGTCTCTAGTGAAAGATTGGCTAATTTGTATATTGAACAGATCGTGAGACTCCATGGTGTTCGGTATCTATTGTATCAGATAGAGATACCAGGTTTGTGTCCCAGTTTTGGAAGAGCCTTCATAAGGCCATGGGAACCAAACTAAACTTCAGTACAGCCTATCATCCCCAGTCAGATGGACAATCAGAGAGGACCATACAGATTCTGGAGGACATGTTGCGAGCCTGTGTGATGGACTTGGGTGGAGCTTGGGATAACCACTTACCTTTGGTGGAGTTTGCATATAATAATAGTTACCAAGCCAGCATCCAGATGGCTCCATTTGAAGCTCTGTATGGTAGGAGGTGCAGATCTCCTATATGTTGGGATGACGTGGGGGAAAGGAAGTTGCTAGGCCCTGAGCTGATTCAGCAAACAGTAGATAAGGTGCATTTGATCAGGGAGCGTCTTCGTACAGCTCAGAGCAGGCAAAAGAGTTATGCTGATGTCAGAAGAAGGGAATTGGAATTCCAGGTTGGGGATCATGTCTTCTTAAGGGTATCACCAACCAAAGATGTGATGAGATTTGGGATTAAAGGAAAGCTGAGTCCACGTTATATTGGACCTTTTGAGATCTTGAGCAGAGTTGGAGAGGTTGCTTACAGCCTGGCACTGCCTCCGATTCTATCTGGGGTACACAATGTTTTTCATGTATCTATGCTGAGGAAGTATATCTCTGACCCCAGCCATGTCATAGCATATGAGCCTATACAGTTGAGGAAAGATTTATCATATGAGGAGCATCCTTTGCGTATCGTAGACCGCAAAGATCAAGTTCTAAGACGGCGTACCATTCCCTATGTCAAGGTGCAATGGAATAATCATTCTGAAAGGGAGGCTACTTGGGAACTGGAGGAAGAAATGAAAAAAAGTATCCACAACTATTTGTATCTTAAATAGTTAATGATTGAAACTGTTGAATTTTAGTTAGTTGATTGTAACAGAAATTTGGACCTTTATTTTAATAAAAGTTATCAATTTCGAGGCCGAAATTTTTATAAGGAGGGGAGAATGTAATCCCCTAGATTTCTTAACTGCTCGTGAGAATTATCGTGAGATCAGATGATAGACTCCAGATGTTTGAATTTCTATATTAATCTTAATCGTGATATAATGATAACAGATATTTTCAAATATCTAACTAATTCCCTTGATTTGGGACTCTGCAATGCCTATAAAAGATGGAACCCTCCTTCCCATCATGACGCCCCTTCTCATCATCTCGTGCGGCGTCTGCTCCTGGTAAGTCCCTCTGTCCACCATGCATGGGAGGGAGAAAGAGAGAAAGAGAGGAAAGAGAGAGAAAGGAGAAGGGAAAGAAGCCGATCTTCTGTGACCGATTTGGTTCAGGCCCGGCGGCGTGCCCGCCGCCTCGCCGGGCCTGAGCCCCGGCACCCCACCGGCACCGGGGGCGTCCGGTGGGGTGCCGGAGGAGAGAGAGAGGAGGGGAGAGAGAGAGAGAAGAACCTGTGACCAGCCGGTCCGATCCTTGGTTCGGGCCCGGCGGTGTGCTCGCCGCCTCGCCGGGCCTGGGCCTTGGTCGGAGACCTCCACCGGCGCCGGGCGTGCGTCCGGTGGAGGTCCGGCCGGCCATGGTGGCCGGCCGCCGCCTAGCCGCGGTGAATCGTGAGAGAGGAAGAGAGATAAAGAGAGAAATTAGAGAGAGAAAAAGGAGAGGGGAGGCCGCCGCGGCGGCGGCGGCTCTGGCCGGCCACGGCGGCCGGGCCGCCCCCAATTTGGCCGGCGGCGGCCCTGGCCGCCGGCGCAGAAACTCCTCTGTTTCGTTTGAAACAGAGGAGCTGGAAATAATGGGCCGGCCGGGCCGTGATTTGGGCCCTGTTGGGCCGTTCTGAGCCCAGTTTGAGCAGCATTTTGGGCCTGTATCGGGCCGAGAATGACAAAGTAAATATATGGCCCGAATCAGGATTGATTCTAGTTTCTGGGAATAATTTTATTTCCCTATTTGGGTGTATACATTGAGAGATATTCAAGCCCAAAGTTGGGCCCGTGAAGTGGTTTGGGTAGAGTTTTAAGAATTATTTTATAATTCAGATTTTAGAAATTTAATAATGAAAAATGATTCTGTAGGTTCCCAGGAGTCCAATTAGCTGGGTTATCAAGTGAAATTCGTGTACTGAGGTAAGTAAGTCAAGTATTATAATTTTATTATTTATTTATTTATGAACCACAGTTAAATAGTAATTACTGGCAAAATCATGTTACTATGATGATAATATGTAATCATGATAATGACAGTAAATTTTGTATGTGTCGCCGCGGTTCTCATATGACTTGAAATGACAGTGATTGACTCACCTTCACAGAAGATCACACATCCATAGATGATGACAATTATGACATGGCATAACACTGGTACCAGGACCTTCCTCTTAGGGGATATTTAAGAGTGATACACATGATGAGTGTTGTAGGGCCGTGGGACATAAAGAAAAACAATGACAGTATAAACAATGTTTGTTTACATTGCATATTCTAGTAATTATTAATTAAGCTTCCAAATTGATCTGATGACATGAATATTGATAGCCTGATAAATGAAATTTTGAAATTATATTAGGCTTACTTATTGAGTGTGAGCTCATAAAATTCTCATAATGTTTTTCAGAGCCTCAGGAATGAAGATGGATAATTGAGATAGAAGGAGTTTCTATTAAAAAACTTAGTTTTATTATATTGATAGTTCAGATTTGCTTGTGTAGGGCAGATAGCCCAAGACTGATAATTCTGGTTTGTAATAAATCATGGATATAAATTTGCTTTATATTGATTTATGTGATAAGTTCAAGATGCCTTGCATGCCTGGCATGCGGCGGGTTGTCACCCTAGCTCGGGTTTTGAGACTGGGGCGTGACAGGGGTGAAGTACTCCCCTCTGGGGATGAGAGTCTGGGGCCGGTTGTCTAGTCGGCGGGGAGGATCAGATCTCCTGGGACGAGCCCCATTGGGCTCCAGACGAGCTTGATTCTTGCTAGGCCCTCCCTTAGCCTCCCTCTGGAAAGAGTCCGCTTCGTCGGCGCGGATGTAATTCTATGCGCGGCTCAGTAGTTCAGCGTAGGAGCCATAAGGGTTTTTATCGAGGGAGTAAGCGAAGCGGGAATGGCGGAGCCCTCACTTCAAGGCCAGGATGGCCACTGTGTCGTCAAGGTTGTAGACTTCAAGCGTGGCTTCCTTGAACCGGGCCATGAAGTCCCTCAGTGACTTGCCACTCTTCTGCTGAATGGCGAATAGGCTATTAGCCACCCGAGAGATCTTTCGGCATGCATCAAAGTGTGCCAGGAAGGCCCTCTCTAGCTTTTGAAAGGAGTTGATGCTATGCGGCGATAAACGAGAGTACCGGGCACGCATAGCCTTCCGAAGGGTGGCCGAAAAGGCGATGTAGAGGAGGGAGTCGGTCCCCTAGACCTGCATGAGGATCTTGTAACTTTCCAAATGGTCTAGGGGGTCAGTGGTACCATCATAGGGGTCTAGCTAAGGGAGATGAAACCGGTTTGAGATCGGTTCCTCCTTGATACAAAGGTACAGCAGGGGGCGGCTATCGTAGTCCACCTTCGGCTGATTGGTGATCCTACGGCTGAGCTCCTCTAGCCACTGGTTGTACTCATCCAGACGCTGCTCTGCCTGGTGAGCGATCCGATCATCGAAGGACCCCTCGCTTGAAGATCTTGAGGATGGGGAGGGATGGTGCCGATGATGATGCCCTCGCTCAGCCTTCTTCCCGTGCCGCCACTTATGGGAATCGTCAGAATGGTGGGAGGGAGATCGAGGCCTCTTAGAGGTCCCCCGCCAATGATGCTTGGGCGATGTGCGACGGCGGTGAGCCTCCCTCTGAGGGGATCTCCCACGAGTTGATTGCTAATTAGGCTGATCGGCCCTACGCCCGGCGAGGGCGACCTTGGGCGCTGCTGCGCGGCCGTTGGTTGTTGCAGCTCATGAACCTCTACCACAAGCGATTGGACTTGTAGGGCGAGGGCGGAGATCCAATCATCCTGAGGTAGTGGCGAAGGTAGAGCAGGAAGGTTGGTCTGGGGAGCAGGGAGACCGGCCTCCGGCTGCTCAGGCCCTTGATGATGCCCCCGGTGCGGCCGATGGATATCTCATGTGCGTGTGTCACTACTATTTCTTCAATTTTTTAAGGGGAGTAAAAGTCTGTAGCTGTTTGTTTTGAAGCTTTCTATCTCCTCATTCCTTACGCCCTCCTACCTGGCGCGCCAATCTATTATCGCCAAATTACCTCCTCGAACGTCGGGCGAAGATGAGGATCCAAAGGATGATGAGGGTGAAGCTGGGAATCTTCAAACACCTTCTCCTTAGGTGAAAATCTTGCAAGGAAGTCCCCGGGGACCAGTTGCTCCAGTGAGGACCCTCTGACACTCAAGTGAGTAACTTGGGAAACATTAATGAATCGTGGACTGTTATCCGCCCATGATGGGTCAAACCTGACCCGTTTGTATCATTTATTTCATCCACTTACCCGATGGTTAAAAGGGTAGTGGGTGGTTGTGAAAACGGTATGGTTCTCGGTTATGAGAATGAGAGATCAATGATTGTTTGATTTTTCAATAATAATATAACTCTTCCACTTGAAAACAAATAATCTCTCGAGACAATAGATAAACTTAAAAATGATCACGGAGGCATTTAATCTGTGAAATCAAAGTTTGGTTTGTCTCGTAATCACACTTGGATCAGGCAAGATTATCCGAGAAAGAGGACATCAAACAAGGTTTGAATTTCAAACTACTATTTTAATTTTAACAATGGTATCAGAGCATATGGTTTCGGTTCTCTTTCTCGCGTTATTAGCATGCTTTCGTGATTAGTTTGCTTTCTGATAATGATAGAGAAGAAATTCAGAAGATAAGATAAAATCAGATTCTATGCATGTATAATATAGTTATTAAATAGTAAGAATCTAATAATAATTAAAAAAAATGAGAGGTATGCAACAGATAAGATAGAATCATGTTCTTTGGATTTTATCTCATCATGCTGCTGTCACGCAGCAGCGACCATGCATCGTGAGGAAAAGGTTGGACAAAAGTTTTTTTTTTTGGGAAAATCTTCATATATATTTTTTCTCTTCTTCCGTCAATTGCTTTTCCTGCTCTCTATTTCTTATTCTTTGTTCTTTTTGAAATATAGAGATGTATACTATATTGTATAGAAGGGAAAAGGAGGGTAAGGGAGAAGACGTTGGCTGGGAAATGGGACGGCGGGCGCTGGGTCTCGCCTGTCCTAAAGAGGAGAAAGAGAGCGCTCCATTTTTGGGGGTTCCTGCTCCTTCCAACAAGAATTAAAGCCAGGCTGGAATTTTGTGGAAGCCGAGAAGTTTGTTAGAGGTTTCTGTCGACTAACAGCAAATAGATAAATATTTAGAGGGTTGAAAACTTGGAATCATTTATTACCTTCGTGGATAAGGAAAATAGGCATTAAAAAAAAATGCAGGCTCCTATGAACCCCAAGGGCCCGGACCCACTAAAGAATCTATGGCTACTCATGTTTTCAAAAGAATTTAAGGCGTTGAGCATAACAACATCATTAATGTTGGTGATATTCATAGACTTTCCCTGTTGCCGCCCTTGGCAACTTTGCACTGTATCTTCTTACGGCCATGTCTCTTAATTTGGACAGACCTGTAAAGACCCAAATGGCAGTTGCAATCCTGATTCGAAACGGTGAGTGCTGTAAGGAAAGCTCTAAAAACTGTTCCCCTTCTAGCATGAGGGTCCAATGGGCCCAGCCCAATAAAACAATGGAAATAAATACAACCCAGTGAGGTTGTGGAAGAAAACAAGAAAGAAATTAAAACAAAATTTGAGTGAGAGAGGCACAACATCATTTTTTTTTTATTTTTATTTTTGGCTTGATCGTTGTTGTATCAATTTTTTTTGGAATAGATTAAGCTGGTTACGTACTGGTATGTCAGTTTTGTACTGACCATATTTTTTTTTTTTGTGTTTTGTTAAACAAGATCTCTATTCCAAATGGCAAAAATGATTACAATGATGACACACCGTGATATAAGGCGAAACGAGCTACGGAAGAGGATCCAGGGACTCAGATATCATCCAGGAGATAGCTTACACGAGCATATCAAAAAGCTTGATTGCCTTATGAAACACTTAGAGGAACAAGCTTTTGACAACTATAAAATATGGGCATTGGATCACTCACTCCCATTATATTTTTCAGGAGTCCTGCGCAGCATTTGGGATCGCTTTGAAGAGCGTATCTCTTACAGGGATTTGTTTTCTCATTTGCTAAATCATGTTGATATGCTGAGTGGGTGTGACTCTGATGAAGAAGATGATATTGTTGAAAATAAGGATCCATCACCACTTGTTGAGCTTCAAATAAATGATGTTTTAGAGTTGAACAAGAAACCCAAACAAGGATACTTAATATTTGGACTATGTGTTGTCCTTGTTGGAGTTCTTGTGGCTTGTTATTTATATTGATTATGTTGCAAACATAGTTAAAGCTTGTATAGTTGCTTGTCTTATTTGAACACAATATTTACTATGTCATTTTCTTGCTTATATGAATTATGAATGTCATATGCAATTAAATTATCTTATATGTGGATATAATAGATTTTAATTGTATTTTGAAGTGAATCAAGAGATAAAGATAAGACTTGTGATTATGAATGATGGGTGGAAAGCATAGCGACCATCTAATTTTATAACATGAGTTAAGTCTTTCGCTCGTTGATCAAAACTTGGGATAATAACTAGACATGTGTTGTGCTGAAACTAAATGAAATTCGTTAAATTAACTGTAGATCATGGCTTCAAAAATATAATTGCTGACCTGAACAAAGGTGATAAGAAACTCAATGGCGAGAATTATCATGTTTGGCATCTTAAGATACAGTATGTTCTAGAGGAACAAGAGGCTTTAGAAGCTGTTAACCATACCATGGAAGATCCTGGTCAAGGTAATGGTGTCCAACAAAGGCGAGACCATGAGATCTATCGAGCTTGTAAAAAGAAAGACTCCATTGCTAAGGGCATATTGATAAGTGCTATGGAAGATGACCTTGTTTGTGAGTATGAGCAGTATCCTTCAGCTCATGAGGTCTGGGTTGCCCTAAGAGAGAGATTTGCTGGAGTTAGTACAAGTAAGCTAAGGCAGCTTACTATTAAGCTCGATAGTTATAAGAAGCGTCCTGATCATTCAATGGCACAACATCTCCGGGAGATGTCGAGTATGATTAGAGAGCTGAAAAATGCTGGACACATTCTGACTGATGAGCAACAGGTACAGGGAGTGATCCGTTCTCTTCCAGATAATTGGGATACTATGAAGCAAATCTTACCCACAATGAGAGTATCAAGACCTTTACTGATGTAGCTCGACATGCTAAGCTGGAGGCTGAACGCGTGGAATCCTTAAGGTCTACCGGACATGCATATGTTGCTGAAGGGTCCAGGGGTGCTCTGGTAAAAAGCGTAAGCGCTCCTGGAAGAAAGATAGTAAAGGTCATGGTAAGAATCATGCTATTGGACAGTTCAAGAAGAACAAAGGCAAGGGCAAGTTCTTTGGGAAGAAGAAGAAGGACAAGTCAAAGTTGAAATGCTACAAGTGTGGCAAAAAGGGTCATTTTGCTCGTGAATACTCTGAGCAAAATAAGGTAATACATGTCCTAATGCTCTTGGTGAAATATATGTTTCTAGCACTGTATTTCTTACTGACTCTTATCCTTTGTGGATAATAGACTCAGGAGCCACAAACCATGTAGCTAGAGAAAGATCTGCCTATGTGGAGTTTCATCGACTGCCAGCTGGGAGCAAATGGATATACGTAGGGAATAATGCAAGAATAGAAGTCAAGGGAATTGGCACATGCAAGCTTCAGTTGCATGGTGGAAGAACGTTCTACTTGCATGATGTTCTCTTCGCTCCGGATATTCGACAAACTTAGTATCTGTTGTGTTCTTCTTAAAATGGGTTTTACTTTAAATTTTCATGGTAATTGTGTTGACATCTTTAATGATGTTGTTCATTTGGTTTTTGGATATTTGTTAAATGGTTTTATGGTGTTAGACATTGAACCTCATAGTTATTATGTGCATGGTTGTTATTCAATGGTTGTCTCTTCTAGTGCTGATAGTGTTAATGACAAGATTTGGCATGCTAGATTAGGGCATATTGGACAAAATAGAATGAATAGATTAGCAAGAGAAGGATTGCTGGTCCTTTAGCTAAAGTGAATTTGTCCATGTGTGAGCACTGTCTTACTGGAAAAATAACCAGGAAACCATTTGGCAAAGCAGTTAGGGCAAATTTACCTTTACAGTTAATTCATTCGGATATATGTGGTCCAATGAGTGTGAGGGCAAGGCATGGAGCCTCTTATTTCATTACTTTTATAGATGACTTCTCACGTTATGGCTGTGTTTACCTTATTTCTCAAAAGTCAGAGGCATTAGAATGCTTTAAACAATATTTAAATGAAGTTGAGAATCAACTTGAGAAAAAGGTTAAAGCCTTAAGAACGGACCATGGACGAAAATATTTATCTTATCAGTTTAAAGCAATATGTAATGAGAAGGGAATAATAAGACAATTAACGATTCCCGGTACTCCACAACAAAATGGAGTAGCTGAGAGGAGAAATCAGACTCTTCTCGAGATGGTTAGGTCGATGATGGCGCATGCTAGTTTGCCGATCTCCTTTTGGGGTGACGCATTGATGACAGCTGCTTATATACTTAACCGTGTGCCCTCCAAGTCAGTTCCATCGACTCCCTATGAATTATGGACAGGCAGAAAACCTAATTTAGACAATCTAAGGCCTTGGGGGTCAGCTGCATATGTCCATGATACTACCCATAAGTATGGGAAGTTAGGCCCAAGAGGGCAGAAATGTATCTTTATAAGATACTATGAATTTTCAAAGGGATATGTATTTATTGGTGAACAATTAGATGGAACTGTATCCGAGATTGAATCATGGGATGCAGTATTTCTTGAAAATGAGTTCCCAAGTCGAGGTGAGGTAGATAAAACTACTTCTTTTGTGAGATAGAAGAAATGGATCACGAGATAACTATGGGTGAACCTCATCTACCTTAAGAAAATAATATATTGCCTGGTGAATCTTCTTCTCAAATACCTGATATGAGGAGGAGTTATAGAAACCTCGTTCCTCGCCGAAGGTTTAAAATAGAAGGGGAAGCATTTATGATTGCTCCCATGGAAGAAGAAGAACCTCAAACTGTGGATGAAGCATTTAACTGCCAAACCAGAGAACAATGGGAGAATGCTATGAAGGAAGAATTAGCCTCAATGAACAGTAACGATGTCTGAGACTTAGTTGACCTACCAAAAGGGCGTAAGGCCATTGGGAACAAATGGGTTCTCAAGATAAAATATAATGTTGATGGGTCAATTGAGAGATATAAAGCCCGACTTGTTGCTAAAGGTTATACTCAACAAGAGGGTATAGACTACCAGGACACTTTTTCTTCAGTTGTAAGATTTGCCTCTATCGTTTGATTCTAGCCATTGTGGGGCATTTAGATCTTGAATTGCACCAGATGGATGTTAAAACAGCTTTCCTCAATGGTGAACTTAATGAAGAGATCTATATGGAACAACCTGAAGGTTTCATAGTAGAAGGTAAAGAACACAAAGTGTGCAAATTGAAAAAGTTAATTTATGGCCTTAAACAAGCATCAAGGCAATGGAATATGAGATTCCATTATGTAGTTGTTTCATATAATTTTAAAATGATAAGTGAAGACCATTGAGTCTACATAAAAGCCATTGAAGGAAAATTTGTAATATTGTCATTATATGTTGATGATATTTTATTGGTCGGAAACGACAATGAATTTGTCATAGAAGTCAAAGAATGGTTATCTTCCCAATTTGATATGAACGATATGGGAGAGGCATCTTATATTTTGGGGGTCAAGATAATAAGAGATCGTTCAAGAAAACTTATAGCTTTCTCTAAAAAATCTTATATTGAGAAGATTTTGGAACGATTTAAAATAAAGGATTGTAATCCTTGTGATACTCTAATAGATAAAGGAGAAGTCCTGAGCCAAAACATGTGCCCCATCACACCTCGAGAGAAGGAGGAGATGAACAAAAAGCCTTATGCCAGAGCCATTGGAAGTTTGATGTACATTATGGTGTGTACTAGGCCAGACATCTGCTATGCCGTTGGTTTAGTGAGCCGTTTTCAGTCGAACCCTGGAATCAATCATTGGAAGGCGGTTAAGAGAATATTGAGATATTTGGAAGGCACAGCAGAATACTGTATATGTTATCAAGGATCAAATTTGAACTTAAAAGAATACCCAGATGCTGATTGGGCTGGAAATCCAGATGATAGGAAGTCCATTTCTGGCTATGTTTTCTTACTAAATGGTGGCGCTATTACTTGGTTTAGTAAGAAACAAAGTTATGTGGCCTTATCAACAATGGAAGCTGAATTTGTGGCATGTTCAGCAGGAGTACAAGAAGTTGTTTGGCTGAAAAGGTTCTTAAAACATCTGAATATTGCTGATGATAGTGGGAGTCCAGTTGTTATACATTGTGATAATCAAGCTGCCTTAGCATGTTTAAAAGATCCCAAGTATCATAGCAAGTCTAAGCATATCGATATTAAATATCAGTATGTAAGAGATATAATTGCCAAAGAGCAAGTTGAATTGAGATATATCTCTACTCATTGAATGCTTGCTGATCCTTTCACTAAGCCATTAGCCCGAAATGTTTATGCAGATCATGTAAGATCTTTGGGCTTACGTAAATTGTAATGTACTTATGAACTATTGAGCTATAAACTCAATTGATATAATGGAATTTCATTTAGACAAGCCATGATCTACTGATAAGGATTGTACACACATGTGATTGGTTGATTGTTTGGTTAAGAATGTTCATTAGTACATAATAAAGCATGTCAACAGGTTGGAGATTGGTCTTCTCGCATGGACAATCGACTCTATGTACTGTGTGTGTGGAGATTAGACGGTTTTGAGCATATAGCTAGGCTATATAGAAAGAGACGACTCAAAATGGAACGTCGCCTTGACATGAAAAACAAAAGTCAAGATGAGATCATACTGAATACCTAATGATCGAAGTAAATGCTAAAAGGGATATTTACTTAACCTGTTGAAAAGCCAGACATGAGTTCATTAGGAGGTTAGCAAGTAAATGTGAATGAACTTAGGTTAGATACTAAGATGTGTCTGGACTTAAGTCTGTACGATGTTGAAGTTATTGAACAAATAAGACATGTGCTCTCTTGAGGAGAAGGCAACATCGTAGCATGTGATTCATACTACATGTGCTTAAAAGGACAAAGGGTTAGTAGGAGAATGGTCCCTGCTTCTCTACTATGCGAGACCCTTGAGATCATTGGATCTCAAATTCGTACCCTTATGGACTTTTGGCAGTAGCTCAAAAATTTCAATTTAGTATTGCTACTTTAGCATTCTACCTATAAGCCATGGATGATTCGGTTTAAAGGGGCACGTCTAGGAAAGCAGCTAATTGGAGTTGGAGAGTTGCTAGTTGAAAAGGAAGACTAATCTTATTAACATCTGTACATGTATTCACTGGCTAGCCAATTATGCTGCCTGTTTAAAGAGGGTATCATAATTGTGATTACATTGTAATGAAAGTGGTTAAGCATGTTCTTGTTGATTAATTAATAGAGGGATCAGATATGCTTGAACCGATGAAATAGAGAGTCTGGGGTACTGTAAGATATTGTGGTGAGTCTCTTTCTTTTGACGAGTGACTATGTATTCCTAACCGATATATAGCGATATGCTCGAGTATTCTTGCGGGTCACACGGGTTACTTGCCTTAGTATGAAGTGATTGGTATATTGAGGTTATGGTGATTCGGGTCTAAGTTGACCCCATCATGTGCGAGTAGGAGATGTTACAAACTTGGGTTAGATTCGCCCATGATGGGTCAAACCTGACCCATTTGTATCATTTATTTCATCCACTTACTCGATGGTTAAAAGAGTAGTGGGTGGTTGTGAAAACGGTATGGTTCTCTGTTATGAGAATGAAAGATCAACGGTTGTTTGATTTTTCAATAATAAATACAACTTTCCACTTGAGAACAAATAATCTCTCGAGACAACAGATAAACTTAAAAACGATCACGGAGGCATTTAATCTGTGAAATCAAAGTTTGGTTCGTCTCGTAATCACACTTGGATCAGGCAAGATTATCCGAGAAAGAGGACATCAAACGAGGTTTGAATTTCAAACTACTATTTTAATTCTAACATGGACTAAAAGACTTAGCTGAAACTTGGGGTTCAGATTCCTTTTCTCGTTATGAGCAAAGGTTTTTATACTGGTTCGGAAGTCCTTCTTATCCACTTTTGGAAGGTTGTTGATTCTGAAACGTCATCGTCTGGTAGGGGATAAGCAGCAAGGCCGATAGGGATAGGTTGCAACTACCTCTCAGCTTGTCAGGGGTAGCCTATCGTCCCCCCTCCTGGTGTAGCACCGCAGTCGGTAGATAGGCCTGATCTTGTCATGTATGCACCGTAACAGTTGCGGATGATAGGTGGGTCACGTGATGATTGCAGACATCAGGTGGGCCATGCGGGGGCCGAGAGTATTGGGCTAGATTTGACAATGGGGTTATGACTGGATGACCTATTATGGAGTCGATGCTAGAGGTAGTTGGGACTAGAGATTGATTCTGAAGTTGGTGCTGAAGACCAATCCTAAAGTCGATGTTGAAGGTCGATCGAAGCTGAATAGCCGACTCTAAAGTCGAAAATGAATGACCACGTTTAGACTTAAAAACCCTAACTCTGAAGTAAAGTCTAAAACCTTACTCATCTTCCTTCCGATCTCCGTGGGACTAGAGATTGATTCTGAAGTCAGAACTGAATGATCGATTCTGAAGTTGGTGCTAAAGGTCAATTCTAAAGTCGATGTTGAAGGTCGATCGAAGTTGAATAGCCGACTCTAAAGTCGAAAATGAATGACCACGTTTAGACTTAAAAACCCCTGCTAACTCTGAAGTAAAGTCTAGAACCTTATCCATCTTCCTCCCGTCTCCGTCGGCAAGAATTTTCAACCCTCATCCAGTTTGTCCGCGTTTAGGCTATACCCAGAATGGCGGTAAACTAATGTACTCCGCCGCTTCCAATCTGCCACGTATACCCAAAATGGTGGGCCCTACGTACTTCGATTCCAACGACGCCCCTCCCGGCAGGCCGAGTAACCCAACAACCCCAAAAGCATGACCTTCTCCTTTCCCCTCCTCTCCTCTGCCGCCGCCGCCGCTGCCGTCGTCGTTGCCTACCGTTTCCTCCGCCTTCGCCTCTCGCCTCCGCCCCACCTTCCAATCCCTTCTCCTCCCGTTCTCTCCCCCTCCACCAAACCCGTCTCCGCCTTCCGCCTCTCCTCCTTCAGCGGCTGCACCATGGACGACCGCCGCCCCTCCACCCTCTTCCTCCTCGCCGGAAAATCCTCCGAAGAGAACGACCTTGCCCAATCCCTCAAGTCCAAAAGTGGAACCCTAAATCTCGGAGGCGAAGAAGAAGAAGAGATTAGGATTTTATTGCAATCCGAGATGGACTCCGCTGCTCCCCCGACCTTCAACTCCCAGCTCTACATGGATGCCCTCTCCACGACCCGTTTCGGGAGGCTCCTTATCTGGTCCCCGAGGCTTCCCTCCACCCATGACGTCGTCTCCAAGTGAGAAAAATCCCTTGTTTCCTTCAAATTCCCGATCGTCCTCCATTTATTTTTTTCAAATTGGGTTTCTCTTGGTCAGGAACTTCTCAGAGCTTCCAGTTGGTACCGTGTGCATTGCCGACGTCCAGTTCAAAGGAAGAGGTACTGTGACCGGAATCCTTTGGCTTTTGGGGATGTTGCTGTTATTCTTCTTGTTTTAGTGGGAATTTTCCTTGATAAAAATCCAATCTTGAATCTTTCTGAAGGTCGAGCAAAGAACCTGTGGGAGTCACCGGAGGGTTGCCTTATGTTCTCGTTTACGTTGCAAATGGAGGATGGGCGCAAGCTGCCTCTGTTACAATATGTTGTGTCGCTCGCTGTGACAGAGGGACTTAAGGAGTTATGCCGAGCCAACGTAATCTTGAAGTTTTTATATACGGTTTTGCTTTATATTCGATATTGGAATGATTTGATTTTTCCTTATGTCTTGTTTTCTAAGTACTGCTCTTGAATCATTTTCGTTTTTAGCGCTAAACTTGAGATTATTTAATTCAGAAATTAAAATACATTTCAGGTATTCCCACAACTTGATGTTAAAATAAAGTGGCCCAATGATCTGTATCTGGATGGGCTTAAAGTTGGCGGCGTTCTTTGCACCTCAACCTATAGATCAAAGAAATTTGATGTTTGTGCTGGTAAACAGGACTCTTCCTTTAAATCGCTACATATATCTTTAACTATTAATTTTGCTTTCAGCTATGCATTCCCTTGGAATTTTTCTGACGGAACATATCGACAACTGATGTGGATGATCATGGCCTATACTTTTATAATTTTCCTTTTGGATGCTCATTCTTTTCCAAGAGTGTTAAAAATTTTAACCGATCTATGGTCTGGTAAATTGGTATGTTGCCATTGCGTTTGCATTTTATTTTACAAAATGCTTGAAGTCCTGAACTTGTTACCAAGAAGAAGCTTCAGAGCCATGTGTTTGAAGGGGATTGGTTCCTTACACCATAGAACACCATGTATGGTGCTGACATCCTGAACTGTGTCAATCCCCTTTTTGATGCCTTAGTTATGAAGCTCCTTTTTTGGGTGTCATGCTTGGGCATGTAAATTACTCTTTATTTTATGAAGTGATTCGCTTAAAAGTGATTTTCATATTCGATTGTCAAGGTGCATGATGTTATTTTGCAGGTATTGGATTGAACTTGGATAATGAGAAGCCAACCACATGTTTGAATACAGTACTGCAAAAACTGAGTTCTGGAGCAAATCGACTAACTAGGGAGGATATACTTGCAGCATTTTTCAATGAATTTGAAAAGCTTTTAGACATTTTTTTGTTTCAAGGTGATCTTTCGAATAAATGCCACCTTTTTCTATGCCTTTTTTTATCTCACTACTTGAGTGCAAATGTCTGTTTACCTGATTTCTTAAATCTCACTTGGATCAAGTTGTTTATTTTGAGATTCATTATTTAGTCGACACCCATATGAATCTCTTGACTATGGTATTTATTGCTGGCATTGTTTTGACTCCCTTGTCTGATTCTTATATCTATGCTTAAAGCAAGAAAAGAATTAATTTAAGAGTGATAGCTACTTAATCCTGCTAATGTTGGAAAGATTGTTGCCTCGTGTGGTGCTATACACACATTAGTTATTGACTTAATGCACCATGTTATTTTGCTAATGCCAAATTTATCTCTTAGTGAATGATATCTCTTTTTCCCCTCTCTCCTTCGTGTTAAATCTCATGTTTTATCTGTATAATTCAGCAAACAGCCGCTACCTTCTTTGTATTGTTTGAACATTTTTAGTATCCTTGCTGGATAGAAGATTGATAATTCTGGACACTAAGAGTTTACATAAGCTTGCAGAGCCACTTTCTTCTCTGTATTGATTTAACATTTTAGTATCTTGCTGGGTAGACGATGAATAATTTTTGGACACTAAGAATTTATGTAAGCTTTGCAGGGGCATTAGTTAATGCCATAATGATGGGTGAAGATTGTGCCTTAATGGTTTGAAGGAGTGTTTCCAATAGTGTGAAGAGGCCTGCACAAATTTTCAATCAAATGATGTCGAAACTCTGAATTTGCCATTTTTAATTAGATTGCTGGCATTTTAAAGAAAAAAACAATCACTATGCACCAAACAGAACTATCTCATACAAGGCGTCACCATCCTGTGCTGGTTGAGGTCAGTGGTCAGATAAAGCAGCCTTGTGCTAGAGGTTGTTGCCTTGAGTAAAAGGGAGGACATCTTGTTTCAGACTCAATAAATATAAATAAACAAGTTAAGGAAAATATGATGTTACTTTTTCTTTCTTTGTGAAAGGGACGGGTGAACCAGTTCCACCTGCTTCGTCTTCATTAAGTAAATAAAGGAGAAAAATTATGATGTTAGTCATTTGCTAGTACTGAAAAGGGTGGATTAATTATTGATCCAATTGATATTCTATGAAATTGTCTTGGTGCTATATTTTATGCAACAGAGCCTAAAGTTCGAATCCCAAATGCGGTATCATGTTCTAACACAAAAGTGGCACTGGTACTGGTGTCGGGACTAAAACTATTCTTGCAGATATCATTTTAGTGCCTACCGATGGTACGGTATCAAATGTGCCCACAGGTATTATGGTTTTTCATTCTGTTTGATGCTGTAGTTTCTATGTATTGTCAGTGTTGGTATCGTACCGAAGCATATTATTCTAATGGAAAAATGGTGTAGAGTTTGGTATTGACATTGAAAACGTTATCAAACATTATATTTGTTAAGTAGCAAAAGTGAGGAGCTGTATCTTGTGGACAAGTTAATTGTGACAGTGGATAATGCTGCACTAGTCATGGTAGAGGATAGGTGAGGGACATCAATGTTTTCTGCATTGAACCGTATGGGCTGATATGAGGCATATTTACTGTTTCCATAGGGAGCCAAGTATTGAGTATGGCTACCAAGATATATATTGTACGGACACTCGGTACAGGTTTGCCAATTGGATACTTTTACAGGTATCAAATTGGTATGTAAAACCTTGAGTCTTGAGGGACACAAACAATCATTGTTGTTTTTGAAGGAATTAGTTATTCAAAATATGGAAATATTGTAAAGATTTTCTTTCTTACTCTAAAGTAAAGTCATATGACATATTATTTGAATAGCTATCGTAGGCTAGTAAATCTTGCTATCATTTTATGTGATTTTATTATGAATGTTAATGTCACTTTATATCTATCATTCTTATAGTTGGTTATTTTCATGATTTACCTTCTCTGGCAGACTAGTGACTTTTATGTTCATTCAGCTTACAAGTGACTAACCGAGGTCTTGTTCATACTTGGTTGATTAGGCTTCATTTCTAAAGTTTGATTTAGAGCATGCCTTGGTGTAACACTACTGGTTTCTTGTGTAACCACCATTGAGGAAAAAAAAAAAAAAAATCAGATATTGAATATATCGATCAATAGTTGAACTCTGCTATCTTTTTTCTCAGGCTTTCAAGTTCTTGAGGAACTATACTATAAAACATGGCTTCATAGGTAAGAAGCTATTCCACATCTATTGGTTTATTTGTATATATGTTGACAATGTTTCTCTTGTCAGTGTTTAGAATGAACTCTTGTAGCCTATCAATTGTGATACAATGAATTTGTTTACAGCTACTAAAAACTTGCTTAAATTGTGAGTAATACCAATCCCATAACTGACATGAAGTATTAAGTATTTTAACTTGGATACAAATTACCATTGTTTTTATTTGAAGATATATTAATATTCATTTTATTCTGGGTTGTTTATTGGTGAATTGTAGGTGTTTCTAGTTCATGAGAAATGATGCAATTTGGAGATTATATGTGTTTGTTAATTGTAGTTTGATAAAATTCTCCATGTGCACAAATTTGGTTTTCACATGTAGTTCTTAATGATGTAGCGTCTAACTTAATATCCTCTTCCATCTTCTATTTATGCACATAAATGGTGTTGTATGCTTATTCTATTTGAATTTGGTTATGCTAAATTCTTGTTTTCTGTATATATGTTTGGTTTCAAACTCTAAAACTCTGTTTCAGATGTTATATTAGATGTTAAATTTTCAGCAAATGCCCTTTTGCTGGATGGTTTCGTTAATTTTCCATTAAATTTTATAGTTTCCCTCTCTATGATCCTTCCTACATAGTAAAGCCAATCTCCTTTCGTTGGCCTTCTTTTTGCTGCTCATGATTGTATTTATTTAAATTAGGTTTGCCTCACTCTAGCCTTACCTGCTTCTTTGTGTGTGTTTCAAAAAATGTTGTAATTCAATAACTACAAACTAAAATCTGATGTGAACAGGTGGTTTAAACCTGCTGCAGATCTGGGTAAAAAATTGATATGACTTGCCCAGCCTGCCTAACCCAATTTTTCTTGGGCCCAGGTTGAGATTTCTGGTCCAACAGACCAGGCTGGGCCTCCATTTCTAGGCCCAATAAAAATTGGGCCTACTTGGGCTTCATTTTCTTAAAACCTGAATTAGACCAACTTGACATGATAAATATGGTAGCCTGAGGAGTGGGAGGTGGATTCATGGATAGGAGTGACCATGACGAAGGAGGTTGTTGCTGAAGGAGTGCCTGTTGAAGAAGCTGGTAACTAGAGGAGGTTGCTGCTGACAGCAGATCTTGCCCTAAATAGGAATTGTATTATTTAGAATTGCAAAAATATGATTAATTTTTTTTTATTTTATAATAATTTTTGAAGCAAGAAAGTAAAGAGAATGACTAGAAAACTAACTTTAACTAAAGGCTTTGAATCTAAGTTAGAACTAGAGAGCAAAAATGTAAAGAATAAATAGAAGGCAGTCTAAACTAGGATAAATAGTTGGATATCTCACCAACGAATCCCTTTGATCCAACCTGAGTCATGCTGGTCTTCTCTCAGGCATCTCGCATATCCACCAATGTCGCAACTGGCTTAGCATATGGCCTTTTGATGTTGCACCAGAAGAAGGAATTTTTGAGTTGTGCAAAGGCTGCTATGTAGTCATACTATGGCAACATAGAGACACACTGCTAAGAACACTCACAAGGAGAACTTCAGAACTTTAGTTCAGTTCATTATCCATTATGTTTAAAAAGGGGAGTATGAGGGGTATTATAGTGTTTGGCTCCTTATATTGATAAAAACTTGTGACATCTCTTAGAACTTGATTAGGACCCAGAACTGGCAAAAGGAGGATTCTAGAAACAAAGTCTCTTCCTTAAGAGCAATCTGGATGCTAAAAGTCAACTGAAGATGACCTAACGGTCGTTGGTTTGTTATGGATATTAATTGATGTCCAAAGTCTCATAGGCCGACTTGGACCTGAAAATTGGGTGACAACAGGGTTTCTGCCATAAAAATATGCTGATGATGGCCTTGTCACCACCAGTGTACTTCTGATGGTGGATTCCGGCTGTCGGTTCACATCATGGGACTGAACCAACACAGGTTTGATATTATGGGCATAACTTTCTCACCCCATCTCTAATTGATGTGATTCAAAATGTGTTGGAAAGCTGACTTGATGACGAACATGTTTGAAATGGTTTGATACCAAAATTCCATTTGCACTATTTCTTGGTGAATTTTCATCTTTGCTGCTGCTGCTGCTGCTTATGACAACTTCTAATAGCGCAGAAGTTTATCTCTTTGGACACTTGTGGGTCAAGTGTCTCCACATATGCATGTTAGGATACCAATTTAAGCTCCATGGGGTTATCCATGATGCTTTGATCTTTTGGCCTTGGCATATAATAATCTAGAGATAAAGTTGATCCGACCCATCAAGCACCTGCTGAATTGATTTTTGAATTGCCTAGATAGACACATTGAACATATCCTGCATCACACAGAGATCGTCAGTTTGTTGCTTGTGGAGACATTGTTCTTGTTGTTGTTTGATACCATCAAGCTGTGGGAAAACTCTTTTCTGCCACCACGCAATGCAGAACAAGCATGGAGAGCAAGAAGATCACCATCTTGAGAAATTTGCAAAGAGAACACTGTCACTCTGCCGAATACATAAACTGACATGAAGAATTTAATCTACTTTCATAGATCCAAGTGCTTTTGAATTCACAAGAAACATAACTTAAAAAAGAATAATACTGTATTGAAATAGAATAATTTATCCTGTTTACAACCGTTGACTTTCTTTTAGTACTGGTTTTGTTGTCCTATTCAATCTAAGACAAATTATTTTGTTCACATGACTAAAGTTTTAATTACCCCTGAGAATGGATCTCTCATTTGGGCAAAAAGGCTGTGAAAAAGGATTCCAAATCATGCTTTCCTCACCTCAATGTCTGCTCAACTCCTGGGGCTGTAGTATGTTCTAAGGGTTGAGATGTTTGTCCATTAAAGTGGTGCATGAACTGGGTTTAAAACATTGTGAGATAGTTTGGTCTGTAACCAGTGCAGGTATTAGAGCATTGAGAGGATGAAGGTTATCAATTCCAGTGTGTAGACCAAATGATACAATGCAAGCAAAAGTTCCTAAATTCATGAAGATATAGAACAGCATAAAAGTTATCATGCTTGCATATCTATCATTTGGGTCTCCAACAATTATTCCAATAATTGCATATCCGATTTGGCCTCTGCTTCTTCAAAGTATGGCCTGATGAGCTCAACTTTTATCATGTTTAGGCACCGAGGAACTTTATATCTTTTTTCAAAAAACTGGGGAGACAATGTTTGATGTTTTGTGAATTTTTTCAAAACTAAAAAATTACTTTATTTGGACATCTATCTCCAGCTTGGGTCGTGTTATTCCTGCTTCCACAGAACTGTGCTACATCAGGAACCGTGGTAAATCCAACACAAATTTAGTTCATAAGTATCCCTAAGTAGAATTATATTGATTAGTTAGTGTATAAATTATTTCTTAACTTTTGCGCACAACTATATTGATCAGTTCAGAGTGTAGGACGAGCATCCTAATCTTATTGATATGTTTTTCAGGCACCTGAATCCAACAAATTGTATGCATCAGTATGGATTCTATTTCTAGCATTATAATAGTATTATATTTTTTTAATACAGTGGCCAGAGAGTTACCATAGAGGAAAAACATGAGGGACAATCTGTGGAAGAAATTGTTGTTACAGTACAGGTAATTTAAAAATATAGAACTTCTTTAGAAAAATTACAATCCATGTGATATTTCTTACATCATATAGGGATTGACATCATCTGGATATTTATTGGCAACTGATGAGGACAACAAAAGCTATGAACTTCATCCTGATGGTAATAGGTAAGTCAGTTCTCTATGTCCTTCTTTTATGCCTAACCAATAGAAAATAAAATAGGCCCATACCATATAATAACTGGCTGTAGAGAACTCATGAAGCATCTTTTAGTGGAATGTTTCATAGGGTTGCTTGTGTTTGTATTGCTATCATTGAGTGTTTGATGAACTGTGTCTGCATCATGGCCTAAAAGTACTTGTTGTCTAAGTTGTTGCATGTAATGGCCTGAATACATCTTATAGGATGAAAACGGTGATTGATAATACTACCATCTCTAATCACCTACTCGGCAAGGGAATTTGGGAACAACTTACTGTGAAGTTCAGGTGTAGAGAAGGTCAAACTCTGATTCCTAGTTAAGGGCTGAGGGCAAAAAGGAGGTTAACCTCCATCCCAAGAATTGCCTCCTTTCTCATTCTTGCATGTCATTCCTTTCTAGGTTTAATTATTTTCCAAGTTTCATCGTTGAAAAAGAGGCTGAGTTTGATTTCTTGTGCTGTTCTGATCTTTCCCTGAAGGATGTGGGTATATGGTATATTCTGGCAAAGTGTAATAACGTGCAAATGTGCAACCTTTAGTTTCTCTTAGAGGAAGCACTCTGAATTTTACATATGTAATTAGAAAGAAAAATGACAACTGATTTCCACAAACATAAAGTCAAATTAGAAGTAACATATGTTCCAAAGGTAACTTGATATATTACTAGGATATGTGTACAATCTATTGATGATATTTCGTTAAGAACTATAAGTTTGAGTTGTTGGGGAGCGCGGAATACCCCCAAGATCACGGCTATAGCGTATGAGTAATACAAAAAACTTTTACCGTTCTAATCTATGAGTATAAGATCATACTTTCAGATTTGAACTTTGGAACACTTTGATTCGATTGCTCGACCTCAACCTTTTAGCCTTCCGCCGTATTCCCGAAAATACCTTCCTTCTCTCACAAGATGGTGGGATCTCTCGGCCGACCTAGGGTTTTTGTTTTTCTTTTTCCTCAAAAACGTTAACCCTAGCAACCAACTGAGAGAGTATTTACAGGGCTACAACAGGGACCAATAGGCAAATATGAAAAGGACTTCCCACGTAATTAAATCTTCCAATCGTACCCCGGGTTAGGATTCAATTACGTAAATTACAATTCATTCCACTAAAGAATTATAATTGTACTCCAATCATATTCGAATTTATATTTTCGAGCCTTTAATATTAAATACTTATTATCTTCCCATATTAAGATTACAGATATCCACCTATTAAATTTAATTACTGACCTTTTATTATCCTTGAGACTTATCCACTTAACTTATTGATGTATCGGATTCAAAATCCACTTGCAATATTTGATACAATCAAAACTTATAAGCTTCTCAAGGGGATATCATCAATCCAAATTAATAGGACGTGGATTCCTTCAACTATTAATATTCATCATATATAATGTTATTGCCCAACCCACTGAGTTTATTGACTTATATAGAATCTCACTCTATGTATAATCAAAGCAATAATCACTACATACATGTGTCTAGAAATAGAATTCGGATTAAGAGCATAAGTAATCATATATTCATGAGTTTTAAATTATTTTATAAAGTCAGTATAAAATAATTAACTCAACTGGGTCCTGTTCAATACACACAAAGTGTACTAGTACAAATAGTTAGAATAGACCATTCCCCGTAGTCAAGACAGACCTACTAAAAATTTGTGCTACAGTTCTACTGATGGTGTGTCCAATTCCATCTAAAACTGTGAACAATAAACTTGTATTCCAAAAGAACCGATGATCTAGTCTTTTGTGTGTAAGCCGTACTCTACACACTAGATCAAATACTCTTTGTAAATACTAGACACATGCACATAAATAGTAAATGACACACATTGCTCAAAATGAATTCTCATTAAAATGTAAAGACATAACATAAAGCATATCTTTTAGTCTATATCTCTATCATGAGTGATAAAGCGTTTCGATTCTCAATGCCCTTAGGATTTAATTCGATGACTGTTTCAGTCAGTTGATACAGAGTAGCTGCTGGCTATCTTGTTTGAAGTTCTTTGCTATTCCCCATGGAGATAACTGAGCAGCTTGAGAAGGGTTCTTGTGGCCAAGATCCAGGCATTGCAAATGATCCTTGAGTTGTACGGCAATCTCATGGAATGATGCTATAAAAAAATGTTGAAGGTCGCATAGTTACCACATATCCTGGCCTTGAACTTTCCTTCAAGTCTTGCAATGGGGCGCAAGCTTCAGAGGAGGTTAATTAACCTTTGGACTGACTTGCTGAAGTCACAACTGATGAAGGAATCTCCATAACATGGATGGAGAATTTTTCCTATTGAGGATCTGTTTTTAATAAGGAGTTTTATCCAATAAGATAAGAATGCTATAGAACTTAAATTTTCACCTTGAGGGATCAAATCCAATGTCCAAAGGATGAAAATCCAGCAAGTTCTTGATCATATGATCTGGATAGAGATACTTTTTTTTTCCTTTTCCTTTTTCCAATACGGACACTGAATAAAAAAGAACCTATTCTCCCTTAACCGAGTCAAATTGAAAGGACAAACCAACAAAACCCAAACCAAAATAACAATCCACAGCACAAACAAAATAGTATAACTATTCCTTCCCAAAGAAAGTTTCTTATGACCCTCTGGAGAGAGAGTCATGGACGCAATAGATACAATGAAATGGAATCCCTATCCCTAAAACAACACAACCTGGAGAACAGATGGATTTACTCATGAATATCTGATGAAGAGAACCCAAAAAACCTATAATGTTGGAATCATTGAATGTCTTCTCTCTAATGTCATTCTAAGGGGGTAGTTGAAAGCCACCAACAGTTTCATTGGATAAAAGAGAACAAAATTAGATGATCCAAGCAATTAGTCCCTGAAATCCCTTAAAATCATGAAATGATTAGAAGCACCAAAATTCATCTAGGACTCATTAATGGTTGAATATGGATAATGGTAATATTATTAATTAGCTATTAGTATAGCCATGACAACAAGTCAACAACAAATCTCTTGGCCTTCATAGAGACAACAGAGGGAGTTACAATACAGGCAGCCAAAGAGGGAGAGCAATATTGGAAGGAGGGGGAGGGTGGTAATGATGGTGGCCCTGTGGCTAAGGGGCCTGATGATGGTGGCTGTTG
Organism: Calamus simplicifolius; assembly: GCA_900491605.1. Classification (NCBI taxonomy): domain Eukaryota; kingdom Viridiplantae; phylum Streptophyta; class Magnoliopsida; order Arecales; family Arecaceae; genus Calamus; species Calamus simplicifolius. Next base: position 16,023 of record UESW01001925.1, on the reverse strand, counting down.
TTTGGTAGTTGATGTAGGGGTTGGTGCATTGGTGGTGAAGAGAACAAAAAAAAAAAGAAAAAAAGAAAAAAAAAGATTGTTTGAAGCACATTATTATCCTGTCAGATCCCCTCAACTAGACTGGTAATTTACTTGTTAATGGTGGAACCAAACTATTGATCCTGTCCATGTATGTTTGAAATCCTATGAGATAAAACCCTGAGGTTTAGGCAGATATCATTCTATCCAAACATTGCCTAAGCCAAGTGATTTAGCTAATGCTTTAGGTTGTGCATATAGAAAAATCTTGTGAGGTTTGCAATTTTTATTACAGAAGAGAAGGCCTGATAAAAAGTTCACCAAATTGGTACTATATTCTTTTAAAAAGCTGCTATAGGGAGTCTCTAGATTATACATGCTGGAAAGTGAGGTGTCTAGAAATTTAATTATTGGAATCTTTTTGAGAAACGCCAATCAGAAGAGCAATTGATGTCCACATGTGATTGGTTATGGCCTATTCTTGGTGAAGGTCTCTAAAGATTTTTGAAGATAGGATCACATGCTCAACAAGGAAGATGTTTCTTTCAGGTCTAAATAATTATAGGCTTAATGTGCATGCATCCATGTGCACGCCCGATGTTAAGAGGAGAGATCCATGGTGTTTACATTGTTTTGCACTTGACAACAAAATCTTGGTATCACAAGCTATTCCATTAATGAAGTTCAATAATTTGATTAAACATCCTTTAATACAGCATGTCAGAGGATGTACCAAAACTGTGATAAACTGAATGCAAACAGTGGGAACGCAAACAGTCACGCAACTAGTCATAGGAATCACCACGTCTAAACTGCTGAGGTAGGAAAAGCTGGGTTAAATAGCCCCTGACAAAGTTGGCCATACCATTTAATATAGTTCATGGCTCTCAAAGCTGACAAATTTCTGAAGAGCACTCATTGGCATGCAGTGTTGTAATTCGAAGATTGCTCCTAATTCTAAGATATCTTTCGTTGGTGCACTTTCAACTTTATTCATAATATTGTTGCTTTATAAGCTTTATTTGGTGGCTTTATTTTTTCTTTTTGTTCCACTTAGTAAATGTATCTTTGTCCATATACCTATATAGCTGTGGTGATCAAGGTGGTTTATTTCTAAAACTTCACAGCTGAATCTATGCTCTTATTGTTAACTCATCCATCACACGCTTTTTCAGCTTGACTTCTTCAAAGGACTAGTCAGGAGAAAGTTGGAGTGAAAATAGAATGAAGAAAGTCAAACTAAAAGCTGTAAGTACTAGAGAGGCAGCATCAGTCAATGAAGTGAACGGATTCATTTTCCCAGTTCTTCATTCGATCAACTGCCAAATTTGATGATGTGATTCTTATGATCACCTTTGTTATAATTCAGTGAAAGGGGGAGCGTTGATGAGAAAAGATGTATCCATTAACAGCGCAGTTGTGTTCTTGAGACTGGTGATATTTTTGCTGCATGCTGCTATGGTAAGTTAGCAACTAGCAAGTAATTTTGTTGTTCCTTGCAAACTTCTCAGTGTATACAGATTTCACATCACAGATAGTTTCTCAGGAATTCCCTCGTTATGTAGCATAATGATTTTAATTTTGGGTGGAAAGATAAATAACAACATTACAAGGGTGATCTCTTAAGAATCTAAGAATTACAGCTGTTGCGTTCCAACTTAAAGAAATCCAAATTTTGTTGTATGGCTGGATGGATATAATTTGGTCTTTCCTGTGGAGCATACAAGGTATTTTTATCAGATATATTGGACTCTTTAATTGATGCAGCAGGATGAGAACTGTAAACGCATGCAGAGGAGATCGTTTTTGTCAATTATTTAGCAAAAGTGGGAGCCTGCCTTCAGCAGTGTCAGGTTTGTCTGGTCATATGGTAATATTCTGTGGTGGATAAATTTACTGAACCAATTTTGGTTTGGTGCAGCCTGACACTAAGGTCTGTGATGCATGGATTGTTGTTAATCAGTAGCTTTTTCAACTAATTTTTTGTCAAAATACTGTGATGCATGGATGATTGTTAGTTAGTGGCAGTATGTTATTTGCGTGCTCTCTGGTTTCGTCTCTATTTCTCTTCGTCTTTTTTCTCTCTATTACAGTTGGAATCGAAGGGTACACTTAAGTTTCATCTTTCAAAAAAATCTTACATTTGCTTAAGAATTTTTCTTTTGATGTTTAATGTATATTAGCATATTAAGTAACAATCGGTATAAACTCCTAGGTTGTGTTCCAATCATTTTTGTACTTGAGCACACCAAGCCCAAGAAAAACATCAAAATAAAAATACAAGCGGTGCCAGGAAAATCAAAACAAAAGTGAAACTGAAAAATCGGATGCTGTGGAGAACTTTCCTACCTATTGACGGGCTCAGTTTGGGTAACCTCTAAAGAGGCCTAACAGCTACCTCTTTTTCGGCTCGCTGGCTATTGGGGCCTCTTAATGGTCTTCAAAGTTTAGCCAATAAATGGTGGGCTTCTTAATGGTCCTGATAGCATAGCCCAATAGATGTTATGTCTAGGGAAAAATCTTTATGCATAGGATGCGGTGCAGATCGTGCTCATCGCATCCGATGATTGACATGCGGTGCATATGTGCATGTGTATCAAGACTAGAAATGTCTTTTTTTACTTTGGCATCCGTACGTGCCGCGTGCTAAACGTAGAGCGTGGTGCAACTCTTATTACACCACACTTGATGTAGCAAGGCTTTTCCTATGCCTAGTAACATCTAGAGTTAAAATAGCTTGCTTTAATAATATCCTTGCGTTCAAGCTCCGGCGTCAGCCTGTAGGTTGCCTTTAAGATTCGTGCTCTGCCCCTGTCTTTCGTGATCTCCGGTGATCGTCCTCGTCTTCAGCTGCAGTTTTTCCTATGGATCCTTCTCTTGTTGTTCCCTAGCCTCCTATGGCGTCCGATGGGAAAGTGGGTGTTCAGGTTGCTGGGCAGAAGTTGGGTGTTGCTGGGTTCCACTGGGTATCGTCGCCTCCGTCGCCGGTTGAGGTGGCGAGGTTGGAGACCTCGTTTCCGGAGGTGGTTAGAGTTTCGGTGGACGAGTTAGAGGCAGAGATGGTGGGATGGCAGGCAAGTGCTATCCTTGCTCGGTCGTCCAGAAATGGGTTTCCGGCTGTGGTGTTTGTTAGGGAGTTTCGGCATGCCGGAATTCAGGGGAAATTGTACCTATCATCTTAGCATTTCGATGCCACATCTTCCGTTTTGATGACTCGAATGCTGCTGATTTGGTGATGAATCGACCATGGGTGATCAACGGGCAGATTATTGGAATGGAATGGTGGAGGCCGGAGTTCGTACCGGCCGCGGATGCCATCCCCTTTGCTCTAGTCTGGATGCGTTTGCCGAACCTTCCATTGGAATTTTGGAAGGACTTCCTCAAGGCGATCACGGAGTCAGCAGGCCAATTCCACTGTGTCGATACTTCTACTATGGCCAAGAGCAGAGGAGGTTTTGCCAGAATTTGTCTGCAAGTGGATCTTCGGCGTCCTCTTCGGCCGGGGACTCGTGTGCAGGGCATTAACCTCCCCTTTTGATAGCAATTTGCCTATGAATATCTGGAAGGGCTCTGTTCTAGCTGTGGTTCGCTTCACCTGGAGGGTCCTTGCTCCGTGCCGGTTGGGTCGTGCGACGAGGCTGAGACATCGACTCCTGTTTTTGGCCAGTGGTTGGCTACTGTTCGTCAACGACGGGATGTCTCTAGGGCCAAGCGGGAGGTGAGGAAGAAGCCTTAGCCGAAGGCTGCTCCTGTAGCTTCTGGCAGTGGTTCTGCTTCCTAGCTGAGACAGGAGAATCGCCGTTGGGATGCTGACGAGTTTGAGGGGTGGAGCTCACCGGTGAAGGAAGCTCGCCGGAGGGTGCCTCCGTCGTCGAAGATGGTGATTGTGCCTAATTTAGCCCTAGATGGTTCTGGTGTCGAAGTGCAGAAGGGGAATCCTATGATCCCAGTCTCCTCTTCAGAGTTGGTGGCCGTGCCGGTTTAGGCTGCCTATGCCGGTTTTGCTGGTTCGGAGAAGGGTAAGTTGCAGGCTAAGATGAAGAGCACTGCTGAAATTGGGTCCCCTCAGTCTCAGTTAATTGTAAACCCTTTTGCCTCTTATGGATCGGGTTTGGTTAGTGGCAGTCATCAGGACAGTAAGGACGCTTTTCCTGATCCCTTGAAAAGGGCCAGACCTGTTGATTGCCCGGCTCCGAGATCTATCTCTAAAATTGTAAAAAGGAAGGATAAAGGTAAAGCTCCCTTGTCTAAAAGTATTGGGGCGACTTACTTTCTCTAGACAAGCTGCCTCTGCCATCTTGCTTTCAGGAAGGTGTTCAAGAGGTGAGTAAGCCCAGCTCTGATAGGGATGTCGGTTTGACCGTGGAGGATTCAGTTAAAGATACTATGGGCCTTCACTCAGGTTCACTGTCATCGGCTCAGTCTCTTTGGCCTGCTGTTTTAGGCGTTGTCTCGGATGGACTGAAGGCCGGTTCTTCAATGATAACTGAGGGGGGCTCCTTGGCTAGTGGGTGCCTTTCTGATACGGCTATGGTGGAGGACCAGGGAGGGGTCCCAGTTTCCCCTAGTGTTTAAATGAAGATCTTAGTATGGAATGTTCAAGGAGCTCGAAAGCTTCCTTTCGATCCTTGTTTAGTAGATTGATGCAACTATATAATTTTGACATATGTGTTTTGTTGGAAACCAGGTTATCCGGTGATACTCTAGCTCGGTTTTGGAGACAGATTTCCCGGTCTTGGTCCTCGTATGCGGTGGAGGTTGAAGGTATGTCTGGGGGTATTTTGGCCATTTGGCGTGACTCTGTTGTTTCGATTGAGGCTTTTCATCAATGTAACTAGCAGATTGGTCTTCTTGTCTCGGAGGGGTCCTCTGACCCCTGGCTTCTGTCGGCTGTTTATGCCAGTACGGATTATCGGGAGAGGCGGATCCTTTGGGCTGAGCTGCTTTCCCTCCTTGGTCAAGGCCTTCCTACCATTATTGCGAGAGATTTTAACTGTATCACTGAGGCTAATGAAAAATGTGGGGGCAGACGAGTTATAACCTTAGCTGATATTAATGAATTTAAAACTTTTATAGGGTCCTCAGGGCTGTTGGATCTGGGGTATTCTGGACCCAATTCACTTGGTGTAATAATCGGCAGGGCTCAGCTTGTGTTTGGGAGAGACTTGACAGAGCTTTGGCTACGGCCCAGTGGCTTCATAAGCATCATGCGGTTTCTGTTTCTCATCTGCCCAGGATTGTTTCCGATCACTGCCCCATTTTGATTTCTACGGAGGGTGATCGGTATCAGCGTAGACAGTTTAGATTCGAGCATTTTTGGACGATCCATTATGCGGCTCGGACTATTATTGCCCAAATTTGGCATCTTCCTATCAGGGGCAATGCTATTTATCGGCTTTCTCGACGCCTGATGTTGGCTAGACGCTGACTTTCCAGATGGAACAGGATGAAAGTGGGGAATTTGGATAGACAGATTGATCTGGTTGAAGCCGACATTACTGCTTTGCAGGAGAAGGAGGACCAGGAGGGGTTACTGTTGGATTCGAACCTCTTCTCTCTGCGGGACATGCTTGCTCGTCATCACTCTCTTCTTCGTCAGCAGGAGATGTATTGGAGACAGAGGTCTGGGCTTCAATGGATTTGCGAGGGGGATTGTAATACTAGATTCTTCCATCAGGCTACCTTAAAGCGGCGGGCCGCTAATAGGATTCAGAGGTTAGTTGATGCGGAGGGGCACGATCAGGAGGACCATCACTCTATTTGGGATATGCTTCTCCATTTCTTTCAGTCCAGATGGACTGACCCCACTGGTGATGGGGATCCGGTAGTCAGGGTTCCTGATTCCAGGAGGGTTTCTTCTTTGGATAATGATAAGCTTTGTAGACCGATCACTGCGGAGGAGATTCGGGTTACTCTGTGGGAGTTTGGACCAGATAAGGCCCCTAGGCCAGATGGATTTCCGCTTCTATTTTATCGCCACTATTGGGATATTGTTGGGTAGGAGGTGATTCAGGCAATTCATATTGTCTTCCAATCGAAGCATATTCCCCTGGAATGGAACCGGACTCTTGTCACTCTGGTGCCCAAGCGTTCCGACGCTTCTCTTCCGCATCATTTAGACCAATCAGTCTTTGCACTACTTTGTATAAAGTATGTGCTCGCCTCTTAGTTGGTCGTCTTCGGCTTGTGATTCCCCGTCTTATTTCTATAGAGCAGGAGGCTTTTGTTCGAGGGCGTTCTATTTCGGATAACGTCCTCATTGCTCAAGACTTCATGCATGATCTTCAAAGAGCCCCAGTGAGAAGGTGTCTCATGGCGGTGAAGCTTGATATGGAGAGAGCTTATGATAGATTGAGTTGGGCCTTTTTGCATCGCTCTCTTCAGGAGTTTGGGTTTGATGATCTATTTATTGGGTGGATTATGGTTTGTATCCAGAGGCCTTCCTTTTCTCTGCTCATCAATGGGAGGCCTACTGAGTTTTTTTCACTCGTCTGTGGGCCTGAGACAGGGTTGCCCTTTATCCCCTTTGCTATTTATTCTTGCTGCGGACGATCTTTCTCGTGCTTTTCATCTGGCTCAGCAGGATCGACGGATTGTCCCGTTCATGGCCGAGAGAGAGGGCCCTCCGATCTCTCATCTTCTTTTCGCTGATGATTGTATTCTTCTGGGTCAGGCTTTTATTGATAATGCAGCTTCTTTTCACTCTATTCTGTAGTGTTATTGTCAGGCTTCGGGTCAGAGGGTTAATTTTCTTAAGTCATCTATCTGTTTCAGTCAGAAGACTCCCAGATCTACTCAGGAAGCCATTATAGAGTTGTCGGGTATTATTTCTCTGACGGACCGGTTTATGTATTTGGGGATCCCCATTACGGGTAGACATGCCTGTTGTTCTGACTATTTGGAGATTGAGAGACGGGTCCACCAGCGTATTGAGGGGTGGCAGGTCACCAGTTTATCTATGATGGCCAGGGTCACCATCATTCGTTCTGTCCTTTCTTCTCTTCCTTTGTATCTCCTATCGAATGCTTCCATGCCGATCACTTGTTTGAGGAGGATTGAGAGATGCTTCAGAGATTTTCTATGGGCTTCTGTGTAGGAGGGCCATGGTACTCACCTCTTATACTGGGACACAATTTGTATGCCTATCTATGAAGGTGGTATGTGGATTCAGTCTTTGATTGTTAGAAGGGAAGCTCTTCTTGCTAGACATGCCTCGCGTTTCCTCCTGGAGCCTCAGAGCCTATGGAGTTCTGTGATGCGTGCGAGATATGGTGATTGGGTTACTGGCTCGCTCATTGTGCCGCCTCGGGGATCTTCCTCCTTTTGGAAGGAGATTTGTAGACATAGTCAAGCTATTTTGGACAATACTCTTGGATGATGGAGATGGTTCTTCGATTGATGTCATCCAGGATACCTGGATCTCTGAGCTCCCTCTTTCGCGGTGGCCCTCCTTTATTAATATGGATGTTCCCTCCACTCTAAAGGTTAAGGATCTGATTTCCTTAAACCCCCCCCTCATGGCACACTCCCTCGGTGACCCGCTTTTTTGGGGTGGAGCTTTCTTGTCGGATTCTCTCGTTGCCTCTTTTGCCTGGCTGCTCTGCTGATTCCAGACTTTGGCAGAGATCTTGTCTTTCCAGGCCCCCACTAGGGATCTTATGGACATGTTCATGCCGCAGGCTCAGCGTACGGAGGATGCAGCCTGGATTTGGAAGCTTCATGTTCTCCCCAGGGTTCAGCTATTCATGTGGAAGCTTCTTTGGGACTGCCTTCCTACTTACCTCCTTCTATCTCGGAGGGGTCTGTCTATCCAGCCGATTTATCCTTGTGTAGACAGGCGGAGGAATCCTCTGACCATGCTATATTCCTTTGTTCCAGAGCGAGAAGGATATGGGTTCTCATGGGTTATTCTAGGGACTTGGATGCTATGGCCTCCTCCCGCTCATCTTTCTTTCAGGACATCCGGTGCGGTCCTCTGAATAAGCGTGGTCTTTGGTCTGCCACTGCTTATCATATATGGCTGTCGAGAAATCAGATAATCTTCTCCAACGACAAGTTTTCTTATCACAGGATTGTGAGGCAGATTAGAGTGCTGGCGGCGGAATGTGCCTGTGGTTTTAATGCTGTTAATTTTGACTCCTCTGGCCTCTGGGATTTCCCTGCTGTTTCGGCAGCGAGCCGACATACGATTTTCTTTTCTTGGGAGGCCCCCTCTAGGGTTTGTCAAAATTAACTTTAATGGGAGTGTCCGGGGTAGAGCTACTGGTTCTGCATTCATTATTTGGGGGTCGCTGGGTGATTTATTGGCGACGGGAGGTTTTGGTGCTTTGGACTCATCAGTTCCTATGTCGAAGCTATTTGCTGCTTGGGCGGGTCTTTCGTATGTTGCTAGGATTCTTCATGCTCATAGGATTATGATTGAGGGTGATTCTATGACTGTCATTTCTTGGTTGTTGAGGGAAAGTTGCTTTGATGGTCCCTCAAATCCGACTTTGAGGGATTGGGCCTATTTTGCGGGAGGTAGATTCTGTCTAGATATGCCATATTTATCGTGAGGCCAATTCGGCGGTGGACTGGGTGGCTGCCTATCATAGCTTGGATTGATCGCAATCGTCGGATCGTCTCCGATTGGATAGATCGCAACCGTTCGATCGGTAATAGCAGATCGGATCATGGCATGGATCGATCGCAACCGTCGGATCGTCTCCGATCAGATCGATCATCGCCGATCGGGATCATGGCTTGGATCGATCGCAACCGTCGGATCGTCCGATCGGAATCGCAGTCGGATCGATCATGGCCGATCGGGATCATGGCTTGGATCGATCGCAACGTCGGATCATCGCGATCGGATCGATCGCAACCGTCGGATCGTCATCCCGATGGGATCATGGCTTGGATCGATCGCAACGTCGGATCATCGATCGGGATCGGTCCGATCGATCCGATCGGATCAGGCTTGGATCGATCGCAACCATCGGATCATCCCGATCGGACCGATCGCAATGATCGATCGTGGCCGATCGGGATCATGGCTTGGATCGATCAACCGTCGGATCGTCGCCGATCGGATTGATCGCAACGGTTGGATCGTCATCGCCGATCGGATCATGGCTTGGATCGATCGCAACGTCGGATCGTCTCCGATCGGATCGATCGCAACGGTCAGATCGATCATCGGCCGATCGGGATCAGGCTTGGATCGATCGCAACATCGGATCGATCGATCGATCGCAACCGTCGGATCGATCATCGCCGATCGATCATGGCGGATTGATCGCAACGTCCGATCGATCGGATCGGATCAGGGCTTGGATCGATCGCAACCATCGGATCGATCGGATGGATCGCAACGGGATCGATCGGCCGATCGGATCAGGCTTGGATCGATCGCAACCGTCGGATCCCGATCGGACCGATCGCAACGGTCAGATCGTCGTGGCCGATCGGGATCAGGCTTGGATCGATCGCAACCGTCGGATCATCGCCGATCGGACCGATCGCAACGGTCCGAGATCGGTCATGGCCGATCGGGATCATGGCTTGGATCGATCGCAACGTCGGATCATCGCCGATCGGACCGATCGCGGTCGAGATCGGTCATGGCCGATCGGGATCATGGCTTGGATCGATCGCAACCGTCGGATCGTCGCCGATCGGATCGATCGCAACGGTCCGATCGGTCATCGCCGATCGGGATCAGACTTGGATCGATCGCAACCATCGGATCATCGCGATCGGACCGATCGCCGTCGGATCGATCATCGCCGATCAGGATTATGGCATGGATCGATCGCAACCGTCGGATCATCTCCGATCAGATCGATCGCAATCATCGGATCCATCATCGCCGATCAGGATCATGGCTTGAATCGGCTGGCTGGTGCCTAGGTGCACAGTGTGCTCCTGGCACCAGCCGTGCCATGGCACGGCCTACAAAATGGCCCAGCAGGGCCGTTGCTGGGCCGTGCCAAAACGGCCCTTCTGGGCTGTGCCATGGCACGGCCCAGCAACGGCCTTGCTGGGCCGTGCCATGGCACGACCACAAAAACGGCCCTTCTGGGCCGTTTTGGTACGGCCCAGCAATGGCCCTGCTGGGCCGTGCCAGGTACGGCCCGTGGCCCATTTCTTGATGGGTCACGGGCCGTGCCGAATTTGAATTTTTTTAGTGAACCGTGCCAGGTACGACATGGTAATTTTTTTGGCACGGTGGGCCTGGGCCATGCCTGGCACGGCACGGCCCAGTGCCTATGCCTAGAAGACGCCCAGCGATCAGGCCACTGAGTCTCTTGATGGAGACCGAAACCGAAAAAAGAAAAGAGAGGAAGCGAATCGAAGGTGACAAAAGAGTAAGAAGAAGATGAGAGAGGGATACAGGGAGACGACGAAGCCGTCGGGGGAGCAACCGACCATGGATCAGGTGCAGAGGTCCACCGAGTTGATATCCCCACCCGTCCATCACCCCCGCCTCGTCCCACATCTTGCTCTTCTTCACCGACATCAGAGCTGCCACTTCACCATCCATTGATAACCTCCATTGCTTAAGCTTAAAAAATCAAAACAATCCAAGATTACTACCGTAGTCTGTAGGCATTGAACTGATGGGAGGTACCTTCGTAGTTCACGCCCTTGGGAGAGGGAGTGGGGGATCGGAGGATAGCGCCAGATCCGCGGCACAGAAGACGAAGAAGACCGGCAGCAGCGGCTGAAACCAGCGTTCCATTGCGACGAAATCTGTTTTAAGAAAGTAATCTGATATGACTGATCCCAACGTCATCAGGCAGGGTAACGGCAGTCAGTCATCCCCACCTCCGGCACCCCCTCGGGGTCGGGGTGGGGTCATCGTTTCCTAACCCCGGGGCCCCTACCAGCCTCGGGGTGAACGGTCATTTCCCCACCTCCGGCACCCCCTCGGGGTCGGGGTGGGGTCATCGTTTCCTAACCCCGGGGCCCCTACCAGCCTCGGGGTGAACGGTCATTTCCCCACCTCCGGCACCCCCTCGGGGTCGGGGTGGGGTCATCGTTTCCTAACCCCGGGGCCCCTACCAGCCTCGGGGTGAACGGTCATTTCCCCACCTCCGGCACCCCCTCGGGGTCGGGGTGGGGTCATCGTTTCCTAACCCCGGGGCCCCTACCAGCCTCGGGGTGAACGGTCATTTCCCCACCTCCGGCACCCCCTCGGGGTCGGGGTGGGGTCATCGTTTCCTAACCCCGGGGCCCCTACCAGCCTCGGGGTGAACGGTCATTTCCCCACCTCCGGCACCCCCTCGGGGTCGGGGTGGGGTCATCGTTTCTAACCCCGGGGCCCCTACCAGCCTCGGGGTGAACGGTCATTTCCCCACCTCCGGCACCCCCTCGGGGTCGGGGTGGGGTCAACCCAGGGCCCCTACTGGCCTCAGGGTGCATGGTCGACATGCTATTCAACCGCCAAAGAAAACAGCAACTGTCAGCAAGTACGGTGCTCACGCATGATCTCCGGCACATGGCTGTGCCTTGCCGTAGTACCATTTCGTACTCCTGTAAAATGTGCCCCGGTACGGAGGGTCATGTCTCATAACGATGTTTGGCGCATTGCACGCCTCTGTGCGCCACCACGCCTTACTAGGATGTACGACTCGCCGCCTCTAGCAATAGGAGCCCAGCCACGTCCATCAAGAACAGTACAAAAGAAAGGTCTTCCGAAGCTGCACGTCACGGTATTCAGACAGGTATAAAAGAGACATATTCAGGCTATAAGCCGGATCCGAACTCTGACTCTGGGAGCTTTCTCCTTTTGATAAAAAACCCTAACTGCCCCAGCTTCTCTTCGCGGGGGGTGGTTCCTTGTCTGAACCCAAGCCACTAACTTGATCGTCGGAGGGTCCCCACCGGTGCTACCGGTCCCCGGGGACTTTTCTTGCAGGATTTCCCGGAGCGAGACATCCGTCTTCCCCGACGTTCGAAGGCGGTGACTTGGCGTCATCAGATTGGCGCGCCAGGAAGGGGGGAGTGTAAGAGAGACTTCGAACCAGCGGCTTTCTTTCTTCGAGACCTTAAAGCCATGGTGACAACTCGAATGAAGGGAGCTTCAGCCGGTCGCGCTGGGAGGCAGCGCTGCGGGGCTGGTCCACCCGCGGAGGCCCCCCCAGCTCTCGTATCTTGTTTCCCAGAGCCTCCGAACCTCCAGGAGGCAGGGCCTTCTGCTCCGCAGAATGGCGCCCCTGCATCCGCTCCACAGCCACTTCAAGAAGATCGATTCGCTGACCTGGCCACCCAGGTCCAGTCGCTGGCAGCGGCGGTCAAAAGCATGCAGCAGCAGCAACAAGTAGCCTTGCGACAGCCGGAGCCGAGCCCATCTGTCCCAGGGGCGGTGCAGCCCAGTCAGCACTCCTCCCGCCGGAGGTCGCCCGTTCCTGCAGATCATCACCACCGATCTCCAGCCAAGCCGCATCGCCGCGAGGCGTCCAAAAGGCCCCGGTCTCCTTCTCGCCACGCCAGCATCTCTCCTAAGCGACGGCACGGAAAGGAGGCGGAGCGCGCGCGCCGACATCGTCGCCTCCGCTCTTCTTCTGAGTCTTCAGGGGAGGGTTCCGTTGATGGCCGGATGCCTCGCCGAGCTGAGCGGCGACTCGAGGAGTGTAATCAGAAGTTGGAAGAACTTAGCCGTCGAATCACCCACCTGCCGGAGACTGATTACGACAGTCGGCCTCCCCTGTCCCGCCGCATCATGGAGGAGCCAATCTCTACCCGGTTCCGCCTTCCTCAGCTGGACCCTTATGACGGGACTACGGACCCCCTGGACCATTTGGAAAGTTACAAGGTGCTCATGCAGGTTCAGGGGGCCACAGACTCCCTTATGTGTGTGGCCTTCCCTGCTACTCTGAAAAAAGCTGCCCGGGCCTGGTACTCTCGCCTGCCGCCACGGAGCATCGACTCCTTTCGCCAGTTGGAGAGGGCTTTCCTGGCCCACTTTGACGCCTGCCGGAAGATCCCGAGGGTGGCGGACAGTCTATTTGCTGTCCAGCAGAAGAATGGCGAGTCCCTGCGAGACTACGTCGCCCGGTTTAAGGAGGCCGCCTGGAGGTATATAACTTGGAGGACTCAGTGGCTACCTTGGCTCTGAAGCGAGGGCTCCGCCCTTCCCGTTTCGCGTATTCTCTTGACAAGAAGCCACCGGGTTCCTACTCCGAACTCCTGATCCGCGCCCAGAAATACATCCGGGCAGATGAAGCTGACTTTTCTCGGCGTGAGGCCGGCGGGAACGTACCCCGGAAGCCAGCCCAGCCAGAACCTGCGGAAGCCCGCCCCAGGAGGCCCGAGCCTCCTCGTCGACCAGACAACCGCCCTCGACCTCCTGCACCAAGAGACGGGCCGTATACTCCGTTGCTTGCTCCCATATCCCAGATCCTGCTCGAGATCGAAGGGGAGCCTTACCTGCAACGTCCTCCTCCCATCAACCCGAAGATCCCCCGGAACAAGAGCCTCTACTGCCGCTACCACCGGGACCATGGCCACAACACCGACGACTGCCGGCAGCTGAAGAAAGCCATTGAAGATCTCATTCAACAGGGCCACCTGAGGAAGTTCGTCCAAAGGAACAACCCAGGAGCTCCCGGCCCATCAGCGCCTGCACCGCCGATGATTGATAACGCCCCGACGGAGAAGACGGTAGCGATGATCTCCTGGGGGGCAGGGGGCCCGCCGAAGAGACCGAGGGGGGAGGGGGAGCGGAGGCTATAATTCCTTTTTTCGAAGAGGGCCTAGAGGGGGTTGTAAACCAAGATGATGATAGCGTCGTCGTATCCATGACGATCGCTAAGCACCCTGTAAAACGAATCCTGGTCGACAGTGGAAGTTCAGTAGATGTTTTGAACTACGACGCCTTTATTCGCATGAACCTGTCGCATGATTTACTTCAACCTGTCGTCACGCCTTTGATGGGATTCACGGGGGATTCTGTGAGGGTCGAGGGGGAGATTACTCTTCCTGTGACAGCCGGAATGGCTCCGTGCCAGAGCACTGTCCTTATAAAGTTTTGGTGGTCCGTGTGCCCCTGGCGTACAATGCGATTCTTGGGAGGCCCGGGCTCAACCTCTTGGATGCCGTCATTTCCACCAAGCGACTCCTAGTGAGGTTCCCAACCACCAGCGGGATCGGCGAGATGCGAGGAGAGCGGGACCTGCCGGCGCTATGCTATCACTTGGCCCCAGTCCCCAGGGGGCAGTGCTTGCACCACCGTCGACATCGACATCGAAACTCTTGACCCACGGGACTTGGAGAGGAGGGGGGAACCGGCCGAGCGGCTGCTTACCTTCCCCCTCGGGGAGGACCCCGCGCAGACGGTTCGAGTCGGAGCTTCGCTTCCTGACGAAGCCCGTGACCAGCTCCTAACCTTTCTACGGGCCAACGCCGACGTCTTCGCGTGGTCAGCATCTGACATGCCCGGAATCCCGGAGGAGGTGATTACACACCAGCTCAACATCCGACCAGAGTGCCGGCCCATCAGGCAGAAGAAAAGGAGTTTTGCTCCGGACCGGCAGAAGGCTGTCGACGAGGAGGTGCGGAAGCTGTTGGCGGCTGGCCACATTCGTGAGGTGCGCTACCCCGACTGGTTGGCGAATGTCGTGATGGTTCGGAAGGCCAGTGGGAGCTGGAGGATGTGTGTGGACTTTACCGACCTCAACAAGGCGTGCCCCAAGGACAGCTTTCCGCTCCCCCGAATCGACCAGCTGGTGGACGCCACTTCCGGGCACGGGACGCTCAGTTTCATGGATGCGTTCTCGGGGTACAATCAAATCAAGATGAGCTCAGTAGACGAGGAGGCAACCTCCTTTGTCACGGAGAAGGGGATCTACTGTTACAGAGTGATGCCTTTCGGGCTGAAAAACGCCGGGGCCACTTATCAAAGGTTGATGAACAAGGTTTTCGAGAATCAGCTGGGGCGCAATATGGAGGTCTATGTGGATGACATGCTGACTAAAAGCACCAGCGCAGGAGACCATGTGACCGATCTCGGGGAGACTTTCGGCAATCTGCGCCGGTACCGAATGAAGCTCAACCCCCACAAATGCGCCTTTGGAGTGGCGGCCGGCAAGTTCCTGGGTTTCATGGTGACCCAGCGCGGGATCGAAGCCAACCCCGACAAGATCAGAGCTATCCTGGAGATGCGGCCCCCGGTCAGTAAGAAGGAGGTGCAGCGCCTGACGGGGAGGGTGGCGGCCTTGAGTCGTTTCATGTCAAGGTCGGCGGAGAGGTGTCTACCCTTTTTCAAGGCGCTGCGCAAGATTAACGGCTTCGAGTGGACGAAAGAATGTCAGAGCTCCTTTGAAGAATTGAAGCAGTTTCTCTCCACTCCGCCACTGCTATCCAAGCCCGAAAATGGGGAGGAGCTCTTCCTGTATCTGGCCGCTTCCCCGGAGGCCGTCAGTTCGGTACTGGTGCACATGGATACCGACGGAACTCAGAAGCCGATCTACTACACCAGCAAAATACTCCATGACGCGGAGACCAGGTATTCAAAAACTGAGAAGATCATCTTCGCTCTGGTGGTCTCTACTCAGCGCCTCCGGCCTTATTTTCAAGCTCATCCCATCGTGGTGCTTACGGATCAGCCCCTGCGAGCTATCCTGTCTCGCCCCGACACCTCCGGCCGGCTGGCTAAATGGGCCATCAAGTTAGGCGAGTTCGATCTGTCCATCCGACCGAGGTCAGCCATGAAGTCTCAGGTGTTGGCGGACTTCCTAGTCGAATGTTCCTGGACCAAGAAGGACATGGAGGAGGCGCAACCGGAGGAGTTTGGGGACCCCCCTCATCAGGGGAGGTGGAGGATTGGATCCTACATGTGGACGGAGCGGCAAACTCCCAAGGGAGCGGTGCCGGGCTCATCCTTGCAAGCCCGGAGGGAGATGTAGTGGAGTACGCCCTCAGATTCCAGTTCCCGGCGACCAATAATCAGGCGGAGTACGAAGCCCTGCTGGCGGGATTGAGACTAGCCAAGGAATTGGGCGCGGGGCGCTTGAGGGCCTT